>JAEMOT010002761.1:34469-182165 GCA_019297695.1 Apostasia ramifera | reverse complement strand
AGGCCCAAAAGATAAAAGTAAAATTAATATAATATTTAGGCAAGCGTATGAGCTCGCTATATGACTAAATTTATAATCAAGATTTTAAAGGCGATAATGGACTAAAAATTAAATGTGATTTCTGTGGGATTACGCACCTACCTTAGCTCGAGCATATGATATATAGGCGCGACGGCGTCCATTGCCATTCTGGGCTAGTGGGTGAAAACACCCAAAACTGATTGAGGACCTCATATTTTGCCATTATGGGCTATAGCCTACGGGGCCAGGGGATGACGATTCCCAAATGTGTAAAAGGCAGCTGAGGCGTAGTACGAGAAATCACAGGCCCAAAAGATAAAAGTAAAATTAATATAATATTTAGGCAAGCGTATGAGCTCGCTATATGACTAAATTTATAATCAAGATTTTAAAGGCGATAATGGACTAAAAATTAAATGTGATTTCTGTGGGATTACGCACCTACCTTAGCTCGAGCATATGATATATAGGCGCGACGGCGTCCATTGTCATTCTGGGCTAGTGGGTGAAAACACCCAAAACTGATTGAGGACCTCATATTTTGCCATTATGGGCTATAGCCTACGGGGCCAGGGGATGACGATTCCCAAATGTGTAAAAGGCAGCTGAGGCGTAGTACGAGAAATCACAGGCCCAAAAGATAAAAGTAAAATTAATAAAAAGAAATCTGCACGTTACTTATTTTATTTTATTTTGTTTCTATTTATATGCTAATGTTGTACTTGCTATGCAAATTATGCTATGTTTGTTTAAGATTTGCTGTTCATACTGTGCTATGCCATCTCTTTATTCTACATGCATGCTTAATTGAAATCTATGTTATACATATTTAATTGTTTGTCATTTTTATTATATCATGTTAACATGCTATTATTATTATTATTATTATTATTATTATTATTATTATTATTATTGTTTAATATTTTTATTTAAAGGCTTTGTTAGTGTACAACCTACGAGTCTGTTCTAACAGACTCTGTCACGTTAACAGACTCTGTCACTAACGTGACAGGTACTGGAGCACTTGATCACGAGAATAGGGAGAATGCCAGTCAAAAGAAAAATTAGTTTATTGCTTTACTTCTTAAAGAGTGACTATTTACTTATGTGTTCAGTTGAGACTATAGTAGTTCTGCTTCAATTACTTTAGTTGAATGTTTAATTCTGTTCTAAGTTATAGATATGTGAACTCTTGTAGTAGCTTTTGATCTATTTAGTTTTCTTCCGCTGTTGAATTAATCTTCCTTCTCCCCTAACTTAAAAAATTTTTAGTGTGACGGCTAGGGGCGTCACACATAGAGATGCACAGCAATAAGCATAAATTGCGCTAGTTGAATATCTCAAAGAAAGCACTATCATAAATTTTGAAATTCAACAAAAATAAAAAGGTATATGTGTTATTGTTCATCAAGACTCGTATGTGTAGGAATCCAAATGTTTTTGAAAACATTAGTAAATAGTAGATCTAAGAGCCGTATCAATCAAGGATGAAGTGGTTTACAATCTTTAATAAATATGCTTTGAATGTGGCAAGCGAAAGTGTGGGTAATGTGTGCCATTGAAGCTCAGAGCAGCTCAATTTTTTGACTGTGCTTCATTGGCTTTAAAAGTTTGTTTACAAAGTGAAGGAAGAATGATTAGGAAGATCATATTAAGTGCAATAATAAGGATGTCATGCCCACAATGCTTGATAGTCATTTGTTAAATTATGTCTCGATATTGTACGTAAGGTAGTTATATATTTTTTTTAAGAGAGAGCTTCTAGATGGAAGCATATTAATTGAGTACAAGATTTTGAAGAATATACCTAACAGAATCATTTATGAACTGAATAGTTTTAAATTATTTACTAACACCAAGTGAAATTTCAGCCAACCACATATTTAATCCAATGTATGTGCTCTAGGTTTGGGATGATGGGCATCTTTTGCTCGCATGAACTGAATGTTTTATTTATGACAATATGAATAAAATATCAGAGTAGTACGGTGTTAGAAAGAGAAATCAACTCTTAGAAAATGATTTTCCTGCAATAAAGCTAGCAACTTTTAAGTAGAACTTATTTGATCTTTTGAAATAATATGACTCGCTTCGAATTGCTAGGAAAGTCTAAGATTTTAAAAAATAAGCAATTTTTAGAGTAGTTTCTAAAAAATATTGAAAAAAAATTGAAAAATTATTTTAATTTAGATCAAACGTGAAAGAGAGAGAGTGTGTGGGGAGGGCGGGCAGCCCCCTCCGCCTGAGAGAGAGTGAGAGAGTGTAACCCACTTTCTTGCCACAGTGAGAAATAAATTCAGAATTTTAAAATTTTAATAGCAGAAGATTCTTATATAATAATATTAATTTTTAAATTTTTTTATTAATTTTTATTATTACAGAATTTTCAAACTAAGAAATTTTTAATAAATTTTTAAATATTAAAGATCAAAATATAGATATGAAACTAAAAAACACTTTTTAATAATTAAACTTTAAAATAAATTACGGGAAAAATTTGTTGCAGCTGTCATGTTTCGTCTGGCGTGCTGCTGTTATCGGGCCGATTTCGAGCAAGTCAAACTCAACTTAAAATCGAAAATTTCGAGCTCGGCTCGGCTCGAAATCGGTCCGAAATCGAAATAGGATATGATTCGAGCTGGCTCAGCTCGAAATGACTCGATTTTGAGCCGGCTCGAATCATGATTCGAATCAGCTCGAAATTGTAAAAAAAATGTAGAAATGTTGTGTATTCAAGAGGATTTGATCCCTTGACCTTGAGAAAAATAAACCTAAATCTCCTCTACTCTACCACTAAACCACTAATTAAATTATATAAAATAATAATTTATTTATGTATATATTTATATAATATATCAATATTATTTATGCTATATATATAATTTCAAGCCAAATCGAATCATGTTTCGAGCGAGCTAGGGCCAACTCGAAATTAGCTCGAAATGAACTTCGAGCCAAAATCCTTAGCTCATGATTCGATTCAAAATTTTCGAACCGATTTTGAGTCGATTCAAAAATCGAACAAGTTCCGAGCGAGTTTCGAGTTTCGGATATTTTTAACACCCTTGGCGTGCGCTGACTGTAGGTGAATTGAATTCATACCGAGCTAACTCACGACCCGTAACCCGTAACCCGTAACCCGTAACCCTCTTTGACACGTGTCAAATGTCCGCTTACGGCCTCAGCTCGGCGGACGGCTCGCTAGAATGGTTTTCAAATCCGGATTTCGAGTCGGCACAGATTTCACCGTTCGATTAGGTTTCCAAATCGTAGCCGTCCGTTACCGCCTACGGATATTATTAGCACTGCTAATGGATCACTTTGTTGGCTTATTTGGCTGCCGCGCTCGCGCGTATAACCTTTGATTCCTTCCCTTCCCGCCGCCTTCTCCCTCTCTCGCTCCGGAGCTCGTCGGAGCTCCTTGGTGATCGACGTTTCATCGGCATCTCTCGTGTCCGGATACTCTCCAGATGACTTCCTGCCTTTGGCAACTCGTCGCCTGCTCCGATCGCTTCTGATGAGCCTATAAAAGGCTCGAACGGGAGGGCGAGCACGCTCGATGGAATCCTCACTTCTGCTGCAGCGATACCGCAGCGATCGCCGTAAGTTGCTGGAGTTCATCTTTTCGTCTGGAGTTGTTCAGGGTCCTTTGGGCGCTCCGCCGGAACTCTCGGGTGTGGACTTGGACACCGTCAGCACGGAATACGTTCTCGAGTGCGTCAAATCAGGTATGCTGTGGCAAGTTCGTATATCGTTTTTTGGATGTTTTTGATGGTTCCAGGTTGCTGATGGGATTTCGATGCTCTTTAGGCGGAGCTTTTGTTTCAAAGGAGGCCTCAGAGAGGTATAGTAGCGAGTTGGATTCGCCAGTCCTGGTAAGTTAGCCACTTGATGGATTCTTTAAAAGAAAATTTGGCACTCCTTTTGGTGGTTGTTGTTGCTTGTTGCATTTTTCCCTCAACACACATTTTTTTGTTTTCAAATTAAAGAGTACATTGTTACTATCAAAAGAGTAAATGCTTTGTAGCCCCCATTTAGCTCCCATAAGTGACCCCAACTTTGAATCCAACTAGTATTCCTATGCCATATGTGGCAATGTTGCTGCATAGACAAAAGCAATCTTTCTTAACTAGAAAATTACAATTTTTAAATAAACATGATAAATAAAATCTCAGCTCCATCTCTTCTATAGTTCACTTTTGTCAGGTTAACATCAGATACAACTAAGGCTACTGGAAAAAATAGCAATTTCCTTGGGAATTTAATGGCATCTTCGCCTAGGAGATAACTGCACGTGAATGCATTGTGGAGATTTTAAAGATCTTTTGATGTTGATGTGTCACCCATCTATTGGCTTCTAGGGTGATGATAATAAATGAGAAGATGCACGGAGCTGACGAGCATACTCTAGAAAGTTGGTTGTGAGGTGCAGAACAATTGGGACTCATATGATCGTACTTGGGTCTTGTGTCGTGTAAGCTGGGTTCGTAGTGTGATGTCACGTGAGAGTCATGGAACTATTGCTAGGTATCAAATAGTCTTGTGGTGACCCAATGGGATAGCTTTAACTAGAGTTTCTTGGTAAGCTTCATAACTTTTAACTGAAGTCTTGTGAGGTGACCATGAGATAGATCTCGCATATATCAGATGTTGATTTTACGTTTGCATTCTAGTAGTTGCATAACTTCCTACCTCGTAAGATAGCCTCCAAGATACAATTTCCTCTTGAGGTAGCTCAAGCTAAGATGAGGGAGGCTAAGTTACATATGTTATCAATTTCTCTCCATACTATTGTGGCATGAGAAATTTTCTCCTTCCTTGATGATGTTGTTACTATACATATTCGTAAGTCTATCTTTAAGCAATCAATGCTGTCATGAGGATTAAACTTCTCAGTGCATACTCAATGACATGCTCCTTGGCGCATACCAGAGGAATGGAGTTAAGGTCACGTGCCTCGAGAGATAAGGAAAGACATATCACAATTCATCACACCTTTCCACTCAGGAGTGTTGTCATTGTTATATGACCTGAGACTGAAAAATAAAGACAAAAACAATAGAAAGGAGAAAGATAATAGAAAGTTATGCAAAAGTACAAATGAATGTGCAATGCAAGGCAATATGGAGTTCCAAAGAGGAGATATTGGTGGTCCGAGTAGTGACAGGGACATGAGGACCCACCAAATCTCGTGGGTTTGTTGTTGGTGAGTGGGACCATTGAGGGTAAATTTGCAAGGTTTCGTTGTAGGAGTCACGAGCAATGAAGTAGAGACACTAAAGTAGTATTCTGTGTAGAAGGCTCACATGAAAATAAGGTGTGAATTTCAAAAAGATTGAACTCTCATAAACACATAAAGGCATTTGTCTACGAGGTCATAATAATGATATCTTTATTTGTGACCCAGAGTACCCAAAGAAGACACTGAATTGCTCAAGGAGAGAGTTTATCAAAACCATAACGAAGGGTTTATACAAAGCAAATATATTCAAAAATTTTGGGAGTCATAGCAAATAGGAATTTATCATGGTATAGTATGGAATATGGAGTCATTTTGTAAAAAAAATTTAGTCAAATGATTGATCAAGAAATAACAGTTAATATTCCATTCCCTCAGAACGAACGGGGAGCATTTACTGAAATATTAATGTATAAGCAACATTAAGCAAATGATGATATTTACTCCATGTGATTTAGCTGTGATGAGTAGGCACACGATGCATGATGTTTTATGCCATTAATAGAGAAGACAAACGTAAAGTTAAATGCATATACTCAAGGTACATTGTCAGTGGAAAGATCCTTTATTGAAGCAGAAAATTGCATATTTATTTTTTGATAAAAGTTTTGGATTACACAGAAGACTTTAGATTGAAACTTTAACAAATACAACCAGGTAACCCGAGTGTTCTCATAATAATAATAACAAAATATCTAGAAAGTGCCTTAATTAAAGCAAAAAATTGTACTTTTCTTTTCCTAATAGAAGTTCTAGAATACAAATAAGGCTTTAGACGGAGTCTTTAACAAGTAAAATCAGGTAACCCAAGTGTTGTTATCAATGACAGTAACAAATATTTGAAATTCAAGTAGGTAGATACATGATTGAAACCCCAAATATCTTAAATGGACATAACCAAACAGAGGCAGGAGCAGGTGAAGTCGTTTAATGTCTTACACTCCACCAACCACAACACAACCACCAATCATTCTATTTATTTGGAGATCCTAAACGACACAATAAAAGGGATTAAAAGTAGAAGAATAACTGTGAGTAGCTGTAAATTTTCTGAAGGAAAAGTAATTTTTTAGGAAAATGAGGAAGATAAAAATTGGATTAGCTAAGAGAGAGGGAAAGGGAGAGAAATGGATCGTCACTTTCCACTAATTGGAAAAAGAGAGTTGTTACCAAGAGTGATAGGCGGTAGTGACAAGCGAGAAAAGCCATACAAAGCTTAGTTCATACTCGAGTGTACAAGTGTTAATTATCCTGGAGTGACAGTACGTATGGCAAAGGCAAAGGGACTGCTTAGAGACATGCGAATGAAAAAATTATATTCTTTTTGGAAATAATACTAAGAGTGATAGGAGGTAGTGAGGTAGTGACAAGTGAGGAAATATATATGGGAAGACACTCCAAAATCCAATGTGACATACTTGAGTGTACAACAGCTACTTATCCTAAAGTGATAGCATGAGAGACAAAGGCAGTGGGAGTGCTTTGTGACATGCTAATGAAATGATCATATATCCTTATAAGAGAGAGTGAAAAATCTTGTGGATGTAGTAGGACTTGTAAACCTGGGGTAGCTTACACATGTTGAGCAGATGGTGGGCAATGGAATTTTTCCTAACAATAATCAGTAGGATAATTAGTTTGCTCACAGTGTGAATTGGGGTGGACGGAGTTCCAACCTTAGCATCGTCCACTCGTTCGCTCCCCATGCCACTAGTCCACTAGGAGTAGAGATATCATAGGCAACTTAATCAAAAGTGTAGGTGTGGCACTAGGAAGCCTAGTAACTCGGAATGAGTAGCATGATCAGAAGTGTAGATGTGGCACTAAGAAGCTTAGGGAATCGAAATGCGCAAGACATTATAGTCCTAATGTTAGGTATGATACTATCAACCATTAATTCGGACTTGGCAGAATAAATAAATGGATGGAGGCCTGATGGGAACTTGGTGATAAAGAATTCATTGCCTTGTCTTTGCCAAATAGTATGATTTGTTGTGATGGGCGACATGAAGTAGCTCATTCCACTTGCTTTGCAAGGCATTCTAGTATTCTTGAATAGATAAATCAGATTGTAGTAAAGAGATGAGTGCATAGGAAAGAGTGTAAACCTATGGAATATTATTGTCTTAAAAGAAGGTGGCCTTGAGAAAGTCTCTCTTAGATTTAGTCGACTCAAAAATGTGATGGTGGAACCAATCTCTCCAAGCTATTTATCATCCAAGTATGAACAACAAAATCTAATGCTTGCCATTTTGCAAATTCGTTGGTGTTGGTGTTGTCCGAAGGAGGTAGATTAAGATGACCAAGTTTTTCTTGAGATCCCACTAAAAAGCGGAGTGCTTGTAATAATAGGAGATAATCAGTGCCATTTAATTTGATGGTGGTGCCAATAGTAGAAGAGAGTTTGAGTTTGCCTAAGAAAGAAACATTAGAGCCTATGGCATTACAAAAGATTGAAGAAGAATAGGAAGGAGGAAAATTACCACATATTTTTGAGAGTGAGAAGATATATTTATGAGAGAGGGTGAGAAGGTGCGCATAGGTTGATATGAAGAGCGAGAAGTGGTGGGAGCCTGGTTGTTTGCAGTGTTGGGTTACATGGGTTCAAGGGAGCTTGGGTGGGAGGGATTAGGGTTACGTGCGACTATGCGTCTAGGGAACTATGGGCATTGCGAGGGACTCAGATGGGATTGCGAGCTAAACAGTACTGAGCTTGGAGTGAAGATTGTTGGAGGTGAGAGGGAACGAGATTGTTGGAGGCTTGTGGGCCATGAAGCATCGATATTTCATGAAATTTGATGTATTTATATTATATCTGTATCAAATATTGATACTTTTCGATATTTCATTGATACGTATTTGATATGCTGCATAGCATATTTATTTATTTTTTTAAAATTGATGCTTATCTGATGCTTTTCGATACTTCTAATGAGAGAAAAAGCCTCATATGTTAAAGACCGCCCATGCTTAGACTCGATTAATGATAAGAGAGCGACATGCCAGAAAAAATTCAATATTCTTAAGCTGTTATGCCCTCTACTTTAGGTGACCTTTTTACGTAATGTTATAAATGCTAGTGCCACTACTATTTGTTTTACCTCTATTGACACTTTGTCACTGTGTCCGTTTGGGGTCAATCATGCTTCTTTATTTCAATTGAGTCTTATTATCTATTTATACAATAAATGAGATTTATAGAGAGAAAGGCATGCATTTACTTTAATTAGATTGATTTATCTGGGTTTAGGTCATAATATATGTATTATTTATCAATTGTATCTTGTTTGGATCAATCTAATTGATTTGAGTCATATTTAGATTGAAATTGAACCTCACCTCTAATATGTATTTAAATTCTTATCTCACCAAGATATTCTATGATATGTTGAAAAATAGTTAAATAAATTTTATGTTATTATTCTTATTTAATTTTTTAAAAATTTTATTGTTATTGAAGGATGTTTTCATTTTTTTTCAAGTTGGATTTCTCATAATGTTGCGTTTAAAAGTATCAAATATGTTTGGGAAAATAAAAATATAATTAATTTCAAGAAATTTCAAAAAATATTTTTGAAATTCATATCAGCTGTTTTTTTGATCTACCATATTAACTATAGCTTGAATATGATAATACGACATATTATATACATACATATATATATATATATGTCTTATCCTGATGTATTCGTATCTTATTTTTTTAAATTTATAGTACCATGATTTCTGTATCGTATCCGTATTTTTGTATTGTACTCGTGCTTTATAGCCTGCGGGTGAAGGAGATGATGACAACTACTTTTTAAATTTTCCTATCTTCTACCATTGGCTTTTTGAGGCCCTAATAGTTGAGTTTTTTTCCCAACATCCGAACCTGTTATGGTAAACCACTCTAATATCATGCTGTGGAAAAGAGGTTTCTTAAGCTCTAATGACCTTCACTGGTTAGAGTACAACATACCAAGGAAACATTATAACTAATTTAACATAATTACTACTTTTTTGGATAATCACTACTTAGCAATCTGCATAATTACATGATAGAGTTTAAGGACTGTTGCAAATTTTTTTGAAGTTATTCTAAAGTATGGTTGAATTCTATTCAAGTAGAAGTATAAGAAGCATAAGTTTCAAAAACAAAAGATTCAAGAAGTATAAGAAGCGTATACTGAAGAAAATAGTGGGGGGTTTCTCTTTACTAAGA
Source organism: Apostasia ramifera (assembly GCA_019297695.1). NCBI lineage: Eukaryota > Viridiplantae > Streptophyta > Magnoliopsida > Asparagales > Orchidaceae > Apostasia > Apostasia ramifera. The sequence goes on along the minus strand of JAEMOT010002761.1, from coordinate 172,701 downwards.
TTATGTCCAAGGTTCAAACATAAATTCTACGATTGAGGTTGGTGGAGCGGTTGCCACCCCTCACTTTTACGTATCCCCCATGATTTTACTCACTGTTGAAATATGGACTTTTCTGCAAAATGCTTGAATGTAGATCACCTGGGGCATAGCAAGACTGACATCACGAAAAAGCTTGATTGCCCTTTAATGCTGATGGTTGTGATCTAAAGGCAGTGATGTTTTGACTCTCTTTCTTCTTGATATTGTAGTTTTATTTTTCATATCATGCTCTCTTGTTCCTTCCAAAGTTGTTCACTTCGGCTTTGTAATCTCATGGATAGCAACACCCTCTTCAGGACGTGCTTGTAAGCATGAAGTTTATGACAAATTGATTGCGTAGTTAGCTTTTCATACTACTTTCTGTTTGCTATTATCTTCACAAGTAATCTTTTACACTACATGTAGTATACACACCTTTGTTTTGTTTACCTTTGTTCTTATGTGAGTTATCTTGAAGTACTTATTTAGTCTTAATGGTCTGCAAGGATCCATGCTATTTAACTCATATTTTTTGTTCTTTCCAATACGTTGCATAGTTTTTAAATGTATTTCAGGAATCTTGTTATGCCTTAGTGACAACTTGTTCTTTTGCAGGTGAGCGTGCCTTCTGGAAACTTATTTTATCTTCTTTCTGAACTAGACTTATCTGGATCTCCTCCTGAACGCGCTCCTCCCCCAGTAGGGGCAAAAGAAGCCACTAATCATTTCTCATATTTACCAAAAGAAATTGACCATTTTGCCAGCAACAGAATTAAGATGTCTTTATTTGAGTCCAAAATAAGTAGTTCAGCTCCAACATCTTCACCTAGCCCACCAACAAATGATGTGAACAGATTTTCTTTAGGTTTACCCTCCCTTCGTACAGGTAATCGATGTTCTTTTAAAATATAATTTAGCATGTTACTTGTGCAGCACATCATATAAAGGTTACACTGAACTCTGCTGTTTAGTCTATATATACATTTTTTTGTAGTTTTTTGCTCAGCACAAATTGAATTTGTTCTGAAATTATTGTTCTAGTGAACTGATCAGTGTTTTAGGATTTTCAAAGGACTATCTGATGATGATATGCGAGAAACAGCTTATGAGGTGCTTCTTGCTTCTATTGTGCATTCTGGGTATCCTCATTCTCTTGCAGCCTTTCTCCTTTTGTTCCTGTTTTATCATTTGCTTAAATAGTTTTACTCCCAAACTAGAGGACCGAGACCATCTTTTGAAGAGAAAAAGAAGGAAAGGAAATCAAAATTCTTGAAGGGGCTAAGACCTAGGAGAGATGGTTTACATTCTCAGCAAGACGAGTCACACTCTGACCTGATGGATACATTACGAGCCCAAATGGAGGCAAGCTTCATGTTTCTTGTGCCATGTGATATGAAATTCTACATATTTTAGAATTTAAGCTTTATATTGTTTCAGTTCTACATTGTAGCACCTTTTATTAGAATATGAACCAGATTGCATTTTATATATCATTTTATTAAATTTTGACATCCTTTTCCCCATTTTGGATGCACCTATCATTGGAATATGAACCGACTTGCATTTTTTATATCATTTTATTTAATTTTGAGATTCCTTTTCCTCATTTTTGATGCCGTCATCATCATCATCATGAACCATATTCCTAAGTTGAGCTGGCTATTGAAACTACTTTTTTTTTTCGTTTGTGCAGTATCTTAAAAACTTTCCCTCCAGTTCTTTCGCATTCATTTTATCTGGTTGCTTTGTTATCATGATTCATCCTTTCTCCATTGCGCAGAAACAAAAAATTATAAACCACTGCCATTTACTAGTTCCATTATTGCTTTTTATTTCCAAAGTTATTTTATGAGATAGGACACATGGATAGTCCAAATTGGGACAAGTTCAACCTTGCACAAATTTGGGAGCTAGAAGTTAAAAAGATCATAACTTTCAATATGTGAGGAGTTGCACGGTATATTGAGAAAAGCTGAGACAAGCTCCCTGACATGTTTAGCAGCGTACGCTGCCATGGAGCTTCTTGACCCCAAAAATTTCAATTTAATTTTAGTATTTCCCTGTTTTCTGTTTTGATTTGTTATTTTTATTATTTTTGTTCATCTTGAATTTGATATATGACTTATTGGGATTTAGCTCTACTTAATTGTGGTTTTATATTTCCTTGTTACCATATATGTGTGTTGCAGGGGGTGGGTGGGGGGGAGTGCATACGTGCGACTTCTACTTGAGGAGACTTCATCAATAATATTATTTGAATTTATGTTCAAAATTATGAGTGTTTCTGCTATGTCAATGGACATAACTGCAATTATAACAGTGCATGGAATCGTGACTCTAATACTGCAACTAATCCAGAACTACACGCTACAATGAGTGCACCATATCCATATTCAGATCCTGGAGCAGTTGAGGCATATGCAGTTGATTCTAATCATTGGGAGCATATGGATCTTCTTACTTTGTTTTTCCAAATGAGGGATCTTCACTCAGTGATGATCCAGCACATTAAGATTGTGCTTGAGATAGACAACCCAAATTCCATGACATTAATGAATTCCACTTTGTTGTTCTAAATGAGGGATCTTCACTCAATGAGGATCCAGCACATTGAGATTGTGATTGAGATAGACAACCGAAACTCCATGCGAATTTACCAAATTTCTTGGAATATTTTGATATTGATGAATTTTCTGGATTGATTGTGCAGACCTAAAGTTTATGAAACTCGGAAGGAAGCATAAAAACAAGTATGAGCAGTCTTACAAGCTAAAAGGTGATACTTCTACTTGATGGACCAGCTATAAACAAATTATTAGAGTAAAAGAAAATTGATAATGAAAAAATTGGGGTTGGATACTCGTGAAAGGAATTTTACTTAGCTTTTTATGGTTTGTTTAGACAATTTTGATATGCTTTATTTCCTTCCAAATCTTCATCATTTGGCCTGTCATAGAAAAGGAAACTTTATACCATTCAATGAAAAAAAAAAGAAAAGGAAACTTTATGGTTATATATTCAAGCTCTGTAAAAAGAAGAGAGAGTAGACTTAACCATGCATCATGCATGATTAGAAAGTGAAGATGTAATAGGTAAACATCTGATGCTCTCATGTTGTCGACTCTAATCTCTCTGCAATTAGAGTTGAATGACAATACAATGCATTTAAACTGCTATCAGCTCTGTTCTCTTAAACCAATGCTTGATCCTCCTGTTAACATCACTTTAATCATTGTTATATACTCATATACAACAAAGCTGTTACCCTCTTTGCTGTTCATGTGACCATACAGATATATAGATGATAAAAGATAGAATATGAAGGTCTTCGTAATGGAGATAGAACTCCATATTGAAATTCTAACGAGCTCTAGGTCATGCCATGGCTTGTAGAATTGGAAAATGTTGAATGTATTGGTGCAGATGTGTGCTTTGTGTTTGGATTTTTGGGCCTCACAGATGATTATTTCTATGGTGGTGAAGTTTAGAATGATGGCTATCATCTGATGCACCGCTATGCCATTGATAGACTGATAAATTATCTTTAGAAGGCTCCATATTGCCAGTTGAAATAGAAAAGAGGTACGTTGTTATGTAATGAATAAGTCAAGTCGGCATGTCGAGGAAATGGTGTTTCTTAAATGACAATTCAAGAAGAAGGAATCTGGTTTCATATTTGTAAAAAGAATCAAACAATATAATGCTGAACACTTGTAGTTATTATCCGAAAGTTACATTGGGGAACTTTGCATTCTTATTGAAGATAATTATGCATGCAAATAGATGCAAGTGAAATTTCACACAAGTCCTGTGTTTGACAAATGGAAGGTATGGTGAAGAGGTTTGGTAAGTTGATAAAAAAAAGAGATTTGGTAGGTTAAACTGATAAAAGTTTGGCAGGAGACTCTCATGTGTTTTCCGTGTAATTTATTATGAAATTCGCACCTAAGCGATATTCGAACCATGGGTACAAAAAATTAGGATCATTTGCAATCAAATCCATATTGTTTTGGAAGTGCTCTCCAAATGTGACTTGAGAAGACCCCGTTTAAGCAAGCTTAAATATTGGTCCATAGTTCATAGTGAAGTATATGAAGCTCTTCAAAAAGGGTAAGAAGCCTAGAATGATAGAATTATGCCATGAAAACAAATCCTAAATCAGGGAGTATTAGCGTTACTCTGTCTACCTCAAGTTTTGCTTCAAAAGCTTTGATGAAAAATCAAGTTCAAACAAAATCTCGGTTTTAGCCTGTAGGAAGTTCCTTGGATGAAGGAAAACCTATGGTCCTAACAAAAGGACTTCATGTGAGTATGGATCCCACTAACAACAACAACAACAACAACCAAGCTTTAATCCCACTAGGTTTTCATTTTGCTCTATCAATTAACAAATTCTTATCTAAATTTAAGTAACTAAGACCACTCCTTATAGTTTCTTGCCATGTCTTCTTTGGTCTCCCTCTTTCTCTTTATACATAGAAAAGATCTAATAGCTCGATTTTTTTAACTGGAGGCCAATTGAAGCTCCTTGTATTTAATACATGTCTAAATGTGTACTTGGTGTTATCTAAATGTGCAGGTAATCTTCCTCTTTGTACATAGTGTAATCTAACTGTAATAGAAAAATTTTTAGTCAAACTTTCTTGTATCCGAACACAGGTAATAGTTTCTTTATACATGTCTTTAATAACTTGAATATAAGCAGTGTAAATCCCTTTCTTTTCTAAAACTCTCCAAAGTACTTCTCTTGAGACCAAATGTAGGTTTTCTTTTCTCTCCATAAATTTCTTTATTAAACTTAATAAATGAATAACTTCTATAGTAGATCTACTTGACATAAAATCAAACTAATTCTCTTATATTTTACTATTATAATGTAACTTATGTTTGATCACCCCCTCCTAAAGTTTTAAAGTATGACTCATTAATTTTATTCCTCTATAATTGCACAATTCTGTACATGACTTTTATTCTTATAATTAGGTATTAATATACTTTTTCTCTATTCATTTAGTATCCTTTTAGTATTCAAAATCATATTAAACAATCTAGTGAGCTAAAAAACTCTATCTCCTAAGCACTTCTAAACATCTATTGGGCTGTAATCTGGTCCTATTGTTTTTTTATACTTCATCTTCTTTAAAGCTTTCCAGACTTTAGCTTTACTAATACGCTGGATGTAAGAGTAATTTCTATTTTCTTTTGTAGTGCTGAGTTCAGTAAGATCAATTGAATTTTTACAATCTTCATTGAAAAGCTGTTGAAAGTAATACCAAAAGATCCCACTAACACCAAAGGCTAAAACCCAAATTTGAAAGGGTCATGGATGATGGGATCATGGAATTTTGATTGAGTTGCTTCTCTTTTTGTTAGCCTAGTCTCATATGTACTTGCATTTAAAAATTATGTTGTTAAATGTTAATCTGAGATTCTTTTCAATTTGAAAGGGTAATTAAAAGCTCATGCCTATGTCTACTGGAAACGACAGTCCCTCATAAATAAAACCCTTATCTTGGGTGAAATCTGAGAGTATGCCTTTGAACCTCATTATATTTAAACTTACATGATATAATAGTTGATTTTGGACCCCACACATATCTAATGGGGATATAGAAGTGATTTAGCGCGGAAAAAAGGATTTCAGCTAGATATCAAGAGTCTTTTTAGTCATTTCATCGAACACTTGTAATGCGTTTAACCAAATACTCAACAAGCCCATCCAAACATGATCAATAGAAAGCAAATAAATGATGATTAAGTGGAGATGCTTTTCAATCCAAATCAGCAACAAATTCTGAACAATCTCCAACCAATAAGCTCAAGTGGACATCCAACAGCAATATGAAATATAGTTCAAATTTCAGAGGCAAAAATTTGTCCAGGTAGGATGAGATGTACCATCAATTTGAGCATGTAAGAGTTTGAATTAAAGTGAAATGCTAAGTATGCTCCACTAAACAAGGAAAGCATTCCTTCAAAGGCATAAAATCTGAATCTTTTCTTTGTAATATGAAAGCTAAAATGAACAAAAATAAAATCTGGTGCAGCATTTAGAAAACAAAGAAAATGGATAAAATTAGGAACTCAAATCGGTTGCATGATCCAAAGGAGAAAAATGAACTACACGAACATAGATTAGCAAATCAAAGAGAATGACAAGGATGTTAAAGTTGATGAGAACTGACGATCCATTATAAATCGACTATCTTGTGAGGTGAGCAATTGACGTCATACCAATTGCCAAGATTGATGTTGCATCGATCTAAACACCTTGAGTGGCGATGAGGGAGGAAGACTAGCAACGGCGATGGTAGGGCCAGGCAGGCGGCATTGCGCTAGTTAAGGCAACTGGGAGGGCTGCCTAAGCTCCTCTTGGGGTGGGTAGCATGGCATGGCAGCAGGCCAGAGGTTTGGTGGCAGCGATAGCGAGCCATCTTGTCGGTGGCAGAGACGCAAGGGCTGGCTGGTCGACAATTGTAACATCAAGGCAGGGAGCGCACTTCTCCATTTTTTTCGTTCTCCCCTCGGGCCCTTGCTTGGGCTGAATTAATTGGATGGCAAAATTGCAACTTGGTACCGCAGCATTTCAACCTATTCAATTATCTGATTTTGCTTGCCCTTTTCCTGTTAAGTTTTCCAAATTTCAGTTCCTTTCATTCTAGTCTACCATTATTTAAGGAGCAGGTTTAATCCAGCAGAACAGATGGGTGGTGACCTCAATGCTCTTGCATCAAGAAGCATCCGGTCATGGCAAAAGACTAGGAAATTTAGGATGCAAGAATTTTTACCACCATTTGTTTACCACAATTATCAGAGATGTCAACAAGGTTCATGCAATGTGTAAATCTACATCGAGAAACTTCATTGACTTGCTTTCAAAATGATCTGAAGAAATGATTTGATTGAAAATTATTTTCAAATAGAGGATGATTTAATATTTTCCTTTCCTCCCTTTATAAAAGATTTTGATTTTGTATCTTTTTGGTTTTAGCAAGTTTAACTATTTTATGTTTATTATGTATGGAGATGCTCAACTTCATCCAAATACCATGCATCTCATTAAAATTTCAAGCCACCAAGTTGATCTCATGCTTTCTATTGAAGTTGTTGCTCATTGCATGTAATGTTCGTTTGGCTCCTTTTTTGGTTAAATTAATCGAGTGTGCCAAGTACCTCTGAACGTTTGAATCAGAAAACTGATGTGCCTTTTGGAGTGGGGTTTGCTAGTTTATATGGTGACATTGTCGTTCACACGTTGGCATCGCCTGACTCTTTTGACAACACCACTCAAACTAGTTTGCATGTTTGTTATGTTGTTGTTGGAGCTCCTACCCCTCACCGATTTCCTATGAAGAGAAGCACTGTGAAGTGCCTCGCTCTTGCTAGATCCCACAAATGATGATGCCACTATCAATTTTGATGCTACTATCAATTTTGATGCTGTAAATGCCATGATGGAGAGACCATTGCACTAGATTGACGATTCAAACTTCAAGTGACATCAAATTATAGTATGGTTTAATTGGTTGAGATTTCACATATATTTCGCAAATTTGGTTAATCCCTAGATATTTGTATAGATTTGATTTAGGCTTACTAAATTTTTTGAATTGATTGAGGAAGATTTGAGATTTGCTTTTATTTTGGTTGATTTATCTTATTTTATGTTTGTTCTTTTTTTGCTGTAGGGAAATTTGGTATTTTATTTTCTACATTTAATTTTTTATTTCCTAATTTCGTTGAAATGTGGTCTACATAAGCAACCCCTTCTATCATAATGTTTTGACATAATTAATTTTTTTTTTTTTTTGAGAAGAGACATAATTAATGAAGTTTGGGTTTGAGTGAAACCTTGATTTTGGTGAGTTGATATTAGGGTGTAGGGAAGGATTTTACCCTAGGTAAGCATCCTTAAAACTCTAGTTTTCTCTTTGAATGTCAAATGTTTCCTATCTGATTTCACCATTGTGCCACCACTTATGCCACCTACATCCATTTAGTGACTAATACTTGCAACTAAATAGCAAGCTACAATCTTTAGCAAACCAAGCTTCCATGTGAAGGATTGTTCAAGCCACAACAAGGGCACACCTACAAGTTTTCCACCTTCCTTTCTGGAAACTGCTGAAGGATGGATATTTGACTGTCGATTCTTTCTGTTTCGAGGTCGAAATCTAGAGGTGCATTTTGATTGTTTATACAAGTATTTTTTTCAACTAAATTCTTTTGATGTAGTTCATTTGTCTTATAGGATGAAGTCTCTATTAAGAGTGCTATTTACTATGAAATTTATAGTTTTTGATGTCATCAATAAAATATCTTCCCCTCAAATCCTTTATTCTTTCTCCTCTTTTGTTTCTTCTAACCGCCTCCCCTTCCTCCTTAACTTGTTCTACTTCAATTGAACAAAGTGATCTAATTTTGGCTTCAACAAATTGTGATGTTTCTTCATCATTCCCAATGTTGGATTGAGAGCTCTCCAGCCGCACCTCCTGCTTCGATACCTGCAACAAAACTGTCAGCTTTCGCTACCTCGTGCATGAGACCTATAGCCTTACTCACTATTGTTCGTGTTTTCCTTGAAAGTATTGTTCGTGTTTTCATCTGCTTTTGTCCCCTTCTATGCGGAATGTTCACTAGAGGCTAAGTATTGCCACACTAGTGTTGATATGTGCACCAGCAGCCCATTTCCGCTTAGTCCAATACTCCTATATTGAGGAAGGCACTAGTTGTAGCTGCGCCATAGTCTCGCCCATCTCGTGTCTCTACACTATCGCTGGCCCTTTGTTGTCAACCTCATTCTCACCCCCATTAGTTGTTTGTAGGTGTCTCTTGTGTATTACCCAAATCCCCTCTTCCTCCACTGTCCACGCCATCAGCTTACTTGTGTTAGATTCAAGTTCAATGCTCAAGTCCACCCCATGCAAGGTTTCAATGATCATCGTCTTATTGACCATGCGCTATTTGATTGATTCCAACCTAACTGCTCTATTTAGGTTGTTTGGTGGGGACATGGATCAACATTGAGTTAGATGACCAGTATGACTCCATTTGCTAAATTAAAATTAAAATTCAAATTAATTAAAGTTATTGAAAATTTTCATATTAGCCTTATTTTGATTTGATTTAATTTGATTTGATTCAAAGCGAATTTGGGTGATTTGAAGACTCGTCATATTTATAGCTGATTTTATTTTTTTTAATAGAATTAGTTTCACATTTGTTTTCATTTATTTGACATTTTATTTTTTGCAGTTAATATTATATTTTTAAGTTTCTTTATGAGATCTCTTTAAAGCGGTAGCCTTGCATTATAATAAAAAGTAACATTTGATGAATGAAATTATGTTTGAACTTTCTTAAAGTTTAGATCCGAGTTTAGAGGTCGATATTCCGGTGAAGGAAATGACAGGGTTAACCTTTGATGCGAATCCTCAAATTAACCTAATTATCCACTTTTCAAAAAAAAAAATCTCCTCCATTCGTTGCTCTCTCTTTCTCTCTTTCGCGATCATCTCTAAGTGCCTCCAGCACTTTACATACTCGCCCACTTCCGAAGCTTTCCTGCTTCCAACACCCGCTGCCTCGTTCCCTGCCTCTGACTCACACCCCACCTTTTCTACACGCTGCCTCGCCGACCAGTGTTAGGTGACTCGTTTCTTTCTTCGCCGCTCGGCTCACTACTTTGCATGAAAAATATGCTATTCGAGCATACTGACCTGAGCCTGCTACCTCACCTGTGTTACTACTACTTTATCTATTGCTTAAATTTATTTGGCTAAGGTATAATTTCTTTTTTGAATCAAATTAATTTAATTATTTGATTTCAATATAAAATTATTCTCTTGATTTAGATTATTCATTTAACTTTAATTGCGCAATCCGATATTTATTTGAGTGATAATTACTGTTGTATTTAAGTGTGAGACATCTGTCCTAAATTCCTGAACCTCGGATCTAATTTATTGAATTTAAGTTAATGCCCTAATCTAATTTAATAAATTCTTATTTATCAGATGATCCAGTTTAATTTTAATTTTAAAATATTTTTAATTTGCGGGATTTAAGAATCTTATTTATCATATAATTTATTTAGAAAATATTTTGCGCTTATTTAAAAATAATTTGCTAATTAATTTGCTGAATATAAATATAAAATTTCATTTGCATTTTTTCATCCCGCATTATTGTTTTATACTCATTTTTATTACTTGTGTTGACAAATCACAAATACAACCTGCTATGAAGAAATCTTATAGATTGGAAGATCAGACAAAAGAGAGGTTAAATTCATGCTTCGAGTGTAATCTTTTCCCTTGCTTGGAAGCTTGATTTTATTTGACTAGTTTTTTTGGTATAATTTGGTTTAGTTCAGGTTATAAAGAAAAACTTTATTGTTTTTCCATCGCTTTGATACATTGCAAAAAAAAAAAAGCATTGCAATGTTCCTGCTTGCTTCTTCATGCCTTTGTTTTCTTCTTTTACTAGTATTACTTGTTGTGCACCTGCATTTGTTCACTGTTAAATGCTTTGGAACCTGAAACATTTTCTGTTGGAGATGATAATCTTTATTGTGTTCGTCAAAGTAACTTTATACTCGTTATATCTATATTTGCCTTGGTTAAAAAGCTAGCCCACAAAGCTGAAACCTCCATCTCTAAATTCACTGATATTTTTTGAAGGTGTGGCCTAAGCCTTGCATTAAAACAAAGTTAAAGGTACATCTAGTTTGGAAAGGGGAGGCATGCCTCATTCCTACGAAAAGATGCTAGAGGACATAGAGACGGTGATAAGAGCTAACATGCTATAACGTGGTGTATTCACTCGCCCCAGGTTGGTGATGGGAACTCCCATAAACACAAAAGGGTTACATGTTCCCTAGAGGGAGAGGAAGTTCCACTGGCCGACACATGAAGTCAACGTAATACACACATTGATTTGGTCACATTAGTCTTTATCTTCAACTCTATTAGTAGAAATAAAACAAGGCTACAAATCCCAATCATAAAATGGCTTGATACTCAAAATTGCAGTAGGCTACTGACCATTCTGCAAAGGTCTGTAGCTTGCAAAAATTCATAGAAGTCTTCCTGCTTAGTACAATATATAGATACTTTTTCTCCTTTTTTTCCCTGTTGGCTGAAAAGACATTTAAAATCTCCCCCAATGAATGTTAGTATTTGAGTATTCATCAGGGAGCTAAGGGAGGTCTGCAGCACACTCATTTGTGTCCCCTTTAGGGCTGCATAACCACCGCTAAAGAATATCTTGCTATCATTTGGATTATGAATTTCTGCTATTTTGAACTGGTTGCATTCTTTAGTTACTTGGAGTATTATTCTGTTTGGATCCCAAACCATGATTACTCTTCTGACAGTCCTTGTGGTGGGACAGTAGCGTTTCCTCAGTTTCTGCCTATTGTACAATTAATAAATCTTCTGTCTGCATTGAAAATCTTTGGCCTTGTTTGGTTGGAGGGAAAAAAGTATAGTTTGAAAAATTTTTGTGGCTTTTTTCAAAAAACATGTATGATGTGAAATAAAATGAGTTAGTTATATTAAAATTTGTGTTGGATGTGAAATAAAGTTGATTGATTCATTGAGAATTAGATTGAATGTGAAATGAAGTGATTGTTTAAGATTTAAGTTTGTAGGATGAAATATAAAATGATTTTTAAATCTTTTTTAAATAAATTAAAGTTTTTGGCCATGACGATTTTAACTATGGCTAAAATAACTATTTACCAAACTCGCCCTTTGTCTCAAAAATAAATGAAACAATAGGTTTATGGTCACGGTTGATGTTAACTAGATAATTCTAGGAGTTCTTACTGCTAGATTCTTGACAATTCCAAAAAAGGAATCTATTCACAACTTTTACGATACATTTTCATTGTACCGTAGGAGTATTAAAAACAACTTCTAAGATGTTACGATACATTAAAAACAACTTCTTATTTCCTAAATTTGGCCCACTTCTCATTTAAAACAACTTCTAAGATTATCTCCTAGAATTATTCCCCACTTCTCATTTAATGCCACTTCTCACAATGATTTCCTAGAATTATTTCCCCGCTTCTAAGATTAGAAGTTGGTTTAAATGATAATCTTGCAATGATTTGAACTAAGATAATCTTATCCATTAAAAAGTGGGTATTAATTTCCCCACTTCTAAGATTAGATTAGATATTCTTGCAATGTTTTCCTAAAATGCACAACTTCTAAGATTAAAAATGTATTAATGGATAAGATTAAAAAGTACAACTTCTACGATACATTTAGTAAAATGCTTTCCCTTTTTTAAAATCTTGTTTGAAAATGTATCATAGAAGTTGTACTTTTTAGTCTTTCCCTTTTTAATCTTGTTGTACAACTTCTATGATACAATGAAATAAACTCTTTCTTTTAGGGTTTAGGGTTTTTGAGATACAGAGAGAGAATTATTTTAATATTATGGTATGAAATCAAATTATTTTGTTTTTGAGTATTGTGTAGGATGTGAAATAAAATTAATTTATTTTATTGAAATATGTGTAGAATGATACAATGAAATAAACGCTTGCCTTTTTGGTTTAGGGTTTAAGGTTTTTGAGATACAGAGAGAGAATTATTTTAATATTATGGTATGAAATCAAATTATTTTGTTATTGAGTATTGTGTAGGATGTGAAATAAAGATAATTTATTTTATTGAAATATGTGTAGAATGTGAAATAAAGTTAATTATTAATATTTAAATTTGTATATGAAGTAAAATAAATATAAAATATTGATGGGAGTGTTTTTGGAGGAGCTTTGGTGTTTTTAAAGCCCCAACCAAATGGGGCCAAATTGGATATGTTAAAACACTTTTGCATAAGATTCTTCTTGTTTGTTCAAGTGGAGTTAAGGAAATGAACTTCAACATGGTAGTTGTTTCTTTGTCTACAAATGCAGATTTCAAAGTATCCATGATTTCTGAGCTACTTTCTTTTACTTTTAGATTTCGGAAGCAATGGATTCATTGATTAAGAAAGGTTTGAGGAACTTTTCTTTGGGGTCTATGCCCGATCGGGTTGATGTTCCTCGCATATCTCTGGTGCTCTTAGGCAACCTATCTCGGTCAGATTTCCCTAGTGAGAGGTTTTATGCACAGTGGCATAGGAGACAGGTAATTCTTGTAATTTCTCTTGTGTTCCTTTATTCACTTACTGTCTTTAGCCTGCCCTCTCCCATTCATTTCAGGCAGATATCCTTGAAGAATTGCTATTTGATCCAGCTAATTCTGTCGCCAATGGACAGCAAATGTTATTATTCCTGCTTTCTAAACTACGAAATATAGAGGCAAGGGTTTGCTATGTATTTCATCTTTTGGGATTTGTTAAAATTCTTTACCTTTGCTGTTCCATGGGGTGTGTAGAACCAGATCACGTCATATTACTTCCTATCAGTTTCTATGATTAATGCACTTTTTTTTTCATTTAACTTTTATTATTGGTTCTAAAAGCTTTTTAATGTTAACATGATTACAGCAATGGGTAAATCTTTCCCATGACATGCGTACTGAAGTTCTGAACGGGATAGAAAAGTTTATTTCAAGAATGTCGTTTACACCTGAAAAGTTTGGTTTTCTGGATGAACATTATTATTTGTCTGACAGTTATCATTTTAGTGTGAAATTGTATGAGAAGCTGCTGTGTAGTGTTTTTGATATCCTTGAAGATGGCCATCTTGTAGAGGTTTGTATTGTTATTTTCTTGTGTAAATATCATGTTTAAGGTTCTTAAAGCTACCTGGGTTCAGTTCATTCTGAAAGATCCTGCAAGATTTTTGATAGGAAGCTGAAGAAATCCTTGGGGTTCTGAGGATGACTTGGTCTATGTTAGGTATCAATCAAGCAATGCATGATGCTTTATACGGTTGGGAGGTTTTTCAGCAGGTATTTCATTTTTCTTTGACTAAAGCATTATCAAAAAAAGAACAGCTTGTCTATGAAATCTTAGATTCTTCATTTGGTCAAGTATTTGAGAATGTTTCTACAACTAGGAATAATCATGTGAAAAAGCTCTAAATTAAGATGCTAATTGGAGAGGATCTATTGATTGGGAAGATTATGAGAAGTTAAATATTGAAAACATCTTGTGGTGCATATTTCATGTCGACCAACATCCTAATAAATTTTTATGATTTTTTCACATCACACATATCTTGTTATATTACCCCACACACCCCCTTTTAACAAAAAATAACTTGCACACTTTATAAATTTTGTGAGGGTGTGTGTAATGTAATATGCTAAGATTTATGTGGCATGCATGTAAAAATCCCCAAATTTTTATTGTGCATATTTCATGATGACCAATTTTGATAAAATTTTAAGCTATGCTTAGGAAGATGTACATTACTTGCCAAAATCTTTAGATACCTTCGAATATTAGAAGTTTTAGTTAAATTGTTAACATTGACAAATCTAGTACCGTTGAGGTGGAATCCTTTCTAGATTGGGAATTAATATGTTAATTTGTCGTGCGGGCACCAATATAGCAGACAAGTGATTTATTCAAGGCACATTTTATCATCAGTGATTGGCGGTGATTAAAGATTTACAGTAGTTTTGGGCAAATTTGATTAGTTGAAGCTTCAAAGATTTGTTACTGGTTTGCTTTGATTGAAGATTTTTAGTAAATTAAAGCTGATTGAAGATGCTTAGGTTATTCCTAAGGTTGGAGACTTTCATCATATTTTGGCTGTTTTAGTTTTATGTTGTGTTTGCCTTTTTTTTCTTAGTTTGTTCAAGGGATATTTGTATTTGTATTTTTATATTATTTTCAGCTTTTAGGTTTTCTGTTTCCTGATTCTAATGAGATGCAAAATAATGTTCTCCCAATTGTTGTATTGAGGATACATACGATGAATAAAACATTTTGGGAGTTGGGTTGATACGGAACGAAAAATGAAAATGATATATAAATTTTATAATCAATAAAATTAAATAGAAAATTAATTCAATTAAGCTTATGATATTTTTCAAACTATAATTTTATGATAAATTAGATTTTAAATCCTGCAAATTAAAATATTTTAACATTAAAATCAAATTGATCGTCTTATAAATAAAAATTTATCAATTTAGATTAGGGTGATCGAGTTAAAATTGAACATATCAGATTTGAGGTTCAGAAATTAGGATAGATATTGCGCAGATAAATTCAACGGTAATTTTCACTTGAAGAAATGTACGATTACACGATTAGAGCCAAACCAAATAATCAAAGTTGTGTAATATAATTTTGAATAAGTTGAGAATTAGTAGTTATGTGATTTTAGAAAGGATTATACCTGTGCTAGAGCAATCTAAATTCCAACAAGTCAGCACAGGTTTTGTTGTAATGCAGGTAGACAACGCGATTGTCGAGTGCAGATTAGCGACTTGAACATGGCGAGCTCTAGACCGAACTCACAAGCTCAATTAGTTCGGGATGTGCAGGCAAGGGCTGAGCAGAACAGTAGGATCAGTTGAGTAGGACTGCGAGGCGATCGACCGACCATGACTGAGCAAGATGGCAAAATTGACCGCAATGATGGCAGGTTTGCGCTTGGGCAAACGATGGTCGCGCGAGCGGGCGTACACAGACCAGTTGGCGCGGGGGGAGCACGGTGCTTGCGCAGATCTGTAGGTATGGGCTGACGCGGGATGACGACATGGCCTTTCAAACAGGTTGACACAGGGTGGTGGTGTTGCTGCGCAAGAGGGCTGGCAAGGGGCATCGTCGTGGTCGTGTGAGCAGGCTAACACTTAGTGGCTGGAGGTCACACACGAGGTGCGTGAAGTGGCCAGAGTGGTCCGGCTTGTGCTAGCGTGGCACATGCAGGTCAGATCAAAGAAACGAAGGCAGAGAGATGGACAGAGAGAGAGAGGAAAGGAGAGATTTATTATTATTATTATTATTAGAAAGGATAACTAGGCTATTTGAGGATTCTCACCTAAAGCTAACTCTACCCTTTACTTTACCAAAATATCGACCGCTTAACTTGGATTTAGTCGCTCTGAAAACTCTGAACTTATTTTATTAATTAATAACAATCATCTAATATAATGCTGGGCGATCTCTTTATATAGAAAGATCTCATGAAGAAATTTGAAAATAGAATACTAAATGCTAAAAATAAAATGCCAAATAAATTTGAACAAATATGAAACTGATGCTATTATAATAAAATAAAATCAGCTTTAAATATAGTGAATCTTCATCAAATCTCCCAAATCAGCTTTGAATCTTTATCAAATCAAATTTGAATATAATTAATATGAAAATCTCCAATTAACTTTGATCAATTGAATTTAAATTTTGTTATCATAGTGGCTGTTAGTCGACAACCAGCGTAAAACTTGTCGAATCAATCATGACATGAATCCTTTAGTGGCTGTTAGATTATGCTGATCTGTGCCCCACCATGGATTCTTGTGAATCAATATTCTGGATAGAGATGGGTCAAGATCTTGGGTGAGAATCTCTAACGGCCTAGTTCTCAAGAAAGAAATTCTTCAATTTTCCTCCTGATTGCCAAATAAATGTAATCATTGATGTCATTACTTTGCTTATCACCTTGCTTATATGCGGTTCCACTTTCTACCGACTCCAGTTGTTGCTGCCTGGACCCTGTCAAAATTCAGCTGCCTCCATCAGACCTATTGATCTCCTCCTATCCTCCACTTCCCTTGTCTTTCATTCCACTTTCTGCTGCTTCTTTTTTGCAGAGCTAGACGGTGGTCTTTTTCAGACTCCATGTAGCCGATTTGAAGAACTTTAGTTAGCTGGACCTATCGTCAGTTTATCGGGCCAACCACCAAAGATCTTTCTCCATATTTCTCAGCAAGTTACCAGCCTTACTCCATGTTCTTGACTGAAGAACGCCTTTGCCTCCTCCAGTTGATTTCGCTGAAGAATTAAGTTTTTTGTGAAGCCAATGAGTAAAGCTCTACTAATTCAAGCTCACGGGAAGGCAAGAGAAAAAATCTCTTTACTTCAAAACTTTTTTAGGATACCTGATATAGCAGGCTCAATTATTCGTGTTCTCGTTGCATTGCTCACAAATTACTCCAATTTGAGTTATAGCTTTCTGCTGCTTTATATAACTATTGGTTAGTTGGTTCCATATGGATTTACTTGGTTGGTTTGGTTATTCATTTTAGCTCAAATATAGGGATCCTTGTTTTGATTGAGAGATTCTTGTTGGAGTTATGTTTTGATAAACCCAATTTGATTACATTTTAGATTTAATTGAAAGAAATTTATTGTCCTAATGTAATTTTGTTAGTTCTTATTTACCATTAGTCCAATTCAATTTTTAATTTTGAATGTTTGATTTTCTGATTATTATGCAAGTCAATTTAGAAAAGTAATTGTTCTTTAATTATTATATTTTCAATTAATATTGTTGCTTTTGACCTAGTGGGATAGAGACTTGATGTTGTTGTATTATTGATCTTGATTTTATTTATCATTTGTATCGAATTGGCTTGATGAATGCGAACAGGTTTAGGTCATCTGTATTTACAGCTCAAACTAGGGGAATTCGTTTCATGATTAATCATTGCTTGAAGATGTTTTAGAAGCCCTTAAGATGGTCACCTGACCATGAACAAGTCTTCATTTGTGTGTGACAATTTTCTTTAAGAGGAAAATGTTATTTTCTATGGTAATATCATAGTGATGAATGAAAAGCGTAAGATTTAAGACTCTCAATCCTCTTCATCATCAGTGCTTTTGGTGTTTGACATGATTTTTTTTAATTGTTGTAATCAGTTGCTTTGGGAGCCATTAGAGGTTTCGTAATACAGTTACCTAAAAAATTGCTTTCCTTGTTAAAAAAAAAAGCTTTTTGTAAGCTTGCCCAAACAATATTGGGGCTTTTACCAGCCAGGTTGCATATCCATGTGGATGTTTCTATTGTAATTGTTGGTGTAATATTACTAAGCGGGTTACTTTATATATGGGAGGTAAGATGAGAGGGAGGCCTTAGGTTTTTATGTATCTACCTTATACTGTTGTAATTTTCTTGAATACAGCTTGTGTATATTCTAAATGAAACTTCTCTCACCTGATGTTCTGAATTCCATATTTCTTAAATATGGCATAGTCAGTTCTTAAATTTTGGTTTTGCATTAATCGGTCTGTAGTATTTAGAGAATCTTATTGTTGTTTAATAATAATTCTGACAATTCTACTATGTGATCATCTTTCTCAACATTCTATGTTTGATTGGATGCTGTCTTGTCTCTTATGAGTTTGCATGATTTTCCTTCAGTTTGTAAGAACAGGTAAACTTTTGCTGCTGAAGTATTCAGTTGGTGAGGTTCAAAAAATTAGATCAAATAAAGATGCTAATGGTGAAGTAGAATGTTCAAAGAATACGATATGTACTGTTGAAGCCTATGGTTCCGTAAGGGATTTAAATTTGGTGGATGCTATTCTCTTTAACATCAATGCATGGTGTAGTAGCCAACTTGAAGATTACCACCTGCATTTTTCTCAGGTCCGTAGTTTTTGATTTGTGCTTATTTATGTGAATTTCAAGTAATCCTATTTGCATTCATCAGCATCATTTTTGGATCCTCTGTTGTTGAAAAATGAAAAATTATACACAGCGAAAAACCTTTGATCGCCAAACGAATAGTTAGCCAAATAAATTGTTTTAGATGAATATGATAAATATTGATAGTAAAAGAACAATGCAGCTACAAGAACACCATATTTATGCGGTTGGAAAGAACATCCTACATTCACGGAAAGAGCCAGAGTGATCTTATTCTTTTTTCAGATTAGTCGATTCAATTGCTCCTAGATCCTTGGACAATCTTCAGATTTTTACAAAATCATCTCTATGGTCGATGAAGAAGATCCAAGAGTAATCATTACTGAATACCCGAACATGAATATCTTATTCATGTAAATAGGCACATAAATTAAATCGACGGCCTTCCAATTTGATTTATAAGTGGATTGACATGATCTTCACATTCTAGTGAAGATTGACCTGTTACATAGTTATTTTATTTATATTCTATGTTCGATGTATTTGTTATTGTATTATTGAGTCATTTGAACTTTTTATTTCTGTGAGAATGCTCACTTTGAGTCTTGTAAATATGTATGGGTCAATTTGAGTCAGTCAGATTCAAATTAGATCAAGTTTAGTTCAATTTGGATCAAAATTAGCTCAAATTAAATTAGATTTGGGCTTAATTGTGATGAAGTAAAATAGGACTCGCCTGTAATTTCACCATTTAATTCCGTTAGCCCTATAAAGATCGAACTTACCTCTCAAATTGTGATCTCCTGTGCGCTCATCGCCGAGCCACTGTTTGCTCGACCCTGACCTCCACTTCGATCGCAAGCGATGACTGAGCACATGCACGGCAACTCTTCGTCACTTGGCTACGATCATCCACCTTTGCCACAACTCGGGAGCCACTAGGAGCTGCAGACAAGGTATCCTTGCACTGCCCTACTCAATTTGGATCTCTAGCTTCCATGAATATTCTGAGTCGGGGGCAGATGATGATGATTGCTGAGGTTTGAGTTTAGTGCACAGTTGGTGCTCGCTTTCGTTTAGCCGACTTCGGGCAGGTATCTTCGGAATCAGTTTCAGCACAGTAGGAGGTTGTGTCTGGTGTTTTTTCTATTCTTCGGATTTGATGCAGGTGGCGTTGGGTTCAGATTGTTTCAGTTGGTTGTAGCAGAGAGCTGCAGGTCTGAGTTGTTGGCTTGAAGGTTTTTGACTTAGGGTTTCTTGCTTCCTTGTTCTTTTCCATTCTCTATTAATCAAATGTCTTCTGGAGTATTGTTCTTGGTGTTTGGCTTCAATCTCTTCTAGCATCCTGTTGGTTTTCAGTTGTTTGAATCATTTATTGGTTCCATAGTTGTTCAGTTTAGTCTCTCGTGATTTCCTTTGCATGGACTTAAACAAAGATCTTCCATTTTCTGTTGTCAGAGCTTATTCCAAGTTATTGCTGCCTTTATTCTGATATAACTTCTAGTTTTTTTGTTTAAGCTCTAAAGTTCTTCGGTTTCCTACTGTGTATTACTATTCAAAATAGCTAATGTATTCGTATTTCTGCAACGCTGAACTAATTCCAAATCTTGAGTATGATTTCATATCTCACTGATCATAAACTCTACTCTGGTTGATGTTTAATGCCTTCTTTATTACATCAAAGATTTAAATTTGTATCACATCTTTTGGGCATTTAAATTATGCAGGCTAGTTAATCTATTCATAGTTTCTTGATAGGTTTATTAACTTACTTTGCTTTATTTTATTGGATTTATATGTGGGGATGTTGCTAAAACTTCATATAATGATCCATGAAATTTTATATGAATTTGAAAACTCACATAAATATGTTTTAATTTAATCTCCTCAAGAATCATATTGTATTTTGTACTTTCATGTCTAAAGTAGTTAGAATAGTTTGATTACACTGCATATTTTGTAAGTCAGTATATTAGTTAGGAAATTCTATGATTAGTGTGTTAAATGCATATCACTTGTTGAAATTGTCGGATTTACTTGAGTATTAGCAATATTAGGTTAATAAAAGTTAAATTAAGAAACTTTAGTGACTGACATCTAGGTTATTTTGCTTTCTGCACTGCATCACAATCAAATCCTGTAAGATTTTATTTAGCCTGCAGCTGAATCATGCGTTAATAATGACTGCACTTCACGTGCATGCATAACAAACCCATATGTAAGATAAGGGTTAAAAGAATCCTAATCTTAATTTAGTTGGCAGCAAGCTTATCCCAAGTTAAATGGATTATCAAGGTGGGCCTTGATGGGCTCAAGCCCATTACATGCTTTAATCCAAATCATAATTCATTAATCTCTATCTTGATTTGATTAAAGCTGATGTACCCAACTGGTATACATGTAGTCTTTCTATTTAGAAACACTTCTTCTCCCAGTGACCTTCTCACCTCACCTTCTCTAAATATTAACCGATTCTAAGCAGTGTACAAACTTAGCTACTGATTGAGGTGTGCTTGACATGCCTGCAGAATTCAGTTGACTTGGAACCTTCATAAGTTGGATGTCACCACGTGATACAAACCTATCCTATTTATGATATCTGAAGTCAGTATCTTTTTCTCTTGCCTAATGCAATTGATCCTCTGCAAGAAAAGTTTCCTTTTGATTGTTACATAGTAGATGAATAGCTTTCTGTAAAATAACTTAGGCAATCCATCATATTCAGTATATTCCTGATTCCACTGACGATGACCCTTTTTTCTTTGTGTACACTATATTTTCGTCAAATGTTCTCTTTTCTTTCAACCGTGTCACTGACTCCTAAATCCGACTATGATGATGACACTTCATAGATTTTGGCTACTTGAAACTGTCCTTACCTTCTGTTGCATTCTTAAAAGAAATGGAGTTAGAAGCAGTAATACGAAATGCATAAGTCACGCTTTCTCTGAATCTTAGTGGTTTTTGCACTTATCTTTTAGCCCTCTTTGTAACAGTAGAATAAGGTTCCTTTTGAGATAGATATACTGAATTTTCATCTCAATGTAAAGAATTCTCTGACTTACTGCTACTTTTATTTGATTTCTTCTTTAACCCCACTTGAACATCATTATTATTTTTTTTTTACCTTGAATATTCTCTTAAGGTTTCTCAAACATAGAAGCTTCATCAATTTGATATCTCTACATAGCTTTGAACTTTTTTTGTTAGGGTCTCAAACCTTATACCTTCACACCAGAAGTATATCCCATAAAGATACACTTTTTGGACTTGACATCTACCTTAGTTCTCTAATAATACTGCAACAAAAAATAAACAGGTCATCCTAAAACGTGCATGTTGGAATAATTAGTTGGCTTACCTGACAATACATCCTTGGTTGTCTTGAGTTCTAATGCCAATGAAGGTGGTCTTTTCACTAAGTAATAAGTTGTATTAATTGACTCGACCCGGAATGACTTAGATAAGCTTGCGAACACTCTCATGCACTATACTCTTTTAATTAGCGTCCTATTTATTCTTTCTACTATCCCATTCTATTATGGCATGCCCGAGATAGTGAAATACCAAGCAAAGCCGTCCTTTAAACAGAAATCTTGAATCTCTCTAAGGGTGTACTCTCTACCATTATCAATATGTTGAATCTTTAATGTGCCTACTAGTAGCCTTTTTCACATTTGCCCTTGGGCACTTAAATTTTTTAAATATTTCTAATTTATGCTGCAAGATATATATCCAGACTTTTCTTGAACAATCATAAAAAAAAGTAACAAAATACTTGACTTCTTTGAGCGAAGTAATTAAAGATGACCCTCACACATCTGAATGCACATACTCAAGGATATTCTTACTTCTCTTACTAGAAGTTATGAACTTCACTCTATACTTCTTGCCAAGAACATATAATTTAAAGAAATCAATTTTGCTTGATTTAATTTTCTTGAGCAGCTTCCTATTTTGCAATTCTGGCAATTCTTTTTCACTCATATGAGCCAGCATAGCATGCCATAACATGGTATCATCATCATCTAGAGAGGGTGTAATAGCTCCATCACTTCTAATAGTCTGCCTAATCAACCAGCACATTGATCCAAGCTTCTCTCTCGATAACAATCAAAGCACCATTCACTTTTATAATGCCATAAGAACTAGTAAAAGTATAACTACTAGTATCAAGGGTACCAAAGGAGATTAAATCTTTTTTAAGGTAAAATAATGTTTAACATCTGTCAAAGTTCTTACAATTCTATCAAATTTCATTATTTTCACTTTCCCATCTTAACTGATTTTCACTCAAAATTATTACCTATTGAAACTTTGCCTCGAACATGCATAGAATAGATAGAAAGCCAATCTTTGAATGAAAACAAATGATAGGAACAAAAAATCTAAAATCCATGAATAAGAAGAATTCATACATAAGAAGGTACACATGTTTCTCCATCCTTCTTTGACCCTAAAGCAATACTAGCTTCATCATCTGAATTCTTCTTCTACTGCTTGGATTTTCTAGGATAATCTCTTCCAATAACTTTACATTTTGTAGTAGTGACACCTATTCATTTTGATGTAGAACCAGAGAGGGTAAAAGGAAGAAGACGACGAAGAAGAGGGAGACGAGGGGAAAAAGGAGAAAGAGTATTTGGAGGGAATAATTTTGTTATTTCATTAGCGTTGACTAATACATATCATGCCTATTTATAGAGTTCTTGGCTGGTACAATAAAAGAAAATATACCATAATAGCAAAAGAAAATAACCAAAATTAAATATCACGTCTAAATAACTGAATGTCTAAAAGGAAATTTAATAAAATAGATAATTCTCTTTATTAATATTTAATTCTCGTCTTTCTTGCTCATAGAGTATTTAAATTTGAAATCATATGAATCTAGGGTTAGATCTCTGGCATTTTTCTTACTCGAAAAATGCTCGACTCTATCGAGGTGGATTGTAAAGGATCTAGAAGAAATGAGTTCAATCATTAACACTTATTCTCAATCAGCCATATAACATTGTAGGTTGGATGGTTCTTTCACTAAATGAGATAACGATGTTGTCCACCATTAGTGCACACAAACTCGTCATCCAGAATAGTTGTAATCTTAAAAAAAAAAAAAAAAACTCATCACCCAGAGTAATAGTAATCTGATTCTCATTTTGTGATAATGAAAGATGTGAAATAAAGTTAAATTTTAATATATGAATTTACGTATGATATAAAATAAATGTAAAATATTGATAGAAGTATTTTTTGAGGAGTTTAGTAACCAAGTGAGGCCTTGATGTTTAGTAGTGGGATTTTGGTTGTGCATGCATTTGATGGGTGGTTCATTGGAGAGGGAGAACCAGTATTGATGGATTCTCATTTGAGAGGAAGATTGTTAAGTGCACATTGAAATAATTCCACGTTGGCTATTCAATAATAAGTTTTTTTTGATAGATATTCAATAATAATTTAGAGTGTCTTGAGGTTGCATGTGTCGATTTTTATTAATTACATGACTCATTAGAAATATGTAGGAACTA
The DNA here is from genome assembly GCA_019297695.1 of Apostasia ramifera. NCBI lineage: Eukaryota > Viridiplantae > Streptophyta > Magnoliopsida > Asparagales > Orchidaceae > Apostasia > Apostasia ramifera. Next base: position 148,641 of record JAEMOT010002761.1, on the reverse strand, counting down.
GAAGCATGTCAAGTTACTTTTGGCACTTGAGCACAAGGTTTCATTTGTGTTTTGAATTATTGTGCTCTGTCCTTGAAATTGAGAACATTAGTTGAAACATTACATTGGCCTAAAATTCATGTTATTCATGTCACCATGATCATTTTAGCATTGATGGCTTGAATGACATCACCATGATCATTTTAATAGGATTATGCAATTTTATTTAGGTTTAAAATTACATATGGATGGAACTACAACATCTAAGTTGCAGTCTACTTCTAATTTTGTGATGCCTACCCTTTGACCTGACAATTGCCTTTTATTTCAAATGTTGAAAGGGATTGGGTTTGGAGATGCTTAATGGTCATAATGTTTGATAAAACCTTATCTCTCCAACATAATAGAAGGTCAACGAGGAATCTATGTTGATTGGGTTTGTTAGAATAGACGAATCTCATAACCTAAACCTTGTCTACCTCATTTAATTGGGATGTACTCGAACGAGGGTTCCCATGGCTAAGTCATTCTCTAGCCAAATCTAAATGACTAAAATGAATTGGGACCGCTTGGTGGAAGACCTGGATACAGAGTGGAGTATATAATCCCCAATGCTTGAATTTGACTTGGAAAGTGCTGGTATAGGTCAACCAAAGGATATAATCTGGTGAGGGATTGGTTTCGGTTGACCATGTGGATGATTTTGTTGTATAAACTGGTTGTGTTGGTGATTGATTTATCCCATTTATTAATCGGATATGGCTCAAGGTGCTTATATAAATTGTGATTTGATTTGGGTCATTGTTTTTGACTTGTTTATTGATTGGGTTGGTTTCATGTTGAGCTAATTGGGTTGAGTTGGGTTTGGACCACTAAACTATTTTGCCACTCCCACCTGGACAATGTAACCATGACATCCTGATGGGATCCTGCTTTCGCATCCATCTAGTTCATGCCATCTGTTTTAGCAATATGTTGGTTCCTTTAGTTGAAATTACATTCCTTCCCATGAGAATGATTAACTACAGTTTCTTCCGCCTACAAGAAATCATCGTACCTTAGAACTCTAAAGTTCTTAAGATCTCTTTTAGGCCAATCTGGAAATTCAATCTGCTCCATTGAAGGATTTTGTCAAATACGTAAAATACATTTTGATACATTTGATAACATCCACTCTCTGTGCACACGTAACTCATCCTTTATACTTACAAATCTGCAAGCTTCTCATGAATTATCCAGAGGCATAGTTTCTCTCCTGAATATTAAATATTGCTAGTCCTTTGTTATTGAATGGAAATTATCTATTATTTGAATTATTTAATTTGGCTCGAGTTGAGAGATCAAATCTAATTGAGGGGGAATTAATGTTGGATTTTTGTTTTGAGAGACCCTTTTCATTCTTGACACTTTGGATCTAATTTTACTGAATGAACTTGACAAATCCTAATCTGAGTTAAATTCTAATTACCAACTGTCCATTTCAATTTAATCTTTTAAGTTTGTTTAATTATTGGGATTGAAAGTTTCTTGATTTATATATAAGTAATCTTGAAAACATATTGCGCTTATCTTGGTTTATTTGTCATAAAACATTTATTTCTTATTTATCTATTAAATCTGCATCTATCACCCATCATACTGGCATCTCGCTTTCTATTAGAAACATTTGCACACACTGAACAACGTGCATGAGTTCGTGCTCCTTGAAGTACTAGTGTGTACATGCTATTCTCCCATGGGGAAGAAAGAAGAGAATACATTTCGGGCATGTTATATGAAACTTTGTCCTTGCTCTTGTTTAAAACTTTATAGTTTTTTTCACTAAGAAGATCATTTATCACACATACAAAAAAATTGATTCCTTCTTTTTATGTTATGAATTATGCTTCCATTCTTTTCAGTAACTCTGACATCTTGATTCCTCTCTGAAGATTGTTTTAAAAGAATTGTGCCTTCTAGCTGTTGTTGTTGTTGTTGTTGTTGTGCCTTCTAGCTCAATTCTGGACATCCTGGCTTTTATTTTTTATTTTGTTTCTGGCATTTAAGAATTGGATGTCTTCCCAACATAGAGTGACATGAATTTTGTCATCTTAGATCATTTTTTGACAGTTTATTGCATCATTCTATGTTTAGGAAGATTGTCATATCTTTGAGAGCATCCTCACCTTGGCAGTACTTTCAGGTGCAAGGTTTGTTGATGAATTTGCAGAAACAAAGGTAAAGCGTTCCTCACATGCTGCAAGTACATACCTAACTTTTTAGAATATTTTTGTAGTTGTGCGAACTGCTGTTATGAGTCAATATGTTGCTTGTTATATGTTGGTATATTAGATTGGCATTTGGATACTATTTTCTTTAGTTGGAGATTGCCATTTTGTTTTCTTTGTTTGTTTGTTACATCAACCTACTAAGTGGCTTTAGTTGCAAGTCTGTTGTGCTTTTTTTGTTCTTTCCTTGATGTTGTTAACATGTACCTAGTTTTGACCTCGTCCTTTTCTGAAGGGGAAAAATAGTATTCTGTACTTCCACCACTAAGATCTTTTCTCTCTTGTTTTCTCTGCTTGCATTTGGTGTTTCCTTTTTCTGTGGTTTTTCTATTTGAAGTAAACTTTTAACAAATTTGTTATAGTGTGCGTTAGTCTTTTGATAATGCAACTGCTGCAGTGTTAGTATTATTCGTGATATATATATATTGTTATTAATTTAGCCCTTGTAGCTTTATTGTTATGAATTCTTATCTCTTCCTAAATCTCTGTTTGCTTCTAGGAAAAATACTGCAGGATTTCATTAATCTTCTTTAAGAGATTGGATGTGAATATATGCTTATGTCTTTGCTTCTTCAGTATCCAGAGACTAGCTTGGGATTGAGGCTTCTTCTTGTTGTTTTTTTAGAACCCAGAAAGTACGAATGAGACTGAAGTTGCTTTTAAATTAGTTCATCTACTTGTTGAAAGATCTGTTCAGGCTGCATGCAAAAGGGTGAGTTTTTTATCCAGAATGATTTGTGTTTAGTTATTGGTATTGAGAGAAACTGTTTGAAATTTATTTATCTTAGGTATTTTAGGTCTTAGATGTAGTCGATGCCAAGTCTAAGATGGAGCAAAAGCATCCATTGGCACTACTTGCGAAGGAATTGAAGCTGCTTTCTGAACAAGAACATACCTTTTATACCCCAATATTGTGTAGGCAATATGCTAAGGCTGGGATTGTGTTTTCTGTACTGGTCCACAGATACTATGGTGAACAATTGGTAATGATATGTTTATCTTACACGTTTCTAAATTTGAGCATGTGATTTTTGTTGCAAACCATCTGATTTTTTCCCCATCATGTAGAAACCATTCCTTGAAGGCATTTCAGGTTTATCAGAAAGTTATATCCCTGTGCTTTCAGCAGCTTACTGTCTGGAGCGCTATCTGGCATATATTATCCATTCTACAAGTGGGGATAGCATGCCACCAAATATCACCAATTATGTTCAGCCATACGAGGCAAGTGCCTTTATGCCATCCATGTACTTTAACATGTTGTTGCAGTTCCTAGCATCTTGAAATCCCAATTTTTGATTGGACAGATCATGAGATAGCAACTTACAATAGTGAATGCTAGGGTTTAAAGGGCCAGAATTTTTTTTTTTTGGATTCTTTAAAGGGCGGCCAGAATTGCTATGAAGAACTCTAGATTTCTGAGAAATGATGTAAATCCTAGCAGGAAGAGATCTAGATCATGCATGAAACTAGTTTGTAGTATTGAAAGTAATGAAAACCTAGCATGCAAGTTCCATATGCCATCAAGAACACCATAAAATGGACGTGACATAGTCCATGTGCAAACAAAGGATGTGTTATAGAGCAGCTGTTAAACTTACAAAATATTGTATAGAACAGCAGTTAATTTTTGACCGTCCACTTGGGAATGAGATTACAAGAACCCTTAGAAGAATCTAGAGATGAAAATATTATGTACAATCAACATAAGCATGCTTCGAAGATCACCTATCATTTCCTATACATTTGTGGACAGTCATTCCTCACTCGAAAAAGAAAGTTCAGATTTAAATCAATCTTTAAAGAGAGGAAGGGTATTCCAAAAATGACTTGGGATAGGTCATTGCTTGCACTTTTGGAGAACATTGCTTTGCATAGACCTGAATGGAGAAGAGAATCCATGTAGTTAATGTTGTCTAAGTTTTCTCCTTGCATGTTTCATCCCATTTCATTGTTTTGATCTAAAGTATTGTGGTTGGGTGCATCATGGGTTGTGAGAGGTGTGATGTGTGAATAGGTAGGAGATCACCGATAAAAGTCTAGAATTGTTGGCAAATCTAGGCAAGGTGTATCAGAAAGGTAGATATTAATTGTTATCATCCAATTTGTCTAATTGGACATTGTGCTTGGTAGAACCTGTATGACGGGACATATTGGTGATCAATGGCTCGAATCAGATTGAGTGTTATGATGCTTGATGGATGATGCAATTAATTTTTAGTTTTCTTTATTTTATTATTTCTAGTGTTTGTGAAGGGTTTGAAAGTTAATTGGAATATTTAGTGGACTTTTTAGTCCCGTATTGTCTAATTCTATATTAGGGTGAGATTAATCTTTTTATAAATAGTTTGTACTTGAACATTGAGATGGTTGATGGTGTGTAAAAATTTTGTTCATGTGCAACCTAATTTTGGATGGGATTACGGTGATTGATTTCAGAAAAGATCAATATCGTAGAAGGAAGTGCTATATAAATCTTAGGTGAGAATCATTTAAAATCTAGTTATTCATTTATTTTCTATTTTTAAGAAGAAAAAGAGAGTTTTATCCACAAACCCTAATCGACATCATCGTCACCTCGTGTTGTTCAACTATCAACTGTTGTTAATTGTCATCGCTACTACAATCCTCCAATATCATCTCTCCGCCAGCATCATAGTCATGCCAATCCCCACCATTCATTCATGAGGATTCTTTGATGCATACATATCTAGCTATGCTTCTGCCTGAGACCGATGCCGAGTTGAAGCACATGCTAGCTCCACTTCATCTTGAGAAGGGCTTAGCACCACCATACGTAATCGTCAACGCCTCCAGCATCTATAGCAAGAAACCTGGTCCAACCCAATGAATCTAAGTTGAATTGGTCCAACCCTTATTAGGGCCCAATCACTCTTTAACTTGAAGTTGACTTGAACTCGACTTTGAATCTTCTTATCAAGGTACATTCTCCTTCCAATTTCTAAACATTCTAGTTACTCAAGCTCGAATTGGAATTACTTCTTAAAAATTAATTAGTTTTTACTCAATTAAGAGATCTAAACTTAATTGTGTGAATTATTAATGATTTTAAGTTCTTAGAGAACCCAATATATTCACAAGATTTAAAATTTTCTTAATTTAGTGCTTAATTTTATTTGAAATATAATTACGTTTATTTGAGATACTTTTTATATTAAATCTTTTATCCTTTATCCACATTTAATTTTTGCATCTTTCCAGCCTCAATATTGTATTATAACATTAGATCCATATTTATTGCGTATTAATTTTAGTATCAGACTATATAAATCATCTTGTTCTGCATCAATTTGTGTATCACAACAAAGTTAGATTCTGGTAGTTTATTGTCTTTTTTTGAGAAAATTTTGATATTTTATTTAGGTCTTATTAAGTTCATTTTTTGTACATTTTATTTTATGTGTTATATTTGCCATCTTATCTAATCTCAGTCACTCTTTTGGGATACCAGCTTAGGCCCCATATTTAGAGTGGATGTTAAGTTGATAGCTATCCTTACCACTATTTTAGCCATGTTGGACAATTTGAATGATAAATTTGCTTGTATCGTGGAAAGGGCCAGGAATCCAACATCTAAGGTCGTGGTTAATCAGCCTTGGCGTGATGTATACATAGTATTAGCGTAATGTCCCTTAGTTTTGATAGTAGGATGGATCCTATGATTTATTTGGACTGGGTGAATGATATGGATTGTTTCTTTGAGCATTATTTTATGTGTGATCTGATAAAGGTTACATCTACTATGATAAAGCTTATCATGCAGGTTTATATTTCATATAATCGATGTTGAGAATCATTGTCACCTTTGCGAATCACCTCCAATTGAAGCAGTGATCAGAGACCATGATGGCAATCTCCTTTGGTCAGTTGGTATTCGACACTTCACCAGAGCACTCATAAGCGCAGTGATCAAAGGCATGTGGGAGGTGGCCAGGATGGCGAAAGAGTGAGCGGACCCTGTAGATGGCTTCTATGCAGAGGATGACTCATCCATTATCTTGGCAAATATCTTACAAGCTTTTAGAGGAGCTCCGAGACACCACTTTTTTGCATATATTTTTTGATATTTTGAGTACCTTTTGTATAAACCGGCCGATAAGGCGACAATGTTTTTCTTCTTTTGCTATAGACCATGATGTAGTGTGGGAAAGGGAATTGCTATTTTTGCTCGGCCCTTACAGAGGGTTTGGAGTTAGGTTGTACTTGATTTTTTTTTTGAGTTATATATCGGTTATGGCCAGTCTTAAAAAAAAGGATGAATTCCTTGAAGGTGTTGTTGCTAAGAGATTGATTAGAAAGCAAACACTCAAAATGGCATCGCCCCAAAAAGATCGAGGAACATTCATTTAAAACATCAAGGTATAAGCAAGATTGAGCAAATGATGATGTTTATGCACAGCAACACCATTTTGTTGAGATGTGTATGCATATGATATTTGATGAATGACCTCATTAGATGAATTGAAGGAAGCTATAAGCTAGGGTAGTTTTTGCTAGTGGCGAAGTCGGCCAAAGTACTTGTGGGTGAGAAAATGAGATGGGAGCATAGGGGTTGATGGCATGGAGGCACATTGGGAGGACAGGATCCCTTATGGAAGAAACAGGGTAAGGAGCTGCTTGTGCGAAAAGCAACATGTGTGGAAATAGAGAGCCGATCGTGTGAGTCTCGGTTCTAGAGTGATCACTGCGAGATGGAGTTGCAATGAAAGCCCTCATTGGGGATGATGATACAACAAAAAGTGCGTTGTAGTTCCACATGCATGAGGAGAATTGGCAGTGGTGAACCTTAATTAGAGTTTAATTGAACACTTTGATACCATGTCTAGTGAAAATGAGAAGTCATGATCACTAGGGAAATCCTTACTAGTATATAGAGTGAGAGAGATACAAAAAGAATTAAGAATATAATAAACTAATAGTCTAACACAAATATAAAACTACCAGTCTAACTTTCTTTATGTGATTATTTGTCAAAATAGGATAGTGGGTTTGTACATATTTGAACTATGAAGAACAAACCAAGTATCCTTTCTTTTACCTTAAATTAGTTTATGTTGTTTCTTGTAATGACTGTTAGGTCAAAGTTAGCTTTTATTTTTTTTGATAGTAAGTTAGCTTTGATGTTAATCAATCTGGAAGAAGTGATCTTGTAGATTTTTTAAATTTAAATTTATTTTTAACATAATTGTCCAATTTCTTTCTGCAAGCAGATCAGACATTTTAGTGCACCACTCATTCTTCATTTGGTGAATGTTCGGCATGAAAACATCTTGAGATGGACAGAACGTGCTATTCTGATAGAGGTGGATTTCTTATTATGTTCAAACACATCACTTCAATTGCTATTGATATGCTTTCTTTTTTTATAATAAACTTTGTGTTTCATTTAATAGCATGATCCTCTCCAAATGAACTTTCAGATATAGGATTGTCATTATTTGCTTTCATTTATTTCTCTTTATTGTATCTGTGGTATGAATTCCACGAGTTTCTTCAAGGGTGATGGTGCTTGCGCTGAAAACTTTTTGCTCTGTAGAATTGGGAGCCTTTGTCATCACAGCGAAAGCAAGCAACTTCTATTATTGAAGTATTTCGAATCATCCATGAGGTTTGTCTCACTGGAATAAGTTTTATTTCCATTTTCGTTTTTTTTTTTCAAATTACTATTGACAATTTAATTAGCTCTTTTCTTCTAGCATCTATAAATATTCAAACATAAATTGCAGAAGTCTAGTATGAATGTAGAGCTATTGAAGAGACTACGTAACTCCATGTCAATGTTATATATTCTTTGAAATGTAATTAGGTCTTCGTGTCAGTATCATAATGGCTATTCTCCAGCAGGCGACTTAGTTTTTAAATAATCAGAACTTTTACTAATTTTTTGTCTATAAAGTCTTCTGTTGAATTTTGAATTTCTACATGATCCAATCCTTGTTCTAAACCACCAAAATTACAGTGCCACCCCCTAATCCAAACTATATAGTTGGAATTAGTAGGGAAGACATTCCATCGAATTTGCAATCCTATCAAAAGACCTCATAACCAATCATCAAGATAGCAAAGCTTATCAGTTTTAGGAAGACTAGTTCTCTTAAATTGTGCTAGGTTTATAATTGTGGTCCCCTTTTCGGATTACCACTGTAACATAGGTATCTCATAAGGGAGATCGTAAATCGTGTCAAACAAATTCAGTAATAATACAAGACAATTTAAAATTTATAGTGAAACCAATATAAATAAAATATCAAACTAAATTATAGTAGCATTTGTCATATTTACAATAAGATAACAAAAACACAAGTTTATCGTTTAAACTATATTCTTTAGTCACAGTTTATACAACTTGATTTATATTAAAATACACATCAAACTGAAACATATAAAATCCACATTCTCATAATTCATCCTTCCCTTGTGCATTTTCCTCCATCAGTACCTGCTAATAAAGACATCAGTCTATCAATCCTAAGACTGAGTAGATAATAAGCACTAACTTGTTAAATAAAAATACTTACATGCAAGCTTACGTTTTTTTTTTCAACATCAGCGGTAACATATAAAACGTGGTAATTAGTAGCCATAAATAATAATAACCTATGTCTCAATCGTCTCTTTTCATCATTACATATATGGGATTCTTGGCAACTCCTATACCCCATAAATAAAAGAATGTCACACATTATAATTATCCTTGAATTTAGCAGGTTGTTACATATCTTAGTAATCATCTCTGAATTTGGTAATTTATCGTATCATATAGCTCGAGCATAAACAGTAACATAAATGCAATAAGAAACTCATTTTAATTCATTGTCGAAGTTAAAGCATTATATTAATTTTATTTGGTTATTCCATGTCAACAAGTCATTACTTACCTATTTAACTTAGTAAATAACTTAATAACTCCTAGCAGTGCAATATAGTATTTTAAAATCTAATCAAACATAAACATAAATAATCCTATTGTTATTCTATTACATCAAAACATAAATATAATTTAGTTAGAAGCATTTGAAATCTCAAAACATATATACTGCAAATTTTAGGATTTGACAATTTGACGAATGCCTTTAACCCAGCTCCAGTGCACTTCTCTAGGATTTAGTCTAAATCAAATAAAAAATATAATGTAAAAAAAAGGTTAATAATCGATAATAAGATAACAAATTAACAATAATGTAAGAAAAAGGATGTAATACATAAGTATACTAAAATATAAAATAGATACAAGATAAGAAACGTGAACTAATGGAATATTCAACATAACATTATTAAATATACATCATTATACTCTTTATATTTACTGAAATCTAGAATTCCCTTTCATTTCGTGGTTTTTCTTTTGTTGATCTTTTTTTATTAATTTTTCTTATTTTAAAAATTTAGCAATTGTAAACCCTCCTTTCATACTTGGAGAAAAATCTAAGTAGGGATTTTGCTAGTCTATGCAACTATAAAGAACAAATCGTGCAAGTGTGAGATATTACACAAGGAGTGTTATGCATGCGCTCGCTTGCTAGGAAAAACATGATTAAATGATGACATAGCCTAAAATCTGAAGGTATTTTTAGAAGTAAATAGAGTAAGATGGTAAATGTTATTGAGAAAAGAATCTGAATATAATAATATTGTAAGAACAAGAAAAAAATCCTTCAAGAATTTTTAAGAATATCATACAATTCTAAGGCTCAAACTCAAAAAGAATTCCTCCTTGAAAGATTGCAACTTGAAGTTCAAGAGAAGAAAACTAGTAAGCACAAGGGGAGAGCTTTAGAACTTCGACTGGAGAATGATTTTCAAGTGTCCAAGGGAAAGGAAATGAAGCTTGGAGGCTTGCTTAATTAAATAGGCAACCAAGAGCCTAGGTTGAATTCAAATGGACCAACGAGAGAAAAGCTGTCTCAACAACCATTTGACTCTCCAATAATAAGAGAGGTCAAAAACTAAATGGGTTGCTTTAGGAGAGGGAAGATTAGCCAAACAATTCTAAATAAGCCTCATATACAGCCAATAAGACTAAGAGCTGCTTACCAAAGGCCCCACATTATCAAGGCTTAAGCAAAAAATGAGCAAGAACTAAAAGGATGGGTAAAGCAAAGAAGAAAAAAGGTTTTGCCAAAAAGTTGAAACAACTTTCAGGTCAAGAGTTGATTGGGTCTCACTAGAAAACAAAATGTCCTTTAGCGGGGGGAAAAAACAACAGACTATCCAACGCTCACATGTTTTCTCAATGCAACTAATTTTGGTACTCAGTTTCAAATTAGATAAACCAGCCAGAGCCAAAGACATAGGGGTTTGACCTATTTCATTCCTGTTTTAGTTTGGCTAGTCAATTTGGCTTGTGAGATTGGATAACTATGAGAAAGCTCTTGGCAATGATTGAGAAGATTTAAATAATATTTTAGGCAAAACCATGCTTATTCAAATTCATGTTGACTACTATAATTGGCCAAAGATGAAAAACTGTGAAAAACATCCTGAAAAATCTAAAGACACTTGAAATACACTGGAATGTAATCCTGAAGCTTATGTAGTTTTGACCAATAAATAAACCGATAATACTTGACAGACAAATGCATGCATACAAAGCGAGTTGAATAAGAAAATAGAAAGGGAACAACATAAAAGTTCCATTTGGAGTAAAGCCAAAAAGGCCAAAAGTTATTATTTCATTTAAAATATGGGGCAAAGTACTAGTAGGTCCTAAAAGTTCACCCATAATTGCACTTTGGTCCACATTTTTTGAAATCTTTAACTTATGTCCCTAGAATTTAAAGTAGGGACTTAAAAGTAAAGTAAAATAAAGACCTAAATATGAACTAAAGTGTAATTATAGATGAACTATAGGGACCTACCAATAATTTGCTATATATATATATATATAAATAGTTTATATTCCATCCTATACAAACTCTAATATTAAAATATTATTCACATCCTATACAATTTTTAATACATTAATTAACTTTATTTCACATTTACATAGCATTTAACATAATTAATTTTGTTTTACCTCATGCATACATCTCATAAAATAGCTAAAAAGGCTATCATCCAAAGCTTTTTTCCTCTAATGTTGGTTTCGTAGTTAGATGTGAGTACTCATAGTGCTACCGTCTCTATTTGTTCATCAATTTAACATTTAATATTTACTTATGTAGAATTGCTTTAAAGCTCACGACCGATGAGGAAATAGTATTGCTTATTTGAGTTGAAGTACATAAAAATGACCTATAGTCTTAATAGCAAATGATTTTTCATACTCGTACAATATTTTGATTTTAAATGTGTCTAAAAGTAAAGCATAAAGTTGATTAAGGTGTTTGTTGAATTCGATCGAAATATAATGTCATGTGCTAAACATTTGAAAACTTTACCTTGGTAGACGTTAGTTTAAGGCTAGTTTGCTTTAATGAACCCAGCTTAAAGTGGCTGACAGTGAAATTGGCAGTTTTTTAGGTATTTGGAAGCAATACATATTTCACCCCCCGCTAAAGTTGGAGTATGGTTAGTAGACCTTATCTCAGTCCAGCCATCCACAAGATGTTAGTAATTACTGAGTTTGTTTGAACAAAATATAACATTAGTACCGGCTTTCATGTTTTTTCCAAACACTTTGTAGAGAAAAATGTATATTAGAAGTAGGCGATTCGACAGATGAATTTATTTTTGGAAAGACAACAAGATATATGATTGTTGGAGGATTTGATTATTGCTATTAGATTATGCTTGGTAGTTTACCTGTGCAAAAGTTTTTTTGTGAGCAGCACTTTGCTATCTGGATCTTAATTGCTAATGCTTCTTGTTGATAAATTATGCCAATTTCTTGCAGTCTATTGATCAGTTCTTTGACATAACTCTTCCTATGGATACTATCCACTTACGATCTTTGATCATTGGAATTGTTCGAAGCCTTGAAGCTTATTTGCTGCACATGATCAATCAGCAAGGTCTGTTACACAACTTGATCTTTCTTAAGATTAAATATATGTTTAAATTTGTCAGAATTACTGTGGGCTTGATAAGATTATGTTTCTGTAAGAGCAACTTATTGGCTTCATTTTTGGAGAATTAAAACCTCACTTTTGATCCAAGTTTTAAGATAGAACCACAAAATACTAAGTAGTATTTAATATACTCCCAACTTCTTAATTTTGTATTCTCCTTTAATCCTAACCTACATAATGGCTCATGCTTTTTATCAAAAAAGCTTCTTATTGAGATGGCTTAAATCTAGATTTAATTTTCTTGATAGCTTAGGATTATAAGTTAATTATAATCCCACCGACAACCAAATGGAATTTTTAGCTGTAAGTCCAAAACTAAGCTATAATTGCTTTTACTTTAACTATAATCCTGAACCAAATGAAGCCATTATTTTATTTAGATGTGAAAGTGAAACTAGTCTCACTTTGTTCATTAAAGACCTTCAACTTCAATGAGCTATATTTTGGCTGTTTGCACTGCTCTGGTAGAAAGCTGTTTTTATGACTATATTTTAGCCGCATTGAAATCTTTTCCTCAAATAATTTTTTAATGGAATAGTTGTACAGTGCGATATTGTTTTGGCAGAAAGCTGTCCCAAACCTAGTTGTAATAAAATAGTAATCCATTGGTAAGGATAATCTTTTCAAATACCATTTTTGTTATATAATTGTTTCTCATTTAGTATTTAAAATTTTAGTACTTTTGGCTATAAACATAAATTTTGATTTATCAATTTATGGTTTTATCACTAGATGATTCTTCCTCCATTTTGTAGCATTACAAGTTTTGAATTACTTATAAATCTTGAAATAAATAAATAAATAGATAAAATATAACTATAAAAGTATTTTGTGATGCGAGAAAAATAGATAGCAATTGTATATTCATAAATCAATAAGTTCGATTAACAAATTTTTCTCAGTCAAATGTAAAATATTAAAACTTTAATTTTGTGATGATTAAGTAAGTATCTAAGCCGCAAAATCAATCTTTCAAGTTTATAAATAAATAAATCACAGATAATTGGAAATGTACCTATTCAAATTAGGTATAACTCAATTTCAGTAAGTTGGGAAAGACGAAACAAGATTAAGGACCCTCATAATATAAATAAATAATAATTAATTTGCGTTCAATAGTATTTGGATGCACAATAAAGCAATTTCAAGCAAGCTGTCTAAACGAGCAAAATATTGTCCTGCTAAAATCAAGTAATCATACCAATTTAAATTTGTTGAAATTCCTACTTGAAGCGAATAGATTCTATATTAGACTCAAATCCACTAGACTACATCCAATTGTGGCCAACACTTTGGGCTAATCGCCAGTGTGTAACTTGTATCGAGGGAGAAAGCGGGGTCCAATTTAGGGGCTATAGGTGCTCGCAGGAAAGAGGACCTTGTAGTGGGATGGTCCACATTTGGGGTGTATTGGAGGAAGACAAATGGAGGACGATGCGCAAAGCTGGTGCACGTTGGGAGAACACATTGATGGGCGGCGCGCGACGGGACACTACTTGGCTGGATGACGATAGCTATCATGATTGAGGTTATGGCATTGACGGTGAGAACCAAAGGCATTGCTGGGTTAGGATGGCTACAATGGAGATGAAGTTGGTGCAACTTGAGGTAGACAAGCCACGGCCCAATCCCTTTCCTATATAGGATATGTATTCGCAAAATGACTCCAATAAAGAAAAATTCATCAAACCTTATTTCTTTAATAGATCAGGAGATACTAAACATCATACCACATACCACTCACAAATTAGGCAATAAATAATACCAATAACTTTTAATACTATAAAGTAAAAATTATCCCAAAATAAAATATCTTGTCAATAAAATCATCATAATATGGGGGAACTCAATCAGCAATTTACAATAACCATTTTTTCTAATTTTGTTTTTGTCACTTGAACGAGATCGAGGTGACACGAACATATTTTAACTGTCAACGCTAAACTTTGTCCTGAATGAATTGACAATCTGCAGTCATGGTGTTATCGTCATTTTGAGTGGTCTATTTTGAAATCTAATGAAGATATGATTGAATTAGATGTAGTCTAGAATATTTTTGTTTAAAAGAAGAAAGCATGATTTTACTGTTAAGAATTTAATTGTCAGACCTACTTATATAGTTTCCTTTAAAAAAAAACCAATTTATATAGTTCCTTCATAATGCTTATTTCTAACAATTCAACTATTTTAAAAAAAAATCATTTGTCACAATCTCTTTGTCGTATAGAGTTATTTGGGTAGTTTATTTGCTAAAGATCAAATGCTTTTCAAAAATATATTTCCACCATATAGTTTTTTTGGCTTATGTTGATTTAGGTCTAATTTGTATAGATCTCTCTGGTTTTTGTTGCAATTTGTTTAGAGAAATTGGGTTATTGCTTTTTACCATGATGAAATTTTTGCAATGCTTTCATGTTTGTATTAAACCAAACATAATGCATGTTTAACAATGGCTAGAATATTTGTGATCTAAATGAATTGGATGCCATACGAGGTATTTATGATGTTTTGGGTTTGCTATATACAATGAGGAACTTACAATGCCACATATGTAATCAGTGATTTTTTATGGACATTCCAACAACATGCTTTGTAGATTTATAGTTTTTTAAAGAGCAAAATATGTAAGTGTTACTGTTAAAGTTCATCTACATATCAACGCACCGCCTTCTTACTTGGTTTCACTTTATTTATCCATACATTTTGTTTACTGAACCTCCTTTCTTTTTGTGAGCAATTTGTAGTTCTTGCTGCTTGGTTTTTGTTGTCATGTTTGGTTTCTTACTTTGGTTAGTGCATTACTGAGGGTAGTTATAATATCTTCTTATTCTTTACATATCTAGGTAGTAAGTTGGTTATGAAATTTCATTGACTGCTATTCTACCATGTATTGTTTTATCTTTCGAAAAGAAAGAGAATACCAAGCTCTGATATCTTCTATTTTCTGCTTCTATTTGTAGTTTTTCTAGTGATGTTTTAGTATGATAGCAGGAAGGCAGCTGTGCGTGCATCTTTTTTTTTGGTATAATCATATTTGAGTCCATTTTTTTGTTTTCTTTAGCTTTAGCTGATTTTATAACTCCACAAATATCACACTTTATTGTTCACTTTTGCCTAAGTCGGTTCATGCCTAGAAAGAAAGTTCAAGGAATGGTATATGAAACTGTTAAAGTTTCATGACAATGAGGCCTACAAGAGCTAAGGACATTTAAAGTGGTTTGGCCAAGCCAATAATTGACCTATAGAGCCTCTTGTATGTGAATTTGAGGAGATTCTAAGTCTTATAGAGATGAGTGGGTAGACCAAAAATGACTTGGGATATAGTAAAAAATGGTGACCTCGAATCACTTGCTCTCACAGTGTATTGCTTTGCATAGAGCTAATTGAAAAAGAGATCAATTTGGTTGACCACTAGTTGTTTGGGATTAAGGCCTTGTTGTTGTTGTTAGGGTGGCATTGATGCAAGTTCTAGCAAGTTTAGTAGAACTACAACTCAATAAATTTGAGTTGGGCATGAATCTAAATTGACTCAAACTCAATTTAGTTTCAAGTCTGACTGACTCAAGATGAAGACAATCAGATTCGAGTCTATTTAGTGCAATTTCAATTCCATTTCAAGCAGTGCTGAATGAAGCATGAATCAAAAACATAGGCTATCTAGCAGAGGCAAATATATTAAAGAAATCCCAACGATACGTAGAAACTCAAAATATCTTAAAGGTTTGTAAAAGGCGATCAAAAACTACTTCGGGCAGAAAGCTAAGGGGGAGCGATGGAAGAATGGGAACCTTGTCCCAGGGAATTATGATTGACAGGAAGAAATTGAAAGAAATAAGATCCCTACTCTTTCTCTCCTTGCATGTTTCGTCCTAATAAACATGGCTCACCACCTAGATAAGAGGAGCAGTCCTCCAGCTGCACGCTTCACCCAGTTGAGCCTTCCTTGAGCCTTATGGTACGCCCATAGTTTCCTTCACCCCTGCAAATACGGGATGGAGCAGTTCCTTTACCGCACATGTTGCTCCCCGGAGCTGTAGGCTTAGCCCTAGCTCTGCTCTGATGTCTTTAAAAAAAGATAACCAAACAAAATGTTTACTGGAAATCGAACCTTTGTGGTAAAGATAGACCTAGATGCTAAATCACTGCACCAAGCAGTCCTTGCAAGTTAAATGTATATCTATTTTCTACTTCGAGTCGGCTGGAGAGAACATTTGAACAAATTCAAAAATACTTGAAATCAACTCAAAATACTTCGAGTGACACATTTGTGTTGAACGCCAACTTGAAATTGATCAATTCGAGCTAAATTTCAAGCAAGTTTCAATCAATTCCCAAGTTCTGCATATAATTGCCACCCCTAGTTGTTGTTGGTGGTGGCGTTTTTGTTGTTTAGCTTTATCAGTGTTTGTGTGCTTATCAGGATAAATTGCTTTGGTTGACCATGTATAATTATTTTTCATTTTAGTTTTTGCTACTGAAATTTAATATGATTTGCTGTTTCTTGAGACTTCTCTTGTGTTATGACTTGATTGTTCTTCCCCATTCGAAATGCAGTTGATAAAAGCTTACTATATCCCAGCCCTCCTGCATTAACACGGTATAAGGAGTCAGCCTACCCCTTCATGAAGAAAAAGCTTGTCGAGTCTGCAACTCTTGATGAGAAAGTAATCAATCAAATGGACAATTTGACAGAATCAAAACTTTGTGTGAAGCTTAACACACTTCACGTGAGCCCCGCCTACCAAGTTATATTTTTTCTCTATGCATAATACTATATCAATATTTCTGTTGTTTTTTATCTAGCCATGTTTAGATGCCACTTTTTCGATACTTCTATTTATGTAGTTATTTGCATATTTTCTCTATTTTGGTACATTTTGGATCTTTTCATTAGCTTTGTAGACTTATTTTTTCCTTTGGTGCATAATCTTTATGTCATTGAGAATTCTATTGTTCAGTTGTCATTAATTGTTTTTACAAACCATAAACTTATGAAATTTTTATACTTAACCTTTTATAATTGTGTTACTGACAATAAGTACAATATCTTAAGATGAAATATCTCAAACTTTTGTGAGTTTTCTAATCATGTTCTGTGAAATTTGGGTAGGCTTGTATATTCGGTTTAATTTGTCGGTTTAGTGACCAAACTAAAATTAAAGATCGGGTTCGGTTTAAAATTTTAAAAAATTAAACTAACCAAATTAGATTATAAATCGAACCAAACCAACCAAATAAAACTATATTTTTTATTTAATTTTTTATCTCAAAAATTTTCTAAACATTCTCATAATAATATTAAATATTGGTATACAAATATCTAGATAATAACTTTAATACAAATGTAATTTAGCACAAGAAATAATTTAGCTAAATAAAAAATTCGCATTGACTCTTAATAACAGTTTATAAAAATTGTCCAGACTTTGTGTGATCCTCCATCTGAACTTTTGTAGGGGAGGTTGAAAGAGGGTCTTCCATATAGTTTGAATTAATTGCATACTTGTGGTGGGCACTTGTAAGGGATAACATTTTAGTGGTGTCTCAAATTCTAGTTCACGAAATACTAGGGGACAACACCAAGTCAGCAACAACACCTTCAGCAATTCTAGTACTTGTGTGAGAAGTGTCAGTACAAACAATGTAACTAACATTTCCAATGATCTTGAGTCTTTTACCAACATTATAGGGGGTAAAGGCCCAAGGTCTACTTCTCTTATCATCCTTCGGTAACACAAAACTAGCATTACTACCTTGTCGAATAAAGAATTCAACAGGCTCTGCACTTTCGCAGTGTAGGGTAGATCGCAAACTTTTTTGGTAGTAATAAAGTACTTTCTATGACCTCTTCCTCTTGTCCAAGGTCTAGAGTTGAGATTGTTACAGTGCTCATGGGGTGCAATATTTATAATAGGTCCCCTAAGGTCAGTGTTACTGTAGTTCCCAAGATCATCCCTGCTTTAAAACACCACTATAGCATTTGCATTCAGCACTTGCTCCCCTGGAAATTCAGGGCCTTTTTTCTTCTTCCCAGGATTTAGGTCTCTCATTTTTACTATGCATTATGGTAGTAGTAATAGTATAAGTAGCAATAGGCACTTCTTCTAACCCGGGATTGAGCGCATTGAAGATCTTAGTGAAGGAGCAATCGCAAATGATGTGAGAAAGGTCCTTTTCAGCCTAGCAACTCTACGGACAACAGGAGGTAGTCGCCAGCCATCTTCTCCTAAGGCATGCAAAGAGTAGGGATGGTATTGAGGCAAAGTCTCCGAAAGCAAAGTAATGAAGCAAGGTTGGGTTTTTAATTTCCAAGCCCAGCTGCAAGCTTCCTCCTTCCACTTGAAGAGTCCCTTATAGAGGGCAGTAGTTGGGGACTTGTCAATGTCAGACTGGAGCCAAACAAGAGCATCATTGTCCTCTACCTTGAGCTAAGAAAGAAGTAATTCTCGTGATTAATTCTTGACAAAAGGCACCCTCCCTGACAATGGAGCTTCCAAGCCCTCGAGTTACCTCTCCTGATAGAGAAGGGTTCCTCCCTCTTCCCATACTTGGCTTCAGAGCACTTGATCGAAAAGGTGTTTGTGTCACCTAAGAACTGTGTCGCAAATTTAGCAATTAGGATCACTCCATTTTCAAAGCTGGTGAATCCCTAGACCTCCAGCTAACTTAGGTTTAATGGTCGTTTCCTAGGAAAGGTAATGCATGCTATTCTTTTGTACTTCACCACTCCAAAAAAAAGGAACCGTCTGATCAACTTCACTTCTTCCATGATGTTAATCGGCATGAAGGTGTGAGAGAAAGTATATAGGGATAGAGGAGAGCACACTATTGATAAGGGTAAATCGACTTGCCAAAGAAAGGCTTCTAGTGCCCCATCTTAAGATCCTCCTCCTGACTTGTAGTTTTAGATGCATAGTTCTTAACCCAAGGATATGAAAGTTGTAATGAACCAGTCAATCTTTTTTCACATTAACAATAGCATATACATATATAAATATATATAATTGTGCTTTTACATGTAGATCACTGAAATTATTTTACAATCACATTTTAGTCCCCAACACTCCCCCTCAAGCTGGAGAATGTATCATATAAGTCCAGCTTGTTACACATATAATTTATTTTAGGACCCTTCAATGACTTTGT
Source organism: Apostasia ramifera (assembly GCA_019297695.1). Classification (NCBI taxonomy): domain Eukaryota; kingdom Viridiplantae; phylum Streptophyta; class Magnoliopsida; order Asparagales; family Orchidaceae; genus Apostasia; species Apostasia ramifera. The sequence continues at coordinate 129,218 of JAEMOT010002761.1, read as the reverse complement.
CAGCAAGCTAATTAATTGATTATTAGAATTAACATATGTAGTGATGATCTTCTTGGATTGCACTCTCTCTCTAACAAAGTGACAGTCAATCCAGTATGTTTTCTTCTTTCGTACATAGTTGTCTGATTATCACAATATGATTGCATAGTTTTTTATTGAGTAAACCCCAACTCTGTCATTAACTGTTTAATCCATACGTGTTCACAAGTAGCTAGTGCTATGGCCCTATATTTTACCTCAGCAGTGGACTGGGCGACAACATTCTGCTTCTTACTTTTTTAGGAGATTAAATTACTACCAAGTAAAACACAATAACTAGAAGTAGAGCGTCTATTAGCATGAGACCCATCCCAGTCAACATCATTATAGCCTGTCACTTGTAAATAACCTTGATCCCAGTATAAAAGATCTTTCCTTGGAGCACTTTTAAGCTAATGTAGTATCCTTATGTTGCATCCCAATAACCAGTGTCAGAAGATTATAGAAACTGACTAACCACACTTACCATGAATGACATGTCAGGTCTAGTGATAGTGAGATAATTCAAATTTCCAACCAACCTATGTTATCGGCTAGAATCTGGAATAAACTCACCTTTTTCTTGTATAAGTTTAACATTTGGATCCATGAGAGTGCTAATTGATTTGCACCATAATATAACAGGCTCCTCTAACATATCTAGGGCATACTCTTTTGGGAAATGAAGATCTCTTCTCCTGACCTTACTACTTAATGCCCAAGAAGTATCTTAGCTACTCTAAATTTTTGGTTTAAAATTTTTTATGTAGATGTTCTTTCAGCCTGCATATCCCATCACTATTATCACCTATAATTATTTTATTATCAACATATACAATCAACATGACCCGCCTCATTGTGTTTGAGGTCATATAGAACACTGAGTGATCTAACCCGCTTTTGATTATGCCAAATTTCAATAAGGCATGCAAAACTTTTCAAACCATGCCCTTGGAGATTGCTTCAATTCATATATAGATTTCTTTAATTTACAAACTAATCCCGACTCTCCTTGAGCAACCAACCCCGAAGGTTGCTCCATATATACTTTCGCCTATAAAATTCTCCATGAAGAAAAGTGTTTTGGATGTCTAATTGGTAGAGGTTTCAACGAGATATTGTAGCTATGGTCAAGAATAAGCAAACCAAGGCAACATTGGCAATTGGCAAGAAACTATCCAAATAGTCAATTCCAAAAATCTATGTAGCCTTAGCCACCAATCTGGCTTTGAGATGATCAGTTGTTCCATTAGGAGAGCTTTTACTATGTACACCCATCGACATCCAACTATTGACTATCCTGGAGGGAGCCGAACTAAATCCCATTTATCAATGGAATGCAATGCTAATATTTCCTCTATCATAGCATGTCTTCATCCAAAATGTGAAAGAGCCTCTGTAACTATCTTAAAAATAGATACTAATGAAAAGGAGGATATAAAGGCAAATAATTTAGGGACAATGTTGCATAATAAATATAATGAGATAAGGGATGAGAAGTAGTGCACTATCAAATACCCTTTCTAAAAACAATAGAAGATCAAAAAGGTCAAGGAGAGAGGTGAATTCTGGGATTTGAGAGGTATTTGGAAGGGGAGGGGAGTCCTCTGAAACTGGAACAACTATCTCAAGTCGATGTCGTCGAGTATATACCTGTAAAGGTTTAGTTGCTGATACTAAAGGTTCTGTAGGGAAAAGACTAGATTGAGGAGCAAGAACTGGAAGCGCATTCGAAATGATTTCTGTGGTAGTATGTGCATTAGTAAAGAAAAGAGTAAACTTAAAGAATGTTATATCAACTGAAATAAAAGCTCAATGCGGCTCGGGTGAATAACAACGATATCCTTTTTAAAGGCGGGAGCACCATAGGAATACACATTTTACTAAGTGAGATGACAATTTATCTCTACTAGGTGATAGATGGAGAAAACATGTGCAACCAAGTATACATGGAGGGATTTTATACATTGCATCTTTAGGATGGAGAACAGATGATGGCATTCAATTGATAAGGTAACACGCTTTAAGGATCGCATTGTCCCAAAACTTTAAATGAGCTCTCGTATGATGTAATAGTGTACGTGTAGTTTCAGCCAGGTGCCTGTTTTTTCATTCAGCAACACTATTTTGTTGTGTATATGGACATGAAGATTGATGAAGTATCCCTTGACTTGACAAATAAGACTAAATGGTATGTGAGAAGTACTTCTTTACATTATCATTACAAAAAAAACAAATTGGAACCACAAGTTGTGTTTTGCTTCATAGAAAACAACTCAGAAAAATCTTTTATTAAGAACAGTCATGTCATTCTGAAATAATCATCATTGAAGGGGACATGACTATGACCCCAAACATCTAATTGAACTAAAGTAAATGGAGTTGAAGCATGCTTACCCGACTGAAAAAAAATATCTACAATGCTTTTCTAATTGACAAGACTGACATTCTAGTCTTTTGAAGTTGGAAAGATTAAGTACCATTTTTTGTAGACTCGTCAGACTAAGGTGCTCAAGATGGCTATGAATTTGTAGAGTAGTATTAGCAACAAGAGCTGAAAATAGAGTTATTGTGAAATGATATAATCTTTGAGATTCATACCCCATATCAATTACTTTTTTCAGTCCTCAAATTTTGAATATAAATAGAATTAGATGTGTCACAGAACAATTTAAAGATTTGTGAGTTTACTAATGGACAATAAACTCAAGGGAAACTCTGGAATAAAAACAGAAGATAATATTAATGAAGGAATAAGGGAGACATTGTTAACTCCTTTTATAGTTGACATAGATCCATTAGTAAGTGTGACATTAGTTTGACATGAAGGTTTTCTGAGATGAATAAAAGAAGAGATGTTACTAGACGTGCTTAGAGGCACCTGGTCAAAAATCCAAAATCCTATGCTAACATTTTGCGAAATGCATGTTGTGGGTATTTTTCTTTCAGTGAGTGTAGTCACAAGCTGAGTGGCGGCTTCTTGTGAAGCCTGCACTCACATGAACTGAAGAGTGCAGTTATCTGATCCACTGTTCATTTTCAATATCATCGAAAAGTAGAACTCAAGTAGATGAGTAAGGAAATGTTAGTCTGCGAACCAGAGTGAAGTAGTACACCGCAAGAAGGATGTAGTGCGAGCTGCGAGAGAAAGGAGAGGAGAACTAAAGGACAAACTACATTGCTGCTCTTGGAGAAGAAGGGTGGGAGACACCTCTGCTTGTTGCTGAAGAAGGGAAGTCTTCGTTGCTGCTGGAGAAGGAAAGGGGTGACGCTACTCGTTTTTCTTGCTAGAGAAGAAAGGAGGTCGCTGCTGATACTAGCATAGCCGCTAAGGGAGTAACAGACGAACGCGGTGTTTGCCACTAATGCCGGCAATGCTTCTTAGCGTTGGAGGAGAGGAGCTCACCTTTTCTTCTCTCTTTGCTTCATTTCCACAACGCAGCGACAGGAGAGATCGATCAGGGCTAGCAATAATGGCGCAACATGAGCTTGGGCATAATGGATCGATGAAACCCTAGGATCTGATACCATGTATGAGTCGATCAATCCTTTTTCACATTAACAATAGCATATATACAAGAAGAAATTGTGCTTTTGCATGTAGATGCTTGGGACTATTCTACAATCACATTTTAGTCCTCAACAAAAGTGATTTAGATGTAGGCTTTTGAATAGCTAAGGATGAATATAAAAAAAAATTTCTTGAGGAAACATGATCTGGAGTAGTTTTATAAAGAAATATTGTGTAGGATAGGTATAACGTCTGAAGGGATCATGCATAGGTTTGCAATGGTAAAAACGTCAAACCTTGACATAATAAACGATGAGATTTACAAGGACATGCAAGATTATAATTATGATATCAATGTATACAACCACCATAATTAGGATATCAAGTTACCAAATAACAGAATTTATAATATCTTAAAGTTATTATGCTTTTGCACACGACAAACTTGACTAATCATTTTCAATATTCATATTTTACAATTTCTTCAATAGTTGGTAAATTTAATCAAAACTTGCTTGTATTTTCTAAGAACTTTGTTTGAATGATGACATCTCAAGTTTATGCTTTACCTCATTCTTTGAATATTTTGTACTAGAAGGAAATTGTTAAATTCTGTAATCATATAATAAAAATCAAAATTTTAATGTGAAAGAAAATTATCTCATAAGAAAAGTCTTTTGTTGCTTAGTCTCATGATCCAATTGAACTCTCCTGTGAAGATTGTCCTGATGCCTCTCTCTGCACAATGATGCTAAGATCGCCGAGTCAAACTCAATAAACTAGATGTGTGTGGGAGTAAGTGGGTGAGATGAGTCAAGTGACCAAATATAGCAGGTGGCTAAGATTGTTTCAGATAACCCAGTCTAGTTTGAACATGTAAATGATTCTCTACGAGTAGACTAAACTAGCCTACTAGAGATTTAGGTATCAAAGGGCGATGTTATGACACATTTGACATATGAGGAGGGTTGTCTACTAAGGAAAAACAGAGGCGAGCATATGGGAAGACTGCTTACTCAGAGGTGAAACATGTACTTGGGAACCCTCCATCTTTGACTGAGGGACTAAGTGAAATCTTGGCTAAGTGGGGCGTGGAGAGACTGTTAACTGCGTAGAGGTCAGGTTTTGTGAACGTCGACAAGTATGGGGAGGATGGGGCGCACTCACAGTCTATGTGGCAGATAAAAAAATGCTAATCATGTGGTAGTGTTGATCATGTGGTAGTGTTGATTGAAACTCACAGTCTATGTGTTGATCAACGAGTATGTGGTAGTGTTGATCAATGAACGCGGGCATGCGGTCACCTTAGTCATGTGAGGTCTGCTAACTGTTGTTCTCTATGGACATTCCCTAAAGGGCTACGAGTCAACGCGCACTGTAAGGGATCCATGTGGGATAAGCAGATCTTCGGGAAACAGCGATTCGGCGAGCTCAAATTAGACTTTTGGCTCAATCCAATGCCGTGATGAGTTGATGAATATCATGGACAGAGATCAATCAAGTTGATTATTTGAAGCGTTAATACTAAGTTGATGTATAACCAAAAAGGGTGAAAGGGGAGAAAACTAGAAGAAAATGGAGAAGGAGAATATTTTTTTAACCATCCAAAACTATAAATTATAGAAGCATAGGACTTTATTTATAGATTTTCAGCCCAACTAAGAAAAAATGAAGGCTAATAATTTTTTTGAAATTAAAATACTAATGATAATAAAGATTAATAGTTAAATTCACTAATGAATATCTAAAATCTATCAGATACTTATTACCTCTTAATAATATAATAATTGTTTTTTTTTTTATCTGGAGACGGGTCTCCATTAGAATTTGTGCCCTTAATAGCAAAAATACTTGATTCTTTATTGTAACTATATTGATGTTGAAAGTTTGCAATTAATTTTAGTCGTTTCATCCTTAGATAGAAATATTGTATCATTATCTTGAAATTTGTCTTAACATAACAGTTGGAGACCCTATGGTGTGTTGTGCATTGAGAGGTGCATGATGCCTATCATAGTCATCGACTTTTGTCTAAGATAGCTCTTAGTAGCTCTTCAGAGTATTGTACAATCTTTTGTAATGAATTTGCACCATCTATTTGGCATGGACCAAGCAAAATCATGTTCTTGCACGACAATCTTAAATTGGGTTAGATAGGTGTTTGCCTTGGTAGACATTGGCTAAATAGACTTGCCTTATGATGGTCATTAGCTAATGTGACGAGCAACTGTTTGACTCACCTGAAGATAGTCCCAACTTAAGTTTAGGGTAACTCCTTGGATGGTACCGTAGAGTTTTATCATTATGAACCAAGTTGGTGTTACTATTGGAATTATTTGGAGTTGTTGTTGAGTTCTAATCATGTCAATCATCAATTCTTTTCTGGCTAAAGTTAGCATGTATCATTCTTAAGCGCTTAACATATGATGCACCGTTGTTATTAGTAGCAACTAATTCAAGCCTGCTCGTTTAAAGAAGGTGCTACATCAACAATGTGGTTTATATTCATTGAAATTATAGTTGACTTCTCACCTTGATTGAACACCCACCTGAATGAGTTGGGATGTAGCAAGGTTGGTGGAGGTGGAAGCAATATAGTTTCTGTAGAATCAAGTATGACGTCTAGAGGAGGGTGAATAGATGTAATTAAAATTTAATTTGATTTACTAGATATAACAGTTGTGAAAACTAAAGAGGGAGCTAAAGCGAAACTAGAGTTTTGGAGGAATGCTCTAGAATCTATAGGTTTTTATCTCAGTAGATCAAAAACTGAATATATGGAGTGCACATTTAGTCAAGAAAGAAATACTTATATTGGAGATGTGACAATTGGTGATCAAATTGTCAAGAAGAGTGAGCGTTTTAGATATCTTGGATCAATTATACAAAATGATGGCGAAATAGATAATGACGTTATTAGTAGGATTCAAGCAGGATGGGTAAAATGGAAAAATGCTTCTGGTGTGTTGTGCGATAGAAAAATCCCATCCAGAATCAAGGGTAAATTTTATAAAACTATAGTAAGACCAGCGATGATATATGGTGCAGAATGCTGGCCTGCAAAGAGGAAACATACAAATAAAATAAATGTTGCAGAAATGAGGATGTTAAGGTGGATATGTGGATATACACGAACGGATAGAATGAGAAATGAGTATATCCGAAAGAAAGTTGGTGTTGCACCAATTGAGGATAAACTTGGAGAAAGTCGACTTAGATGGTTTGGACATCTAAATTGTAGGCCGATTGAAGCTCTAGTTAGAAAAATTGAGTTATTGGATTTTGCCCATGTACAAAGAGAAAGAGGGAGACCAAAGAAGACATGCCAAGAAACTATAAGGAGTGATCTTAGTTACTTAGACTTAGATAAGAATTTGGTAACTGATAGGGCGCAATGGAAACAAAGGATTCATGTAGCCGACCCCACCTAGTGGGATTAAGGCTTGGTTGTTGTTGTTGTTGTTGTACTAGATATAACGGTTAGTGCAAAATACAAGCGAAAGCAAATATAAGTGCAGACAAGAAGAAAGTATCACATCCACAAAGAACACATGATATAACGTGGTTCAGCTCAAATAAGAGCCTAATCCACTCCACCCTGATCAAAAAGATATCACTATAACACACTTCTTGGTTTAAGCGGAGAAGCCCATACAAATCCTCTTCTATCCACTCACTAGAGACTCTCCTCACTTTTAAGTGAGGGCTCACTCACCTCCTCCAATCCTTATTTGGAGGCCCTCTTCACACACAAAGTGAAGGTAGAAAGCAAAACTGAAATATTACAATAAGAAGAAAATCACTCACTCTTCCTTCTTATGATTGAATCTTGAGAGCTAGAAGAAGAGTGGATGAAGAGTTTGAGCACTTGAGTCCAAGTTCACTTAGATCGCCTTGAAGCTTGATTGAATCTCGACTTGAATGTTTTTATCAACTTTTAGGATGGTGGAGAGTGAATGTTAATATTGGGAGCAATTAGAGAATTTTATGAGCCAAGAGGAATGCCCCAACAACCCCTATCTCCTTATATAATAAGAGCTCCAACGGCTAGAAAAGAAAGCTGGAGAAGACCTGGAGGTCGACCCCCAGCTAGCCGTTGGAGGACAAAAATAGGCCAACGGTCAATTCTGAGGTCGACCTCACTACTGAGGTCGCCTCCAGGTCGACCTGAAAAAATTCCCCAGATGACCAAAGTTTCTGTTGAGGGTCGTGCCGAGGTCGACCTTACTACTAAGGGTCACCCTTCAGCTATCCCAATGCCGCTCTGGTGCAATTACAACCAAAAGAAAACATCTAGAACAATCTCATCACTACCAGGCCACATAATTAGAAGAATTTTAACAAACTTTTAAGATTATTTAATTAACTCGCAGAGATTCTAAGTGCTCAAACTCATATCTAGACTACTCTAGCAATCAAGATCAACCTCACAACATTTCTACTCTCAAATAAAATAAAAAGGATAATAATAAAATTTGCTTCACTTAATCTTCATGCTTGAACCTTTCTCTCCAACTTGATTAGATCTCAATTTTTAGTATACATAGATACATTTGAGATGCAACTTTAATAAACCTGAGAAAAAAAAACACTAAACAATTTTGTTAGTATAAATTAACTTAAACATATTGCTAAACATCAAAATCACAATATTACCACAAGGGAGGAACCAACAGTTTCAACTATCCTGGCTGCTTTCTACCTTTTGTTCCATTCATGTTCTCCCTTCCAGCCCGCCCCTGAACAGCTTCTCCTCTCATTCCAATTCCCATCTCATAGCAGCAGATTACTGTTTTTCAGGATGCGTATGTTATGGCAGTAGGGTGCTGTTTTTCAAGAAGTATTCTGCTCTCTCTTCGTTTTACCAATAGCTTGATGATCGTGCCTAGGATGTGCCGACAGTTATAAAAGTCCTTTTCTTCTTTCATTTGATGGTGTTAATGCAAGGAACTTATCCAGAAATATTAATTATTTTCTTGGGTTTCCAATGTGGAGCATTTGATGCTGACAATTATTTTGTTTAATGGATTCTTCTTTATTTGTTTGGTCAAGTATCTACAACCTGGCCTCTTACACTTGTCTTTCTATTTTCATTTCTTGCCATATTCCATGAATTGTTTAGGTTTTTGGTATGATTTTGAAGTAAGTAGAATTGAAATTTTGGGTTAGTCGTTATTTTTATAAAATTTCTTCTAAAAATTTTAATATTATCTAGGTGGAGTTCTCTATGGTTTGATTCTAGTGCTTGTTTTGATGATTTGTTTATTCAATTAGCATTATTTCCTATAAATTTCTTGTTAAAAGTATGCTAATTTTGCCATATGGCTTAAAGTAGATTTCATAGAACATTCATTCAACTTGAACCCTATACTAGTTTTATGTTTGAAATCTTAGGTGTGAATCCATTGGATTGGGTTTCCTTTTATATAATTTCTTCTTTATCATAGTAGCTTCACCACCTTTATGTAATTCCCCAAGAATATAACTAGGTTTCGATATCCTATTTTCGGTACACTCATATTGGATTAAAGCATGCAGTCATCTGCTGTCTATGTTCTTTTTCTTTTTCTTTTCAATCTTCCATGCATTGATTCATAAATTTTTTCAGTACATTAGAGAGCAGCTTGATGAATTGGAAGCTTCCATAGTGCAATCTTGGATGGCCAGGACAGGTAATTTTCTTCATTTGAGCATGTTAACAGTCGAACTTTTGTGAACAGTACATAAGTGTCAAATTGGTCGGGACTAATCTCCAAATAGCATAATTAATGCTGAGACCTTACTAATAGCATCAAAGTCTCTAAATATAGTAGTATGCTAGGGTGGCAATGTTCAAAAAGCAAAACTTAACTCTTATTTTACTTGATTTCAATCTCACTTGATTTTTTAAGGGATCAAAGTCGACTCATTTGAAATAAAATCATGTCATAATCGACTTGATATATGTATAAATATACATATTTTAAATTTTGTCTAATCATTTAAGAAATTTTGATTATATAAATATATTATGATAGTTAATATATAGAAATTAAAATATAAATTCAAACAAAACATATGTAGATTATTTATAATGTTATATCTTACTATATATAAGATGTATATAAATATTTCAATTTTAAAATAGACTTAAAGTTAGGCTCGATTTAAATCGAAAATTAACTCAAAATCAAAAAATTCAATTTCAAGTCTAGCTTGTTCATTAGAACTCGACTCGACACCAACCCTGTTAGTATGTATGTTGGTAGAGTCATATATAGGGTTGATATTGAGTTGAGTTCGAGCGATTCAAGTCCAATACGAAATCAAAAATTTCAAGTTTAAATCACCTTAAAATCTACTCGAAATTAAAATTAAAATTTTTTGATTCAGAACTCGAATTTAAATTCAAGTTGACTCGAAATGGACCCAAAATTTAAAAAATTATGTTTATTAATCAAAGTTAGCATTAATAAATCATTAATTTTTTGAATAACTATTATAATATTTTTTAAATATATAAATTATTTAGGGATAATTATCTACATGGTATAGTAAACTTGCTATTTTACATATCATCTATTCATATTTGATCATTTATATTTTACATAGTACAAATTGAGTGAAAATTACCTCCATATTACAATCATGGTGTGTTCAGTGTAATATTTTAATAATTTATAGTGTGCATAGTGTAATAAAAGTGTAGACAATATAATTTATCAAGTTTAAACAAATTTACTGTGCTGTGCAGGAAATTATCCCAAATATTCATTCTACTCATAATGACAAATTTTGAGTGGATATAATTTTTAAGGCATTGTTTTTTTTTAAAAACTATCGTCAGGTTTTCCATAACGCCAAAATAGTCAAGGAACTGTAAGGGAGATACGATAAACCACAATGAGTGAGATGTACTTAACCCCATTATTTAATATAACACTCATTCAGTATGCCATATTTTTTATAAAAAGTATCCAATAAATTTTTTTTTGATAGCAAGTATGCAATAATCTTTTAGCCATTGATAAGTGAAAAGAAATGGTCCAAAGAGCTTTTTTAAGCTCATACTATGGTCTATACTCTTTTCTCAAACAGTGTGTGACTGAGCAGTTTTACTTTTACAAAAAATTGAAAAACATGGGAGTACTAGGGATTGATCCCTAGCTAAGTAGGCGTCAAAGCAACAAAAGTTTTGTTCTGGCTAAGGTCCCAAATGCAGACTTACACAATCTTGAGAACAATTTTGCTTAATTCATAAACATTAGGGATCTAGCTGCACATGAGAGCAAACTAGAGACCTATTTGTTATTTACACTTACTTTATTTATATATTTCTGCTTTGTAAGCCAACATTTAGTACCATATAACATCATCGATATTACTATTGTCCCATAATATTTACTTGTAAGCCTGAGTAAGATTTCTTTGTCACTCAATACATCAGATATATTCTTCCATTTAATCAGTCTAGCTTGGATATTGTTAATAACTTCACAATCTATTTCATTATTATTTTGTATGATTACATTGAGGTATCTAAATTGCTCATTATTCTTGATAACTTGATCACGAATTGTCATCTCTCCAATACTAGTACTTCTATCTTAATTAAATTTACGGAGCTGTAGTTTTAGATATACTAAGATATATTCAATTTTTATAACTCCTTAAATAATAAAATAAAATAGAGATTATCTACAGTATCCTTCATGCATTATGGAAGGTGATTTGATTGACCATAGATTAATAAGATGTCCCCATCAATATCACTATATTTTTTAGATCTATCTTATTGCAATATTTGTGTAGTAGACATGCTTCTCCTAAAATATCATTTCAATTTTACAAGCCAGCTATTTGATTTTTAGTTTCTTAATAACGGTTGAGCTGGATGATATTTCTTAAAGCTTTTTTCTTTTCATCTTTTAGCAGCTATATACAGATAATTTGTTTTATTCTTTTTTTATTTTTTTCTATTCAAGCGATTGCATGTGGAAGAGGGTTGAATTATAACATAATTGTTACATTTATCTATTTTGTAACTTTCGGCTAGACTTGTAATATAGCTTTCTTTTAATGTCTTAGAACGTGGTTCATAAGTATTGTTCTGAGTTCCTGATGTTATGTTTCTGAACATGCTTTTAATGGTGACAAATCTAAAATTATGACACACATGATGACAGCTAGTTGCTTTAAGTTTTGGACTATGATTTGTCCTGTGAAGTGTTCCACAGAGTACTGCATATTGTAGCTTCTATAACTTGCAATTCTGATAGTTTATAGTTCTCTTCAACAAGATATTTGCTCCTGTTGTACCAGAGGAATATCAAACACATGGAACATCAGAGGAAGAGACAACCTCCTCGAATAAATCAGTTGATGAATTGTTTTCTCTTTTTGATGACATTCGAGCAAGTGCTATTCGTGCAAGTGATGCTATCTTGGACTTTATTGGTGAGCTAACTTTATATTGTGAGCTTTCATTATTGTCCTTACCTAATATTATAGTCGTAAATATGGATTACTATTCTTTTGTAGCTTTTTTGTTTTCTAAATAGAAACTGGGAATTCCTATTACCATTGTAGATTGTTGGAACACATAACTCTTTTTGGGCCACTACCTACTTTAAAATCAGTTTATTACTATAAAATTAACATGTTGTCGAAGCTATAGGCTTCAAAGTTTGAGCCTGAGCCTCGTTGCTCCCTAAATATTTCCACACAAGGTTTACGAAAGCTCATGATACGTTAAATCCACATTGTAACACCAGATGAGCTTGCCTAAGCCCTGGTGTCCATGTTTCGATTATGTTGAATTGGGTCATGTGCAATGCTAAATGCTTACTTCTTGTCGTAATAGTCTCATAGGTCCTTCTCACTTAGATTTTCAAGATGTTGGAGGGAAGTAGTTATTAGATACATACATATCATAAATAGATTGCCACCCCAAGTGTTTAACACCAAGGGTCACATGGAGCTGCTATCTCAGTTATAGCATAATCATAGTACAACAAATCATCTTGAATTTGTGAACTATAGAGGGAGGAAGTGAATGATTTCATGAACTATAGTATTTGGGGAATGAACAAATTTGGTGAGGAAGTGGCGAATGGAGGTAAACATTTATAATAGGGAAACCCATGTGTTGTTTTGAAACTTAAACCCTCTTTCCAGCGCTCTCATTGAAAATTTGAACCATAGCACATGAGCTTTGAAGCATAATTAGATTTAATGGAATAAATTTGATGCCTTCCTCCCTCTATCTACCTCACTGAACATACGAGCTATAGCACATGAGCTTTAAAATATAATTAGATCCCTTTAAATCTCTGAACAGAAGATTAATTACTCCTGGCTCATCAATTGGAAATTTATTTGAGTTGAATTTCAGAGACAATTTCCATTGTATTTTTTGTATTATCTTTTAATTTTTATATTATCATTCAAATGATATTCATTATACCTTACTGTCTCATGAACATCTCATAAACATCTTCATCTCATTCAAGATGAAGTTTCAAAAATGTCAGAAGTGTAAGAATTTTTACCATATTCACATTTTTGACCATATTCACATTATGTTCCATCAAAAATCACCAACTTTTAATACCATTGCTTTCAAGAGCCACGGAAGCATGGAATTATTTATTGCTCACTTTGACATTGCAGTGGCCTTTTTTTTTTGAATTTTAATCTATACTTCTATATGTACCATTTGTACGAGTGAGCGCTTGTAGATTCCATGCTTTAAAGTTTAAAGGTTTTGTCTCAATAAATCAAAAACTAAATATATGGTGTGCACATTTAGTCAAAAAAGAAGCACTTGTATTGGTGATGTGATGATTAGTGATCAAATTATTAGGAAGAATGAGCATTTTAGATACCTTGGATTAATCATACAGAATAATGGTGAAATAGATAGTGATGTTATTAATAGGATCTAAGTAAGATAGACAAAGTGGAAAAATACATCTGGTGCTATATGATAGAAAACTTTTTATTCAAACTTAAAGGTAAATTTTATAAAACAATAGTAAGACGAACGATAATATATGGTGTTGAATATCGGCTTACAAAGAGAAAATATATAAATAAAATAAGTGTTGCAGAAATAAGAATGCTAAGGTGGATAAATGAATATACACGAAAGACTAGAATGAGAAACGAGTATATCTATGTGAAAATTGGAGTAACGTCAATTGAGGATAAACTCAGAGAAAGTCGGCTTAGGTGGTTAGGACATAAATTGTAGGCCGATTGAAGCTCCAGTAAGGAAGAGTTATTGAACTTTGCCTATATAAAAAGAGGAAGGGGACAATTAAAGAAGACATATCAAGAAACTATAGGAGTGATCTTATATATATTAATTGATAAAGTGCAATAGAAACATATGATTCATATAACCGACTTCATCTAGTGGGATAAAATCTTGGTGGTTGTTGTTGTAGGAAAGAGATGATCGTCTAGGAGGTGGTAAATAGATGACTATATGAAAATAAAACTATCACAAGAATTTAAAGCGTGTTAGTAATAATATGATGTTTGCGGAAGCTAAAGTGCACAGTGTTACATGTGGTCCATGCCATCTCAAAAGAATATGAAATATGAAGCAAGAGAGAGGGAAAAAAATACAAAAAAACAAAGTCAAAGGAAGATGCCACCTCTCTTCCTTGAATCGATTATGTGCATATGAAGTCACATGCCTTGAGCACAAACACTAAATCCAAACATGCAACACCAATTAGAGGAGAAATTAGTAGCATACTAACTTAAACTTAGTTTCAAACTTCAAAACAGAGATGCTAAGGAAGGAACGAACATGACTGACCATCTTCATATCAATAAACAACTCTCTTTTGGAGCACAAAATGTTAGGGGAATTATCTTGGCAGAGCTTAAGTTGGACTCGTTATATAATTGATAGACACCTATTACCTTAAGGCCTAAGCTAATAAGTAAAGATCATCAATTGTATATTAGTATCACAGCTTGCGTTAAATATGTAATATGAAACGATCTTCATGTGCATCCCAACTAATCTCCACCTCATATGAGAATCCATTCACATTGGATCCTTTCCCGTCTTATGAGCCATCTAAGTGCATGCATCTTAAGAGCTCACTCAACCACATGGAGGCACATTGGAGTTACCTGCTCTTATAATTTCTCAAACATGGTAGAACAAGCAAGATTCACGAGAGCACAATTCATATGAATCACTTGAACCACAAAAAGCCTAACCAAACCACCAACTTTAATACCATTTGTCAGGGGAGTTACCTTGGGGGAGCCCAAGTTATACCCATTATATAATTGATAGACACCTATTAACCCAAAAATTTATGCCAATAAATAAAGGCCATTAATTATATATTAACATAACTTATGTTGAATATTTAATGTGGGACAATTCTTCATGAGAATAGCTTATAGCATTAAGACCACTACTAGCTTTTTCTCTTGAAAAAACAATGCACTGGCAAATGGCTATTGTCTCTTCCATATCATTCCCCTTTGGACATATTTTTTTTTGGTAATCGCTATTTTGAATGATTATAACCCTCATTAATTTTGCAGGAACAAGGGCCATTTTTTGGGATATGAGAGAAACATTCCTTTCTTCAGTTTATAAAGGTGGCGTCCAAAGTGCTCGTTTAGATGCTTTTCTTCCCAAACTAGATGGTGTAAGTGAAATTCTTCGATAAGTCATATTGTTTCTCTTTGAACTCGATCACACCATAAAGGAATATGCGGTTTCTTCTGATACCCAATTTTGTTGTCATTAACCATATATGTAAAATTTGATTATTTATACTAATCTCTTAGGTGCTTGATCGTGTTTGTGATTTAATCATTGATGCACTTAGAGATCATGTTGTCTTGTGCATTTATAGAGCAACAATGGTATTCCCTTCAGATGTTTTATTTATTTAATTTTACTGCATAACATTCACCTAAGCCTCTGAATTTACATGTTTTATATATAATAGGCTGCTTATACCTGGGTGCTACTAGATGGAGGCCCTTCGCGTGCGTTCTCTGCAACAGATGTAGGAATTATGCTAGAGGATGTCAATATGCTGAAGGTTGGCAATATTCTAACACATAAATGTGCAGGAAATATGACTTTGACGTGTTATTAAATTGCTATGTTGACAAGTAGATTATATGCCTGTGAATATTATCATGTGATAGGCTTTGTAGAATATTCATTATACATTGTTTCTTTATTTTCTGCTTTGCATTCGTATCGGGATTCTCATTGGTTCTGGGGATCTCTTTGAGAAGCAACTACAAATGGAGAGTTTGGTGGCTGCTCTGATGGTGTTAAATTTTCCTTTACCACATACTGAACGAAGAAAACACAGAGAGGTGAAGAAGACGATGTGAAAGACATAGGTACAAGCTTTAAGCTTTTATTTCACATAGTAACACCTCATAATTATAGGCCCAATCCCATCCATATGGGAAGAAAACTTTTAAAACAAGAATAAATTCAAGAAATAGAAAACCAACAAGTTCTTCCCTTCACGGGGAATAATAAAGGCTTTGTCTCCTCTGTTGGAGTGCGAATACTGTGCCTTACCCCCAACACCTGGATAATCGCCAGGTTTGTCCTTTGCAAGGCACATTTGAGCCAATAGATGCAGATGATTTTGAGATGATGTTGTCTATTGATGCTTTAGAGTAGTCAGTTCTTATCTCGAGGCTTGTCCCTGATGGCATTAGTGATTCTATCTAGACTTGAGCTTGTCAATGTCGAGGCCTTGTTCCTCAAAGTTATAATATGTTCTTCAGGCCTTGAAACTAATTAGTCTTGAAATGCGTTTTTGCCTTTTTGGGCTCAAGGCTTTGTCAATGCCGGATCCTTGAGGCTTGTTTTTAAGGTGTTCCTTGCAAGCAATGGTCATGGGAATCTATTGAGCCCAGTTGATGTGGAAAGTCGGTAGTTTCCTTTTTTCTTAAGAATCGTTTGACTGAGGTTGGTTGCTGGTCCTTAACAATGGGGAAGGTTTCCCTAAGTTTGCATTAAGTTGTAGTCTTTTATGCTCGAACATGGTGTTCTCATCGAGCTCTTTTTCTCACCCATCTTCTGAATGTCGTTGGGCGACAGTATTCTTTTGTTTCTTCTAGCATCAAAGTCTCCTGTGGCTTCAGATGCTTGACGATGATGACTAAATTTATCTCATACAAGTTGGGAGCTCAAGTTTATAGACATTCTTTGCAGTATGTTATATTATATAATATAGGCCATATTAGATCAATGTTAGCATTTTTCTGTCATCTTTGTGCCCTTCCTTGCTTGCCATGCGATGTCACCTACCTAATATCTCTTCTCCACTAAGTGCTTGTAAAACTTAGACTTCTGTAAGTTTTATTGAATTTGAGCATGCACCCTGCGGATCACTTACTAGAATATGTTGCGCTCTCACTACCCCTTCCTCTGGAGGTCTTGGATTTTAGAGGAAGATACCAAAAATTTCATGTCATTGGGCTCAACAGCAGGTAGCCGAAGTAATGCAGGACTAGAATGAGATAAGTGAGACTTTTAAATCAACAAATTTGGTTTGCAAATTATTACAATTAAATTAATAATTTTTTAAATTAATTATATGATAGATTAAGATATTCAAATCTCACAGATTATATATTATTTTATATTCAAAATGCGAGTAGAACATTTGATAAATAAGCATCTATCTTTTAGATTATTCATTTCAGATCTTCTGACTTAGAATTTAAGATTTTCTCGAATCACTTCCCAATAATAATTTCTTACAAATTAATCATGAGATCTCTCACTTAGAGCACAATAAAACAATTGCTAGTTTCGAGTAATTTAATTAAAACTCAACTAATCCAAGACAAATTGAGTTCAGAGAAGGTTCTACCTTGATCAGGAGATTCAAGTCAAATATGAAGAATCCAAGCGCCTATATGTAATTTGTGATTAATGTTATATGCTATGGCATGGGCGTGCCTAGGGGATGAAGAAATGTCGGGGCTAGATGCACGACAAAATTGTAGACAAGGAAATTGAGTCTTCGGTGGCTCTAGCGTGGTGGGTCGAATTGGCAAGGACATGGCGAAGGGCCGCAAGCTAGTGCCATGCATTGGGAGCAGCGTTCTCATGTGGTGGCTGAGCATGGAAGAGAGACAAGCATGTGGTGGACTAGCTTGGGCTAGTTACGTGGACTCAATGGGGAAAGGACAATCAAACAAGGTGAGGTCAGAGACTAATTGAGCTGACAAAGGTGGGTATATTTCTACAGCATTATTAAAGAGAAGTTTCTCGCTTTGTGTTTTGATCATTTAATTAATTTTTTCTTTTGGCTTTTTTACTAATTCATGTTAGTTCAATTATATGGATGTTACACTGCCACTTCTTCTGGGAGAATCTGATTGAATATTAATCAAATAATTTGAATTAAAGTGAATTCCTAGTTATATTCTGGTGGATATTGGAAGAAAATGAATTTATACTGCAGGACCTTTTTATTGCAAATGGCGAAGGCATCCCTCCTGATGTAGTTCAGAATGAAGCTAGAGAAGCTGAGGACATCTTGGAATTATACAGCCTGAAGGTCTGTTTGTTCAGGGCTCGCTTTTACTTGAAGCATGATTTATTTTTAAATAAACTTATTCTTGTGCTGCTCAGGCGAAAACAATAATTGATAACCTTATTAATGCAAGTATACACATTTCTCATGAAAATGATCGCAAGAAACCTGGAAGCAGATCTGCAAAAGATGCTGATACTTTGCTTAGAGTGCTATGTCATATGAAGGACGAAAGTGCCTCTGAATTTTTGAGAGATCGATATCAACTTCCCAAGTCTTCAGGTGAGTACTGGTGTTGATTACTTTCATACTGATCCTTGGTATATGTTCATATCCTTGTTTTTCAGGCTATGGTGCTGTTTGATTAAGTGGCATACAATCTATAAAAACAAAATAAAAAATTTACTCAATTTGCTTTCTCACTTATTAGTTTAATCGTAATCATTAATTGACTTTCCTTCATACATTTCTAAAGATTGATTAGCTTAAATTCTCTCTTTGTCTCCCTGAAATTTGGTAAGCTATTTCACCAAATGGTGACATGAAACATGTGATCATTGAGTCTTTGAACATGTGGTAGGGAATGAAAGCAACCGATTTGCTCTTATCTACACCAGTCAATCATTTGAGCTCCTCATTGATTAAAAGGGGCTCAAATAATTAGTCCTATTTGTTGCCGCTATGTTATTAATCTTCACTGGAGTTTTAAAATAAATGAAGCTTTAGTTCCAAATTAGACTATATGCATTTCTCTTCTTAGATGCTGACTATTGTAAATTTAACACACACATGCACACATTCTTGCAGTTTTGGGGCTTGTTTTACAAATGCAAATAAATATTAGAATTGGTGAGAAAAATTACAATGGTTATATTTATTTTTAACTTCTTTACAATGATTTTTTTTTTGTAATTGTAACCTTCATTTCTAGGTTTGTCATGGAAGGTTTCTTTCGGCAATGTTCTAAAAATCAGATCAAATTAAAATTCAACTTATTGTCTTGTTTATGATCATATTGGCCGGACTGCGTATCAAACTAGTGAACTCATAATTCACTATCGTTTTTGAAAAATTGAAAAGATAATAGAATCTAACAAAATTAGTTATAAATGTTTACAATAAAGAATTTGTTCATTCTATAGTGTAGAAAAAAATTAGTTCATTATAGTTTGTTCTAATATGATTGGTAATCCGTTTTTGGCCTTTATCCAATAAAGATGGCATGTCGGTCCCCATTCGTACCAATTGGACTACGTACTTAGCAAGTGTCTTTTGCTAAAAAAAATGTCGTGTCCGCGCTGCTGCCATATTAGCATCGCTTGTTAACTAGAGGATGGCAGTCAACTGTTTCTTCTGAAACTCCACTGTTAAGATAAACAAGATAGTTGGGATAAGTCTCTGTATGATCATTTTTTGTTAACTCGAAAGTAGTGAAAGATGTAGTACATCCTGTAACTTTTAAAATTCTTTGATTTCTGCAGACTATGAGGAAACTTGGGGAAATGAGAAAGAGACCACATCAAAATCACCCGTTTTATCTGACATTCTATCCAACACAAGCAGGTGGACAGAAACTGGGCAGATTAGCTTCAGAATCATGAAGAAAAAAATCCAGGAGGCTGCATCTGAAATCAAGCCAGCACCTTGGTCTTAACTTTCAGTATGTTATGTTTTAACTTTTATTTTAATCAGATTAGATTAGAAGCTATTTTTTTGTAAATTAGCATAAACCCCTTTCAGGAGTTTTGGTTTTTGATGTGCGTGTGCATATTATATATATATATATATATGTGTGTGTGTGTGTGTGTGAAGATGAAATGGTTTCTTTTGGTCTGCTTATGCAAGTTAATGTGACCATTTTCTCATAGTAGGCAGCTGTGTTTATCGTTAAGTGATCTTAGATTTCTTAGTTTTTGGCTTTAAATGGAAATACTATTTGATTGTCTGTGCAAATAAAATTATCTAAGGGTTAGTTTGGTTTCTAAGATTGGATTTTAAAACTCGTCAAATTAATTCTCTCAAGTTGAATTTTGTGTGGCAGTCGAGTGCTAATGGGGGAAACTAATGAATATTACCTACCTTCTTATCATTCCTATTTTTGGCCGTCTTTTTTCTCTCACATCACTTTCTCATCTCTTTTCTATAATAAAATTTAAAGTGGTATTCTCTTAGTCATGGAAAGGAGTGTATCTAAGCATTAGAAGATTTCAAATTTAAATCACACCACTGTAAATAAAAAAATTTCAAAATGTTATTTAAGCTTTTTCATTCGAATTTTTTAAAAAATTTAAAATTGCAAAAAATAAATTTCTTGTTCTTGTGTTTTAAGTTGAATAAAGATTAAAATGATTTTAATTAGATAGTACTCATAAATCAAAACATGTATCAAGTACTCAGTACTCACCAATAAAACATTATCAGGTAAATCTTTCTTTTTCCTTTTTTAAAAACAGTAAATCTTGTTTGGACTACAGCAAAACTAAACCACCTTGGCGCAGTGAGTGGGAAGGTCATTATTTTGAAAATATTAATTATCTATTTATAATGAATTTATTATTTTTCATATTTTATTTTTATTTATTAAATTATATTTTATGCTATAAAATGCATGAAAAATATTTTCATATCGTATTTAATATGCCATTTTTAATAATTATCAATTATGGACCATCGAAGTGCAAGGTCTATTTGCGAGATGAAAGTTCTCTATAATTCTCAAAGTCTTAAAAGAAGGTAAAAATTCTTTAGCAACAAAATGGGATGGGGTTGTGCTAGAGCCTACTTCAGTGCAGTTCAATCATGCTTTCATATTGAACCAAATATACCAAGTAAAACAGTATTTACTATCCACTTATCTTACCTATTGAACTGACTCAATAACCCTTCGATAGAAAACCAATTGCACGAACTAAAGATACGTCATTCCTACAAACTCAACCAGCTGTGCTTGGAGCTAACGGCTGAACCAGAAGAGTTTTAAGAACAAGATCACCGAAGCCTGGGACGGCAGAAAGGTAATGGCCGGTGACGGAGAGCTCGTGGTAGTCGATCCAGCCGAGACGCTGCGAGATATAACGCTGGAGGGTGACCGGCACGAGGCCGTCCTCGTCCCCCTGCCAGAGATGAACGGGGAAAGGCGGGGGCGTCCAGAGATCCATGGGATCAAACTCCCACTTGCTGAACATCACCATCATATCCCTGTAATAAGATTCCTGTATCCCTTGCTGAGTAGCTAGCTTCCTCCTCTGCCAATCAATAGAAAACAAAAAACTTGTTCAATTATCTGAAACTCGAAACTTATTCGACTTTTTAATTGATTCAAATCTAGCCAACTTGACTTGTGTTCAATTTCAATTTTGGACTAATTTTGAGTTGAGCGGAACTCGAAATTTTTGAATTCAAGTTACTTCTAAGTCGCTCAAAATCGGCAATACAACCTTCTGTGATACTTTGGTAACTAACATCTTTTCTCTTTCAAATTCATTACTAAGCATAGCTATATTTCGCAATTTTTTTTAACATGTATTACTCACCTAAAAGACAAACAAAACACAGTTGTGCTGCACGCAATAATTTTTTAAGAATACATATATATTTATTATAAATATATATATTCACCCTCAACTTAATTTAATATTTTGAGTATTTAAAAAGTAATTCAAAATTGATTATTACACGTACATGAGCAATTACATATATACTACAAAAAAATCTAATTATTTCACATATTTAATACTTAAAATTTTAATATAACATATTGACCATTAAAAATATATAAAAATTATAATTTTTATTACATATATGTTACAATTATATGATATTAGTTATATATGAGCTGTAATTTTTATATAATTTTAATGACTAATATATATTAAATATATAAAATAATTAATTTTAATATTAGCATCTAATTATTCATATATATATATATATATAGAGAGAGAGAGAGAGACCTTTTCGAGCATGCCATTGGAGGCAGCAAGGTCTCGGATCCGGGCATCGAGGGAGTTGGGGAGGTGGGTGGTGGCCTTGACGACGGTGGAGGACGGCAGCCATGGCTGTTTCATCCACCAGTAGAGAAGCCAGGGGGCGTAGTAGGCGACTCTGAGCGCCCACTGATCTCCTCGATCCTGCTTCCTGTAGGCCTCCTCCGATAGCTTCTTCGGGAACCCCGGCCAGCGGTAGTTTATCACCGGCGCTAGCAATGCAGCTCCGGCGAGCCTAAATAGAACATCCTAGATGTTAAATTGGATCTAATCTAGATTGGTTCGATCCAAATAAAACAATTCATTTTTAATTTTAATAAATTTACTCTCGAGCCAATATAGAATTGATCAGTGGCATTATATGTAATTAGCTTATTATTACATATTCAAGCAATAGCGTAGCATTAAAAACCTTAGACTTTTCTCCCAGTAGTTCATGTTCAAATCTACAAATAATTTTTTTATTTATTTATAGCTGTTAAATTAAGCGAATGTCTGGGATTTAAAAAAATTACTATGAATAAATATATGAATACTTAAAGATTTGACTGAAAGATAAAAAACTAATCAAAAGTCACATTGGCCACCAACGAATCAGACTTAACTGATTAGATCAAGATCAAATTGAACTATCCTCATCCAAATATTCTTTGATAAGATCAAGATCGAATCAAATATTTTTTATTCAATTTTGAGCCAACATCGAATTGTTTTAAGTTATATAGGATCAAGAAAGAGCATTAAATTATATATAGTTTTAAGTTTTATATAGAACTATCAGTTTGTTTCGGTTTCAGTCAAAGCCGATCTGAAACTCAGTCATTTCTTTATTTCTCAACTTTCGATCAAAACTTAAAAGTTTTCATAACAAAATTGTCTGAAATCTTGATTTTTGAGTCAAACTCAAAGTCAATGATCAATAAGCCATATTTATGCTAAAAGTGCAGATACTAAAATTACTGAAATCATTAAAAATACTATTAAAGTTAGTGCTTCTAACTTAGAATTGAAATCAAGTTTTAAAATTTTGAACTAAATATTCTAGTTGGCTGAAAATTTTAGATTTTTTGCCGAAAAAGAACAGAAGAGAAAAAAAAAAAAAGAAGAAGCACACCTGCCAGGAATGTATTTGATGGAGGCCCAAACGGCATGACCTCCGAGGGAGTATCCGATGAGGAAGAACGTGGAGCCCAACCCGAGCGCGTCCGCCAGCTCTTCGATGTCGGAGGCCTCGCTCCTCCGCGACCGCCGTGGGTTCGGATCGCTCTCGCCGTACCCGGCCCGATCGTAGCTAACCATGTACACCCCCAGCTCTTCCATTATCTCCTGCATGCAGCAGATCATATTCATCATTTTAAGAGCGGCTAAGCTCCTTTTATTGATAGATCTATACTATTTAACTATAATTATACTTCAGTCATTATTTTTTAAAATCTACCATTTAAATTCTTAATTAAAATTATCGAAACTTATTGTGTCCTTGTTTTGCTTTATTACTCATATATCTAAAATTTTAAGAATTAAAAGTTTTTTAAAAAAAATATTAAAATTATTAACACGTGATTTCAGCGCTGCATCTCAACCGTACACCTAGCACCAAGGTGGCATTAACTTTCCGTTGTTTATTATTATCCTTGCAGGTCCCAGACCTCAGCCGCAAGAGTTCGGTCAAACATCGTCCACGACGATTCGAGGATTACTCCCAGCAATATCGATGACGATATTTCCCAGCCGGGCCTGTCGCTGTCGGCCTGCCAAGACCGTATCATTTTCAATACAACATGCTTCTTCCATTCACGCAAGCCGAGGATCTGCATGCTCCAGTCATCACGGACTCCTAAACAAAACGCCGAAATCAAGAAGCTAAGCCGTCCTTCCACTACTTCTAGCCCCGCCAGTGGCCGACAATGGTGGGATTGCCAGTATAGACTCAGCCATTGAATATTTAAACCTCTTCCGGAGAGCCCGGACCGAGCTCCACTATCTCCTGCCTACAAATACCCTTGAACAGACTTCAGGAAAAGGGGGGTCTCCTTTTTTTTTTAGAAGAGGGATCGCGGGATTTCTCTTCATCACCTTTGTATTCAGAGCTCAAGATAAGGAAGCTCTCTCTCTCTTTCTTTCTCACTTTTCTGTTAGCTCATTGTACTGGTATTTTCGACCACCCTTTTTTTCTAGTAAAATTATCTCTCGCTGATCGCTCGGTGGACGTAGGAGGTTTTCTCCCTGAACCACCTTAAACCCCTGTGCGTTGTTCTGGATGTGTTTTACTGCGTGCCGTTGTCTCTCGGGACTCTCCTCATTTATCTTTCCTTTGGGACCCTGTATCCCACGTCAACAAAAATCTAAATAAAAATTTTCAAAAAAATTGACTAAAATATAATTATAAGTAAACTATAATGACTTATACCCGTTTCAATGACAAAAAATTATTTTAATGATATTATATGAAAAAATTTATTTTATAAATTTATTTTATAAATTTATTTTATTATTAAAAATTATGTTAAATGTAAATAAAATTAATTTTTAATATTTAAATTTATTTATAATAAAAAAAAATAAAACACATTAATGAAAATGTTAGGAGAAGATTAGGGGCATGTTTTTGGAACCTCAAACAAACGGGAAAAGTTATGTACTAATTAATTACCAAATTTAAAAGTAGCAAACAACTAAACAAATAAAATTATATAAATTACATGTAGATCTCTCTAATTTTAGCTTGTGTACAAGTGAGTCACATAAGCCACAAATTCTTTCTTTGGATCATTTGCATATATCCTCAAACTAGAAACTGTTAATTAAGTTGAAAATGTGAGAAACCCAATTGCATATATCCCAAACCAGAGTAACTTAATTGCAGTTAATCTTATAATATTTAAGTTTTGGATAGCTTGAACGTAAATATCACTTTTAAAAATAATATACATGTAAATGACTCATTATTAAAACAAATGACAGCAGGCGCTTAATTGCCTGTCAATGGATCGGATTCGGGTCGAATTGACTCTGACTCAGATCCAAATCCATATATGTCGGATCAGGTTATACACCGAATCGGGTCATGGTCGATCCATATCCTCTCGGGTCGGAAATCGGATCGGTTCGGAACTCTGGTTTTCGGATTTAATCCATTTACAATAAAAGTAGTTATTTTTAAGTAATTTTTATAATCAAATTTAAAATAATGTTAAATTTATTGAAAATAAAATAAGAAAAGAATATTATATTTTTATGAATTAATTAAATATTTTAATATAAAAATCAGTATTTGTAATATATATACATATATATTGTGAAATATAAACTGAGCATTATAAATTATAATTTACTAATATAATATGTAGGAATCTTTTATTAATTAATTATAGTGACGCTCTTTACTTGAGCCTTCCAACAAAAAGATTATTAGCCACAATATAATCCTGTATGAACTATAAATTAGATTATATAAACGGATCAGATTTTAAACGGGTCGGATCAATGGTGATCCATATCCATATCCGATCCATTTATTTGTAAATGGATCGGGTCAGTAAATGAGGCGGATTGACGGGTCAAAAAAAAATTCATTTGGGAGTTTAATCGGATCAGAACTCGGATCGGATCGGGTCATGATCCGATCTATTGACAGGCCTAGGCGCACGCGCACGCGCACGTGTAGGCAAACCCAGAACATGATGGATTGATCTAACTTATTGGTTGACAAAAATAATTAGAAGATCAATCAGTTCAAGTCGATCCATATATTGGACTCGAGAACCACACCATAGGATTGGTTCTAGCTATTTTAAGAATCAGAATTGATCCGACTAGTTTTAGATCTGATTCAATTTGATTCGAGTTGGTTCTCAGTTTTTTTTTTAATTTAAGGCCAGGCGCCACTTGCATTACCAAAACTGCAAATAATTAAAGCCCTCAACAACCTCAATAATTACACATTTACACCGGGAGGGACCACAGCCAGAATCGTAACGGCCATCCCGTTTGCTGTCTCAGTTTAATAGCAATTCCGAATGCCCAAAAAAATTAATCTGGATTTTTTTCATGACAAATATTTTATTATTATTTTTTGAACTGAAAAATTAGATTAACATTAAGGCCCTGTTTAGTTGGAGGCTAGAACATAGCCAAAATAGTCTCCAACCATTTTATTCAAAATAATAATAATAAAAAATTAAATATAATATATTAAAAATTATGTAAAATGAAATATAAAGTGAATATTTTATATTAAAATTTATATATTGAGGATGAAAAATAATTATTATTTTTAATAAAATAATTAGAGGTTATTTTGACCATATGATCAAAATGGCCTCCAACTAAATAGGGCCTAAAATATAATTAATTTCTTTAAAACAATAAGTGCAATTTGAATTATTCCGAAGTACTTTTATTTGTAATTAATTACAAGTTCAAATTTTTTCATATAATAAAAAATACAAATTCAAATTACAGCCCAACAGTATTCACCTTCTCCATCTCAGGCAAAACCCTTATTAAATTCAGACTTGTAAATGCGGTTTAAGATTTTAAATTAAATATAATCAGTTTCTGTTAGTAATCAAATTAAAATTAATTCAATAGCTTTTAGATGACTTCATGTGAACATTTTTCAAATAGGCTTAAAGAGAAATCTGTTTGTGGATTTTTTTTTTTTTTTTTGGAAATTGTTGGTGAAATATTGATTAGCTGTAGTTTTTAACTTATATAAAATAAACAAGACAGATATAGCGTTTTATGTCCTTATAGTTTTGTTCAGTAGAAGAATCAAGACGGCTTTAAGTTGTTTAAAATGCGTAAAGTCAAAACTATTTACTAGCACATTCGCTCTTTGAAGTAGCTTCAAATCGATGGAGACACTGGAAACTAAATCCTCAAGTTGAAGGCAACTTCAAATTATCTACTTCTGAAAAACAAACATGACTCGAATAATTTAAGCCTTCAAACGATGTTCACTACTAAAGCCGACCTTAAACCAAGAAGGTATTCCCAAACGACCCTGGGCGTTTTAAGAAACTTTGAATTTTTAATGAACTTAAAACCTTTTAAATTACTAATATCTGAAACAAGATTTAAATTTTAAATTATTTCAAGTTTTAAGCAACTTAAATATTTAAATTACTTATACTTCTAATTTTAGTGGATCAATCATAAAAGAAATTATGTTAATATAGATAAAGATATTATTAGTAAAATCTAAATATAATAAATTAAATTGAAGAATATATCTAGTGTATTAAAAAAATCAACTCAAATTTAAAAGTAAATTTTATAACACAATAGTAAGAACATTGATATTATATAATACTGAATGCTAACTCAAAATTAAAAATATATGAATAAAATAAGTGTTACAAAATGAGAACACTAAAGTCAATTAGTAGACATACACGAAAAAATAAGATTAGAGAAGATTATATTTATGAGGAGGTTGGAATAACCTTAATTGAGAATGAACTTACAAAAAATTAACTTAGATGATTGGGATATATATATATATAACAGGCTGATAAAAGTACGAATAATAAGAGTTAAGTTAATGAATCTTATTCATGTAAAAAGAGAAAGATGAAGATAAAAAAAAAATATGATAAAAATTATAAAAAATAATATTACATACTTAAAACTCAATGAGATGCTATTTGATAGAATTCAATAAAAAGAAAGGATTCATGTAACTTATCCCACATAATAGATAACGGCTTGAATATTTAAATTCATCATTAGAAGAGTCATACTACATAGTCCTAATATCTTACCAATATATATCTCAAAAATTATTTATAGTTTTAATCTACTAGATTATCAGTAGATTAAAGATTTAATTAATACACAATCTAATGAATTTAAGTCTACCCAATGTGTTCAAATTGACATTTAGCTCAAATCAAGTTTGAGCCAAGCTGTGAGTTATATTTATACCTTATAATTTCATCGAGTCAAATTTGAGTCACAATTGGATAAGTATTCAAATCGAAAACTTACTTATATAATATAACTACTTATTATTTTTATAAACGGTATGCCTAGAACTTATATTTGACTAATGTTTTAACTAATAATTTTTGTTCAAATATAAATCTCAATTCATTGAGAAATTTTCAGAAAGAATGTTAGCCTAGTAGAGCAAATTTAAATTTAAAATTAATCTGAATTCGAATCGATGTATAAATTAACGAGCTAAGCTTGAGCCACGCCTAACTCAGATTTGAACACGGATCTGTCTCACCTCTAGAAAGTAGAGAAGATCCGGCCTCTCTTCCACATACTGTATGTGGAAGAGTCGCCTTCTTCGAATCGCACACTAACCTGAGTAACCTCGTCTATTTATCAAATAAATAAATAAATCGGGGAGGAAGAAGGAAGGGGAGGCTGGGGAGCAGAGTAAACTTACCGGCGAGGCTCGGATCACGTCGAGGCGGGTGCTGGAGAAGCCGTGGCAGAAGACAATCTTGAAGCGTGCGATCTCCTTAGACACGCCGGTCTCGGCATAGGCCAGGTGCCGGCCATCGCGGAGCCGGATCCTCGGCGCCGTCACCGGCGGACCTCCCTCCGATCCGCACGGCCGCGGCGGCGGAGGCTGGATCACCGCGTAGAACGCGCTAGCCAGGACGATCGCCAGTGCCGCTCCCACCGCCAGACGCCTTCCGGCCCCTGCAGCTTCGCACGCGTATCACCATCGTTAAAAACGAAAAGGAGATCCAGAGAAAGGGAAGAGGAATAGACCAGGGATCGAGACGGAAAGAAGACTGACCCGATCGGCTAATCGGTTTGAGGTCGGCGGTGGAGCCGACGACTCCGGCATTAGCCATTGGCGGCGTTCTGGGAGGCTCTCGGGAGGGAGGAGGCGCGAGGGATTCCACTAAGGGAAATGAAAATTGAAAGGGGAATGGGAGCAAAAGGTTCAACTAGTGTGAGTCTCTCTCTCTCTCCTGACGAACGGTTGTGAGTTTTTTTTTTTTTTTTTTTTTTTTATATGCTGACGCACGGTTCAGAGTTGGTAACTATCCTTGCTTTTGCCTTCCCTGTGGCCGAATCTGCTGCTTACCATTTTACTTCTCTTATCTTATAATAAAAAGAAGGAGTTTTTACATACAGGACATGAAATCTATACGAAATTATGCATTTCATTATCAATTCGTAAATATTATCATTATCACACCA
Source organism: Apostasia ramifera (assembly GCA_019297695.1). NCBI lineage: Eukaryota > Viridiplantae > Streptophyta > Magnoliopsida > Asparagales > Orchidaceae > Apostasia > Apostasia ramifera. Next base: position 99,987 of record JAEMOT010002761.1, on the reverse strand, counting down.
TATTCATTTAAATTTTATGCATTTCACATATTTTACATATTTTATATACTTTATAATATTATATATAAATTAAAATGCACAAATTCATTAATATTTAAATTCTAATATATATTTTTATTTTTTACTTTAAACACATCAATTTTCTTACTTTAATTAAAAATTATAGTCATATGGATTTAATTTTGGCACCCTAATTGAAAATTTTGAATAGGATAAATAAATTAAAATACATAAATTCATAAATATTTAAATTGTTATTTATATAAATTAATTTATTTAAATATTTAATTAATATATTAATAATATAATTAAGATCAAGACCAATTTAAAAATGTGAAGTTCACCATCAAAGAATATGATGTGAAATATGTGAAATGCATAAAATTTAAATGAATATGGTGTGATAGTGGTAATATTTATGAATTCATGGTGAAATGCATAATTTTGTGTAAATTTCATATCCTGTACGTAAAAATTCCTAAAAAAAAAAAATTGGTTGAATCAAAATTATAAAATATTTTAATTTGATATTAAATTATTAATTAGACGTCCACGTCTGTGACTATAAATAACTAGACATTCAAAAATGCTAAGTAATTTTTATAAATAATTCTAAAAACATTTGTTTCGTATTATCATTACATTATATCATATTATCTATATATTATTTTTTAATTAATAATTTTATAATTTTTAGAAACTAAATACCCTCTTATTTTTTGTCAACTAAAATTTCTATATATAAATAATGTCGCATTTTGCAATTATATGATTAAAATAGTACTCAGCACCTGTTTTTTATTAGAATATTTACTAGTGCGTGTCTATATAAAAATATATATATATATATAGATATAAATATATAAATATTAAGGTTTAAAATTTAAAATTGAGACCCCATTTATTTGATCATTAAAATTTAACCTGATTTAATCTTAACCAGTCATATCACATCATACATAAAATTTAATATTAAAAAATTAATTTTATTTCACATCCTACACATATTACTAAAATAATAATTAACTTCTATCACATCTTTCATTTATTCTAACATAATAACTAACTTTATATTATATCTCTCACATATCCTAACATAATGATTTATTTTATTTTATATCATTCACAACTTCAATAAAAAAATATCTCTATCTAAGTTTAATTTTAACGTTGTTAAATTAAACTTATATAGAGATATTTTTTTACAAACAAACAGGCCCTGAAATTTTGATTTCAATTACAAAATTAAAGTATCAACTTCAAACAATTTCAATAATTTCGGTATTAACGGTTTTAATTTTTTATAAATTATTTAAATTTTATAAATTTAAAATTAAATTTATTGATAATAATTATTGAATTTTATTTTTAGAAAAAATGAGTTTAAGTAGTTTCGAGCGAGTTTCGATAATTTCAACCGAAACTTGACCAAAAACTGCTAAAACTTCGGCCGAATTTTAAACCTAGATACATACAAATATACATACATATATATATAAAAGATACAGAATAATAAAAAACAGATCAAATAAAGGATAAAATATACATATAAGATGAAAAATAATAAAGCATAAAGTTTGAAATAATGTGCTGGGCATGCCCAATATCAGTCAAGGTCCACAGTTTCACTTTCCACGCCTGAGAAGCATATTCATTTTTTATGGGGAAAAAAAAAAACAATAGTCAATTTACTTAAAATAAATAAATAAATAAATTCATCCTGTTAATCGTGTTCTTATATTACCGTTCTGATTGAGATAAAATAAATACGTTGTATAAACTTTAGGCATTGCATGCATTGTGTGACACATAACAAATATTATAAATATTTATACACCTAAAATCAGTATATAATACATGAATAAATATTTGATAACTCTTTTCAAAGCAGATTAAATATAATCACATTTAAATAAAAAATTAAGTTGAGAATGAGTCACAAATAACTTAAATTTATTATACCATATTATTTAAATATTTTAATATTTAAATATTATTTTTTTATGTGATAATCTTATAATATTTTATAATATTATTTATACATATTATCAAAATAAATAATTAATTTTTCAAAACATTAAGATATAATATCAAAATAATATTGAATCATGCACTCCAAATAAACTTAGATGAAAAATACTATCCACAATCTAAGAGGCTATTAAAATTAATTGGTAAAAATATATTAGATCACTCAAAGATCAAATATGTAAAAATTATGAGTCAAATTTTAAGGTAATTTGATATATGGCAGTGGTTTTATTTTTAAAAATGGTTAAGCCAAAATTTAGACTTTGGCTCCCATATTTAAAATAACCTTTCACACCATATAAAATTCTCAAAAATAAAGTTTACTTATAATTTATATTCTACATAAACTCAAATATAAAAAATAAAATATTTTATCTCCCGCATATTTCCATATAAATATCAAATCACCTCTTACATAAACATCAACATAACAAATAAACTTTTTTCAAAAAAAAAAAAAAACAAACTTGATTCTCATCATACACATGTAGCTAAAGAAAAAGTCCAAGATAGCCATCAGCCAAACCAGGCTTTATGATAATTTTAGACTCAATAGTAAAAAGATAAATTACAATCAAGTCCTTAAATTTTAGACATATGATACAAGTTCACAAATTAAAACTTTCAACATTTAGATTTTTAAGTGACATAAAATATCAAAACCCTATTTAAATTTTTTATTATAAAAATTTTTCAAAATACTATTCTTATGTTTTATTTCTCTCCCCCGACCTACTCTCCTGTCTCTGAGAAGAAAGGGGAGGGTGGTGAGGTGGTGCAAGAGGAGAGAGAAAAAAAAGTAAAAATAATATTTTAAAACATTTATAATAAAAATTGACATATTATATATTACTTAATGACCCAAACATTAAAATTTTAATATGCAAATTTACATAAAATTATCTCCTAAACATAAATCCTTAAATTTAGCTTATAAAACAAAAAAAAATAATAAAAAAAAATTTTATTTCACATCCCAAACAAATTCTATCTCACATACAAATTTCAATATAAAAATTAATTATGTTTTATATTTTACACCTACCTCAAAATAATAAACTAATTTTATTATATATATATATAATAACAATACTTGACTAAGTTAAAAAAAAAAATCAATGCCACATAGAAAATCAACTATCATTGAAGACAAGAAATTCTATTTAAGGTTGACTGGGCTCAGAGCCTCAGACACAACTGAAGACCAGCCCTAGAAAAGGATGAAGAGCTCAAGGCACCAACTGCAAAACCTAAACAACAGTTGATGTATTTGGTAACCAATAGTGCATTAAACTGCCCAAAAGGAACATCAACTCCAAGCCTCATTCTTATAGTTTAATAGGAATTTTGATAGTATATGATACACAAATCGATCGGAAAAAACACCAATACAAGTACGCAAATAATTATTTTGATCGACCTCGAACTCAATTTCATAATTTAAACAAAAAATACACCAACCATATTTGATCCTAACCACAGTTTAGGTGCTCGAAATTCAACCAATTTATTGACGGACATAATGACAGTATAGTGGACAAAAACTTGAATAAATAGTTGTACACTTTGTAAATTGAAATATACCGAGTTTATAAGAATGATAAATAAGAATTTACTAACTTCAAAAAAGAAGTGAAAAGAGGAAGTTACCTCTTCTTGAGTTTGTTTCTGGCTTTCACAGTTTTCTCTAGATTCCTAATTCGCTGGCTGATAACACTAGAAGAAGAAGCCCTTCGATCTGGAGATTGTAACTGCAAAGATCCCTTCTCTTCTCTGGAAGAGGCCGTCGGCAAAATGGTTTCCGACGCACTGAAGGAGGAGAATAAGTTGGGCTGTTTTGCGGCGGGTGCCGGCTCAGGAACAGAATCAGGAAGTTTAAGGTACTTCCTTACTTGAGGGCGTTTCAGTACTACGAAAGGAGAGGAGAAAAATGTTCAGAGTGGGAATCTAACTATGCTTTTTCTAAGGTTCCATTTAAGTAGGGCTAGCAGTTACATTCTAATCATGAAACTAATTTGTTTTCATCTGATACTAAATTTAATTGATTACCAAATTGGATCTAGAAAATGCATGTGTATGCACACATGTCACGTACTTATGTATGAGAATTCACATCTGATGTTAGGGGTGGTAATTTTACGTGGAAGTCAAAATTCAGAAATTAGCTGGATTTAGAATTGATTCGAGTCATTTCAGTCAAGTTTCGATTGTACATTTTGACATAAAATAATTTTAACTCTAGTTCGAGTTGTGTGACTCCGTCGAAAGAATTTACAGCTAGACTCGAAATTATAAAATATATGGCATACTAGTTTTATGTATATAAGAAAAGACCTTGGGTTCAAATCACCCCCAGTGGAGGCACAAATCAGCATTAAATCTAACGGCAAAGATGACATCATGTTCTAAATTCAAATTCAAATTCAAATTAATCAAGGCTAATTGGAGATTTTCATATTAGCTTTATATAAATTTGATTTGACTTTATTCAATTCAGAGCAGATTTGGAAGATTTGAAGACTCGTCATATTTAGAGTTGATTTTATTTTATTGTAACAACATTTGCTCCATATTTATTTAAATTTATTTGGTCTTTTCATTTTCAGCATTTATGATTATATTTTCAAATTTTATTCTATAATCTCTATATATAAAGGTCACCTTGCATTGTAATGGGTGATTGTTATTGTTAAATAAAATTATGTTTGGATTTTCTCAAAGCTTAGGTCTGGGTTAAGGGTCGATATTCCGGTGAAGAAAAGAGTGAGGGTAGCTTTAAGTGACAATCCTTTAATATCAAGTTACCCTATTATTCAAAAAAAAATCCTACCCTTTATCTGTTCTCATTCATCCCCTACTATTGTTACCATCCTCGCCACACACAACCACGCCACCGCCTCCACCAAGCTCGATCCACAATGGGAAATTGCCGAGCTGCATCATCCTTGCAGCCAAATTCTCCTATAGTGCCCAGCACACACGAAGCATGACTCTAGTCGCTCAAACGGCTATGCCCATCTCCTTCTCTTCCACCTTGAGCCCGCCGGATCACGGCGCCACGCCACGCGATCCCTGACAGCATCGCATCTCCGTACAAATCTCCCCTGCGAGCTACCAGCCCCCGTGCGCCCGCTCGCTCTCAACCGCGTGCTCACACTCACGCTCGCGCCTGCGAGCTCCAAGCCGTTCACAGCGCGCCTTCGTGCTTCTACGCCCCTGTTGCCAACATTTGTTGAGGCTATTTCGTCATCTGCTTGCTTCTAATTATCGATTTAACTCATATTGGTATAATTTCTCATCGCTCCTAATTATTCACTGATTACTAATTTTAATAAAATTATTTGCTCCGCTTGATTATCTTATTTAGCTCTAATTGTGTAATCATAAATTTACTCGAGCGAAAATTACTATTGGATTTTATTTACGAGGCATCTGACTATAATTTCTGAACTTCGGACATGATCTATTGAATTTAAATTAATACGCCCAAATCTAATTTAATAAATTCTTATTTATCAAACGCTCCATTTTAATTTTAATTTTAAAATAATTTAAATTTGCAAGATTTAAAATCTAATTTATCATAAAATTATGATTTGAAAAATATTCTAACCTTAATTGAAATAATTTGTCAGTTAAATTTGCTGATTATAAATATAAAATTTTATTTTCATTTTTTCGTTACGCATCTACACCCCACTTTTTTCCACTTTTCCATTAAAAATTTGATTTCTACTCCGTCGGCCATCCGCCGTCAACCAAAGTAGCCGTTGCGACTTCACCGACGGGAACTAGTGGGAGAGAGGGAGAGGGGAGAAAGGGAGAGCAATTTGGTCATTTTCTTAAAAATTAATAATAAAAAAATTTAAGAAAAATACCAGCTGAACCCAATTGTTAATTTTCCAAAATCATGAACCTGCGTAATATTAAAATTTAAACTAAAAATATAGGTGTAATTTACCCTATAATTTATCATAGATACTATAATTTATCAATAAAAGATACTGTGGGCGACTGGAATCTATTTTTCAATGCATATTTAAACATTATGATTAAAATGTAGAGATATTACATATCATATTTGCATATTTGCTTCAAGAAATTAAGTTTAACAACTAATTCGAGTCAACTTGAAATTCGGGTAAAAAATCAATTATTTTTATGGACTAGACCCAAAATTGAAAATTTCAATTTTTAGTTGAGGCTATTTTGCTTCATGTCAGCTTGATGCTATCCCTATATCACGTGTTGTTATGATAAAAAAAGCAATCATTAATAACCTCAAGTTTACTTACCAAATCCATAAAAGAAGGAGAAAAAGTTTGATGTTACCCAATAACAGAAGACGGCCTGAAAGAAGAATAAATAAAAATTTTGAAGTACAAGCAAGTATTATAATTTGATGTGGGTTGCTTACATCAGGAGGAAAATAATGAAAATATTTCGAGATTAAATTACGTTATAATTGTATCATTAACAAAATAATGTGAGAAGCTAAAGTAGAAAAAAGAAATTTTTGGCCCAAGAAGGCTGATCTATCCAAATTCAATACAAGAATTATGACAAGAAAGCAAGCCGTCTGAGTCTTCAGCCACCAATATAGAAGTTTATAAAACGTAAAATGTCATACATATAATAAAATAAACAACAACAAGCAACAGCAATCAAGACTTTATGCTACTAAGTGGATCAGCTACATGAATCTTTTATTTTCATTGCAGTCTATCAACTAAGAGCTCCTGATTTACCTCTACGTATACAAGGTCATTTATTATAGTTTCTAGCCATGTCTTTTTTGGTCTTCTTATTTTTATATATACGAGATCTAATAACTCAACTCTTCTTACTAGAGCTTCAATCGACCTACGATATATATGTCCAAACTATTTAATTCGACTCTCTAATCTTACCTCAATTGAAACTACTCCAACCTTCTTATAAATATACTCATTTCCCATCGTGTTCCTTCATATATACCAACTCATTCACCTTAGCATCCCCATTTACACTTATTTTGTTCACATATTTGTATTTTATAGACTAGCATCAACACCATATAATATTACTGATCTTATGATTATCCTATAAATTTACCATTAAATTTGAGTAAAATTTTTTTATCATGCAAAATACTAAATGCAATCCTCCATTTAGTCTATCTTACTTGGATTCTATTGAAACATCCCCATCCATTTCATAGTCATTTTGTGATTGATATGAGGTATCTAAACCACTCATGCTTCCTAATAATTTGTATGGAAAATCATTTATAACTTTATTGTTCTTTATCATGATCATGAAGAAGCTGTTGTTGACCAGAGTCCAACGGTCAAAGTAAGAGTCTTTGTGCAAATCATTCCTTCTCAGGTTACAAAAATGCGGAAATAAAGTTAAACCGTGCAAAAACTAAACATTGGAATAAAACTGTTGATGTTGATGAACTAACTAGTTGGAATAAAGTTATTAATGTTGATGACAATAAGTGGAAATTTCTCAATTTCAAAAGACAACAATGCTTACATATTATGACAATTTCTAGATTTCAAAAGACTGCAATGCAATAATATTTTAATATACAATAATATTTTAATAGTGCATACTTAAAAAATGCCAAAAGATTGCTGCAAATTAAATTAGAGATTTATATATATGACACATAAAATAGAGTATTCATGTCTTGTTGTTGATGAACTAAGCAGTTGGAATAAAACTGTTCATGTTGGTGAAAACATGTGGCAATTTCACAATTTCAAAAGACTACAGTATTATGACAATTCCTAGATATTCAAAAGGCTGCAATGCTTTAATATTTTAAGAGTCCATACTTTGAAAAGGCAACAGATTGCGGCAAATTAAATTAGAGATTTATATGTAAGTCACATAAAATAGTATATTCATGTATTTAACATCCAACCTTTAAATGTTATATTGTGCACACTATATTTAAAATGTGCACTTAAGTACCTAAACATTACATCTAGCATTCTACCTTGTGTCCCAGATGTAATATTTTAAGTAAGAGTAAATTACATCAAGGTTTCTAAGTTTAGGGAATAATATCATGCAAATCCACATGATTTTAAAAATTTAACATCTAACACCCTGACTTTTAATATAATTATCAATGGATCCTTTTAAATTTTTTTATTATTAAATTTTATAAAATCTCCAAATTACTCTCCTCACTCTCTCTCTCACTTGCATAAGCTGGTGGGGGGACGTGCATCCCCTGCTCTCCCTCTCCTTCCCCCTCCCTCTCCGCATTGTTGTGCGCTGCGCAGCTGCACACAGCACGTGGGAGGATGGACGACGCCACACTACTGCGCAGAGAGACAGAGCAGAGGGAGAGGGGGGAGAGAACACAAAGGGAGAGTGATAAACCCCTCACTAGCATGTGCAAGCGGGAGGGAGGAGGAGAGGGGGTTAATTTAGAAATTTTATAAAATTTTAATAATAAAAATTATAAAAGAACTTAATTGATAATTATATCAAATCAGGGACCCAAATATTAAAATTTTAAAATCATGGGCCAACATAAGATTATGCAAGTGTAGGGACGTAGATGTAATTTGCACAACATTATACATAAGGTTTGGATGAAAGTATGTAAAAATGATATTAACCATGCATACATGCAACAAACCTATTAAACTATCAAGAAAAAATACACATTAATGTTTCAGAAGGATTCCTAGTGCTTTACGTCATTTTTTCTAATTGCACTTTAGGGCAACCTTGCTGAAAAACAGTTTAATCCTATTTGACTAACCCCATAAGAAGAGGATGCAACTCCAAACTTATCAAGTTCAAAGAAAATTATTATTGACATTGCATTCAACTAATGAAGCTACGCTAAAGTGTCCTAGCCTAGTAGGAAAAAGCTTGCCTGAGTTCTAACGGATCTTAAGTTTGAACCACACTACTATCACAATTTCCAAGTGGTGTGGGAAAATTGTAGTTTCTATGGGTAAAATAAAAATAAAGCTATGCCAAATAACTAATGATAGAACAAAATGAAAATAGATCATGTCACACTTTTACAATAAAATTGCGCATATATGTTGTTAACAAATAATTGAATAAATAGCGATAGTATATGAATTGATAATCAGAACGAATATAAAATTTATCTTCTATGCATACTTTGGCAAAATGTTCTCCCTGTTACCATATGCGTAAGACTTAAATTTTGGTACATTTAACAGTGCTAAGCTTAAATACTAATGGTGACAAACAAATGAAGCCAAACACCATGGAATAATTATATACCAGCATAACATAATATATGAAAGGCATATTTAATGAATAAAATTAAGTTCAAGAGAGTTGTTAATTCAGACTTTGTTTAGACCAAAAATGCTAATAAACCTACTCACAACAAATATACATTTATCAGTCCCTACATAGTATGTCCCTGAAAGTTAGTAGTTTAACACGACAAAAACTAGCTAAAAATATAAGACTCCGTCAAATGTAAATGGCAAAATGAGGCTATTAAATGGCAATAAACAGTGTGTGAAAAAAATCCAAAGAAAGATTTGATAAATACATGAAATATTTTCTTTGAAAAATTAAAGCAATAGCTGTGTAACCGGCATACCTTTGGGAAACCAGCTGTAAATGGGACCGTTAGAACGGCAAGTACTCTAGAAAAGTTCTTCATCGTTTTACCCATTGGATTACCCTCCATACCTTCTTGCATATTCAACTACAAAGAGTAATGAAAAAGGAATTCATCACTGAAGAGAACCTATTGTTTTCCAGTTCACTAGAAAGTAAATCAGCAAATTGAATTATCTTAGATACATTAACAATGTAATGCAACCATGGAAGTAGTACCACATCAAAACAACAAACTCTAAGCAGGATCTAATTCAAATTAAAATTATGAAATTCTCAATTCATACATGTCATCTTTGTGGTGTTGATGTAGAACACGTAGGATCGAATGAACGTCTAGAGGGGGTGAATAGACGTATTTTTCAAAAATAAAAACTATTCACATAACCCAAAATTTACTAGTAATAACAAGAGAAAATATATGCAGAAGCGATAAATAAAAATCACATCCAAAAGAGCACACGAGAATATACGTGGTTCAGCACTTCACTGTGCCTACATCTACAGCCCAAAGGCGCACACACAAAATCCACTATATTAACTCCTTCCACACTAGGGCAATGGAGAAGCCTTTTTTACACTACCATACAATCACTTTATTCCTTCTAGGTTTCACTTACCTAGAATCACACACTCACTCTTTTTCACTCAAAGAAAACAGAATAAGAAGATTCAAAAGAAAAAAATCAAAGAACCAAATAAAAACCAAATTACAAAAAAAATCACCTTTTTTTCTTATGATCGACTTTAACTGTGTGAAGAAAAGCAGAGATCACCTTTTGAAGTTGAGCATAAGAGGTTAAAGCACTTAGATTGACCTTTTAATCACTTGAGAATGAACAAGAATGTTTTTCCAGCAGCACACACTAATCTCTCATCAAAACTATTATACACCCTCTAAACAGCTCAACAAAACGATCAAAAATATCCCAAAAAGGAATTAAAAAAGGCTGTAAACGTATCAGCTGAAACAACACTTGGTCGACCAACTTGGTAGACCAAATTCAAAAATATTCTAAAATCGGCTGCAATGGATAGTTGTTGGTAGATCAACTTGATCTACCAAAGGCTTGGTAGACTAACTTGGTTGACCAACCTAACAAATAAATGATTTTTCAAAGTCTCTGTTATAGGTCTACCAACTTGGTTTACCAACACCTACACTATTAGACATATACTTACAGAGAACTTAAGAGGATCTTGACTTGAACCTGTATCAACCAAAACGTATTATCTTAGACTCGCAACTCTAGTACTCTATACTTTCTTTGACTCACTTCACACACTTAATGAATCAATCTTTCAAAGATTTTTACCAAACTTAAAACAAAATAAAAATAAAAAAATGTGTGCATGATTTCGAGTTGCTCTGTTGACTCGACATATCTTGAAGATCTTAATTGCTTTGATCATTTTTATTCAAAATAGTTGTCACACTTCAATTTGTCTTCATCCACTGTGTTTTTATTCATAACGATTTATTCGTTTAACACTAACTTAACCCAATTTAAGCTTACACAACAACTTCAAATTTCAAGATTGTACTTATTTTTTAGTTTTTAAATCCAACAACTTCAAATTTCATATTGTGGAGAACTCTGAAAAATCATGTCAAACTCCGGGCAAGATTTGCACTTATTTTTTAGTTTTCAAATCCAACAACTCCAAATTTCATATTGTGGAGTACTCTGACAACTTGACTATGGCTATCAACAACTTTATTCTCTATGCTTGACTTTGTATTCTAGCACAAAAAATATACTCGCTAAGAAATTCTACCCACTTGGCATACCTAGAATTCAACTTGTTTTATAACAGAAGATATAGCAATGCTAAATGATCATAAAATAATACAAATTTCATAGAAATTAAATAAAATCTCTAATATCTAAGTGAATGTACATATGAAATTCTACATTATAAGTGGAATAGCAACGCTTTATTTCAAAACAATTTGCACTAAAAAAAGTTACTGAATGACCCTCTTAACCCAACTCCTCCTCTACCTATCCCTGAGGTATCAAAAGTCACCTTAAAAACCTTACTAAAATATGGATACTTAAGAACAAGTGATTAATTAGTTTTTACTTTACATCATTAAAATTTTAACTTGGCGATGGAGTCCATTTGAAATCTTTTATATTAAGCATTCAATTATAGGAGTTATAATTGAATAAAATCCTCGAATAAATCTTATATAAAATGTAACTAAATTATAAAAACATCTGGCTCAATGCTAGATATTGGTATAGGCCGATCTCTGATTTCTTTCACCTTATCTAGATCAATAGAGGTATACTTGTAGGAAACTACACTTTTTAAAATTAACATAAAATTTGAAATTCCTATATTTAGCAAAGCAGTGTGACGATGATCTAAATGCTCAAATTTAGATTTACTATATATAAAAATATCAAAATAAACTACCAAAAGTATTTCTATAAAAGGTTGTAACTTGTAAGATATTAGTCATCGTTCTCGCAAATGTGCTAGAAGCATTTGATAAATGAAAAAGCATAACCAACCACTCAAATAGATTATCTTAAGTCTTAAAAGATGTTTTCCATACATCACCAGGTCCAATTTTAATTTAACGGTATCCGCTTTTAAAATCAATTTTAGAATACCAACTAGATCCTACAAGTATATCCAGCATATCTTCCAATCTGCCAACTAAATCCTGCAAGTATATTCACTCATCATCCAACTTGACTTTTAAAAAAGATACACCTAACAATGGCTACATAATCAAACTACAGCTCTTCCTCACAGCCTACCTCAGCCTCATACCAGAATATGTAACTAGTTCAATTATCTGATCTTTAGACTCCTCAGGCATATTAGGATCATGTTCTAAAACTAGGGCTCTCTGTGGGCAATGAGATGCTATGTGGCCCCTCTCATGATAGTGGTGACACTAGATAAAAATATTGTTAGTGCTAGTATTGTCATTAGAGCCTACAAAAGTGGACCACAATGGTCAAGAAGTGGATTGTGAGAAATTATGATTCTATGCAGATATAAACTTGGAAGTTACCACTAGGTGGATCAGTAGATTTCACTATCTTAAAAATTTAGGTTGAGAAGTGAACTTACGCTAAGGATAATTCTTAAGGTACTTCTCAATGTGCAAACTCTTTAACAGGCATCATTAAAAGAGTCGGAGATATACAATTCAACTTCCCACTTAATATCATCTCTTGGACCCGAAAAAAATCTTGTAAGTGTGTAGCGAGAGTCCTCCTAAATGTCCGATCATACATTAACTCATCAAACCTCTCTGTATATTGAGTAACGGAAGAACCTTGACAAAGAGTAAGAAGCAAATTATACAATTGATCAACATAATATGCGAGTAGCTATTTTCTCTCAGTTTTGATTTCATAACCTTTCATTGTGTAATTAGGGCCATAATGGCACCCAGCGTTCGATGAACAACTAGATATTCGATTTGATAAGAGCTCGTTCATATTCAGTTCGTCAAAATTAATAAGGGACAATTACCTACACACCACTCCCTTCACAAAATTTAAACTATAGGGGAGCATATGATTGAACAAGGGTGTAACATTTAAAGTTTTGTGTGGCAAGTATGTAAATGCCGTTATTAACAAATGAGCTCGAATATAATTTTAAATGCTCAATTAGTAAGTGAATGAGTTTGAACATAATGCATTCGATTCATTAATGTTCATGAAATGATCATATTTAGTTCATAAATATGCTCGGGCTTGATATGATGGTCTTTTAGAGCTCAATTCTTTTAGAGATTTTAATGCATCTTGTTTATTAATAAAAAAGAAAACTCATGAATCATGATGATGACTATGTCCATAAACATATTAACATCCTTACTATATAAGAGAATGTTTATAGTTTTTGTAAACTCAATATAAATGAGCTTGTTCGTGAGAGCTCGTTGGCAAACCACATGAACCAAGCCCAAAACATGACTTTAGGTTCGCAAACTAAGCTAGAACAAGCTTGGGACAAGCTCAAGCTCGATCTTAGTAAATGAATATGAACTTAGAATAGAACACTGCCAAATCCAACTCAATTCATTTACAGCCCTATGTGTAATAGGATCTTCTCGAAAATATTCTATTCGCATTTCTACAGTACATCAAAACTTTTTAGCTGGAACTACTAGTTTTATTTTAGTAAATCTTACACTTTTTCTATCATTCATCTAATATCAATGAAAAATCATCTTCTAAACTCACTCAAATCAAAAAAAATAGTGAGATTTAATTTTTCTTTTAAAACTATTGATGTCTACTTTAACTCTCTTATAACTATCCTCATAACCAAAAGCTACTCGCCTCGGTTGATAATTTCTTTCACATACTCTTCGATTCATGTCCCTAACTACCGGTCAGCAAGGTCTAAATGGAGCATATGATTATGACTTTAATAAATGCATGTGAAGGTATAGGCAAAATATACCCCAAAAAACCCTATAAATAGTTTCTTAGGCTTTGTTTGGTAATAAGAAAAAAAAAGAGGATGTAGTTGAAATTTTTAGCCATTTTTGAAAAATGTGTATGATGTAAAATAAAGTAAGTTGGTTATATTAAAAATTGTGTATGATGTGAAATAAAGTGATTGTTTAATGTTGGAATTTGTGTGAGATGAGATATAAAATAATTTTTTAAGTTTTTTTAAAATAAATTTAAGATTTTGACCATGGGTAATTTTAGCCATGATTTTTAGCCCATTGCCAAACAGAGCCTTAGGAATACATAACTGATCTGAATCAATAGTATCCAGCATGAGAAATTTACTTGAGATTTGAGTACTTTTTCTAACCGTTATTGCTGAATCAAAATATATTTTTTATTTATTTCAATCTTAAAGATACACGTCTTAGTTTTGAATGTATCTACAATTTTAAACAATCCAACAAATTCTATATCAGTGATAAATCTAAAAATGAAAGTCTCAGTCTCTGAAATTTGCTTTTTTGCTATGATAAATCAAGAAAATTATTTTATCTAAATTTACGTGGATGTTAAGGAATCCTAACAGATGATGAGAATACTTCAAAGACTTGAAGCAAGTAGCATGAATGGATGCAAGGATATTGCATGTTTATTTTTTTTTAACTTGGACTATATAAAAATTTACTAACATAAACTAATCAAAATAAATAAAATTCCTATTTTAAGTTAAAAAATTTCCTCGCAACTCGCAGGTATGTTTTAAGCTATATTTTCTGTAAAATCTACTAGCTGCCAAGGTATTCCACCAAGAAAGAAAAGATCGTAGTTGTGCAAGCGTCGGAATAGTACAGGTAAAGACAACTACATAAAGGAAATATTCGGGCTGGTAGGCAAGGGCACGCTCAGTCGCTCACAAACCGGTTGGACTCAAGACACAAGTAGATCAGTGTGAAGTCCATGAATGTGCGAATGCAGGATACCTGCAATTTAATGCGAGCGGTGCTGATGCTTGAATGCAAGCTGTGCCGATGGCATGTGCGAGCTGCGCAGAAGCCACACACAGGATGTGCCAAGGGCACATGGGCAGGGGAACACTTGCGATAAGCGCTCGCACGTGGCCTAGTGCGCATACGCGGGTAGGCGCTTCTATGTGAACACGCGAGTGCTTGCGATCTTGCGATCGATGCTCATGTACAGGCACGCATAGGGATGTTGAGCAAGGTGAGCTTGCGTGCAAATCTCGAGGAAAATGCAACTTGTGAACACATTGTAGAGAATATTAAAAGTTTGATACCAAATGATATAGAACATATATGAAGAAAGTGGAGAATAAATAGAAAAAATAGAAAAAAAAAATGAGAATAAATAAGAAGATAAAGAGAATTTTATCACATCATTCAAAATCTCTAAATACAATACTAGGAGGCTTATTTATAGCTTATTTACCTCAACTAAACTAGAGAAAATCTAATCTAATAGTAATAAAAAAAATAAATTCTTACTTATTATCCAAACTAGTAGAATTATTTTAAAATTTGTTTAAATTTTAAAATTTAAATAAATTATTATTATCAAATTAAAAGGGAAACATAATAAAATCCTTAAAGTGCATGGAACTACAAGTGAAGAGCGAATGCAACTATTGGAGTGTACTTCACTTCTACTTTTGTTGTAATCAACATAGGAAGCGAAGCAATTATGAATACTTCGCCCCAGGGAGAATAACATTCCCTACACTCTTGAAATAAACAAACGGACGATTATAAGCAATTACAAGGCATTTAATGAAATTCTAAAATCAATATAAACTCAATCAAAATTAAAAATGAACTCAAAATAATTCATGGCCAACTTCTTCCCTCTCTAAGAGCTTGAAGGAAACACATGTCAATAGTCATGCAAGAAAATGACTACAGAGTTAAAAGAACTCACCTCAACAGTCGCCAAGAATGTCAAAGAAGTTAAAACTGGAAAGATGTACATGGCATCAGGAGTAGTCAAATCTGTAAACCAAAATGCTCCACCACTTTTAAGAGATGGAACTTTCTCAACCATGTTTGAGATCTACAGAAAATAAAGAAACTCTATTACCATAATCCAATATTATTCCAAAATACAACTAGAAAAATGCTAATATAGACTATACTATTGAAATCAACAAATGACATATGTAGACTTACAGCAAAGAAAAAACTGATGAAAATAGGGCCTTGGATTAAAGCACCCTTTAGCGGAGTAAGTGGAGTGACACCATGCCTTCAAGAAGCAAATCATGAAAGTTAGAAACAGGAATATTACAGAAATCAATTTCACAAAAATACTTGTAAAAAGATGAATACACTAGTATCCACATAATGATTCCATGTTGGAAGAAATGAGAAAATATGAGTAACAACAATTCTTCAAAAAAAACCAATAGCCAACTGTTGGTAAATATTATTAGTAGATTTAAAAAGCTCCACAAAGTGAACGTCAGTCAAGTAGCTAGAATCAATCGCCAGCAAGCATAGTAAAAAGTAAATTCCAAACAATCAAGCAAACCTTGCCTTAAACATGCAAGTTATTCAGGGTGGAAATGGACTGAATCCATCACCGCAACAATTTGAATAGTTTTACTGTAACAACTAACAAAACAACAACAACAACAATAACAATAATAATAATTTGAATTTGGCAACCGTGTAATATCAACAATGCAGATTGAGCAAAGACCATCCTTGCCACAGTAGAAAAAAGAGATGACTAGCAAAGATTCAAAGCACTTGTCTGCACACTAAACCATAAATTCACAACTCTTCAGCTCAACATTGAGAACTGTTACAAACTCTTTTATACATAGAGCCCTCTTTATAAATTCTTTTATTATTTCTTTTCAGTTATTCCATGTTGGATTAAGATTAGATATTTTATACTTAAGGACTATTGTATTTTCTCTCCTATATATATGGGGTCATATTCTTATAATTTCATACCATAATAAAAATAGCGTTTGAAACCCTTTCTTAACAAGGTATGAGAGCCAAGTCAAGATTGATCGCTCCCTTGCTGATTGCGTCGACGTAGTTCTTCCCTCCTCCTGCGCGTCTCTCCTCTCAGGCTCCTCGCATACTGCAAGCACTTACACCAACGTTGTGGCACTATATCACTGATCTGCTCCATCTCCTCAAGCTTGTAGGTTGGTGGAATTCTCGCTGACGCAGGCATAAGCTCACCTGCTCATGTGACCCCGCCCTACTCAAACAAGAGCCCGATTAACCCCACAAGGTTGTGCCACCCCTCTTAGCAAATGATAGCCACAAGCCACAAAATTGTGTGATTCGCCTGTACTGAGTAGCGCTCCTAGTGATTCCTTACCCCTCACTGCATTTCTCATTGTTGCACTCATTGTCTTCTTCATCATCCCTCTCTACACTCCTCAACACTCGACAACAATCTTCTTTAGGCTAATAACTCATTGCCTCCTCTATTTCCTCCGTGGGAAAATCCAGAATCTCTTCAAATGTTGGAACCACCATAAAATTTAATGGCAACAATTATCTTTTATAGTCTTGAGCACTCCATTTTATTATGGGATCTGATGACAAATTACATCACCCCGGCCTACCTCCTTCAGATAAGATGAAGATCACTAAATTTCAAAAATAGCAGGCATTAGATTTTGTAGTTCTTACTTTGATGCTCGATAGTTTGGAACCAGCGATTGCTTCCACTGTCATGTTTCATGAGACTGCCAAAGTTATGTTGAATTTTCTTAAGGCCACTTACATTCAAGATAATAATATTTCACGAATTTACACTCTATACTCTTAATCATTTTTCATTACA
Source organism: Apostasia ramifera (assembly GCA_019297695.1). Lineage (NCBI taxonomy): Eukaryota > Viridiplantae > Streptophyta > Magnoliopsida > Asparagales > Orchidaceae > Apostasia > Apostasia ramifera. The sequence goes on along the minus strand of JAEMOT010002761.1, from coordinate 82,069 downwards.
ACAAGGTGACTTATCTGTGAAAGAATATTATAACGCTCTACAAGGTAACTGGGAAAAGCTACTTCAATATCGACCATTCACCAATGACCCTATTGTTTGGCAATGACTAAATGATTTTCTTGTCACCAAGGTCCTCTCGGGTCTACATTCCTCTCTCCAACTAATGTAGACTCAATTAATGGTTGACAGTGTTTATCCCTACTATCACAACTACCTTGTCTCGTGTTCTTCGTGTCACTAAGCTTCACTTTGCTCCACCTTCTACTGATCAATCTGCTCTCTATTGGGAATCGCAGTGGACGTCAACTGGTGGTCATCACTGTCGACGAAGTCGCATTGGTGGTCAACGAAGTCACATTGGCGGTCGTGGTCGAGATGCCTTCTCTCCTTGTTTCTACTGCCATCGTACAAACTATCCTTCCAATAATGCAAAGGAGGAGAATTCATGTTAGATGATAGAAATCTAGAAACTAGGTGAAATCCATCAAAGGAGAAAAAAAAACATTGCAAAGATGATATACTAATGTTAAGCATGAACATAGAATTGTACTGGAAGGCAAGATGAGGAAATCATCAAAGAACGCAAATCTCTCTCTTCATTCTGTATATCATAACACTCATTCAATGGATTTAAGATTATTTGCGTCACAACTTAACAATATCAAAAATAGTTCGCTCTACTCAATTACTGCAAATTTAAATGTATTTCTCTTAACAAGAAAGAAAAACAAACCTGAGAGAAAAATGAGTCTAATGAATTAACAAATTTTAACTACCTCGAGCATGATCACATGCAAATGATATCGAAATATAAGAAATACAGAAGATGAAAGTGGTAAAATCAACTTGTTCTTTTTCTTTGAAAGGTGAATCAACTTTTTTTAAAAGAAATGCAATATCCTTTCACAAAATTGTGATGACAGTGCTATCGGTGTAATGGATAATAAAAAAAGCATACTTATTGAATAGTGCCTTCATCCGCTTTTGACCCTCCTGAATAGACCCTGGGTCCATATTCTGCAGAACACACCAAATGACAGAAAATGAATGCCAAGAATAGTTACATAAAGCAATAAACACTGTCTACTTAAAATGATAACAAAGCAGATGCAAAATAACTACAGAAATACTTGAAATCATATCATAATTTTCTTTTATCATGAGGGGCAGCATACTCTATCAATTTCTGCCTTAAGCTTCTCCAGCTCCGGCCTCATTATCTGCAATGATGAGGAAAGTATCAAACACAAAATTATTAAACGAGTTTCTATCAAAGGACGTTTGAGATTTCACAAAGAAAAGTAAGCAATGCCAAGAGGGAAAACACAGCTCTGTCAAAATTTGGGAGGGATTACAACAAATAAGGGAAAAGACGTTACAAAAAATCACAGTGCCTTATCTAAAACGGACTTATAGCAAAGCAAAAGAAAATCAAAAACGAGGAAAAACAAAGAATAAAATGGTACTTACACTAAGCTTAACACTAGCTTTCATCTGATTTATGAGAAGAGGAATGGTAGCCCCACGAATCAAAAGAGTAGTCAAGGCTATAGAAGCCCACCTGATGCACAGATATTGGAAACGAGTAAAAATAATAATAATAAGTTAATAACAAAGCAAGGTTGTTGATTTAAAAAAACATCACAGAATATATTCGATTTCTAACCAATTCAGACCAGTGAAAGAATGCACGGCGTCTATCAGGTGCTGCAAAGCCGCAACGGGAGGGAAGGAATCTGCGGCAGCGGCAGCGACTTCGCCGGAGAATGACGCCGGGACTGTAGAAGCACTAACGGATGCGACAGTGGCCGCGCTCGTATCCACGGCGGATTCGGTGAGAACGTCGGCGACACCATTGAAGTATCCAACCTCATTCGAAGGCTCCAAACCGGAAGAGTAACTTCTTAGGGAACAATGATCAATTCCCAGCGGGAAGGCGAAACTCGCCCTCCTCCGATCCCGAATCGGAGACCTGAATCCGCCGAAAGGCTGCAAGAAGCCGGAGACTCCCCGCATCGACGAAGTCAGCGAGAGCGGCGGGGATTGAGGGCCTCCGGAGCGCTCTCTGTCGTCATGGGGTGTGTGGAAGAACACCGGCCGAAACCTACGGGATAGGTAGGTGTAGCCCGCGGTGAGGCTCTTTCGGCTGGAAGCCATCTGCGAATCGAGACGCCAAGGAACTCAGAAGGCAGATCGCAGAACTGAGAAGGAGGTGATCATCGAGAAGACGAGGATAATGCGCGAGCCGCGTACGGCGAGACCAGTGAAGGAGAACTATGGCAGAGGAAGAAGGTTTAGGGTTTTTTTTTTGAAAGGTCGAAGGTTTAGGGTTTTGATGGAAGAGGAAGTACTCATTAGATAAGCGGACCGAATCAATCACCAGTTCACGGTTTCGGTTAGCCAAAATGATTCGACGCCCAGCGTTAGTTGGAATGCGTTTTGAGGAGTTTTTAAATTGTTTTAAGATATAAAAAATATATTTTAAAATTATAATATAAAAGAAAATAATTTAATTATTAAAAACTATAAAAAAATGTTACTTTTTATTAAAATATGTATGAGATATAAAATAAAATTAGATTTTAAAGTTAAATTTATATAAAATATGAAATAAATTAATTTTTAATATTTAAATTTATATATTATGTAAAATAAGTATTTTAATAATATACTATGTAATTTACAAGCAAAACTTTAATTATTTAACCTAAATGGTTTAGTGGTTCATTAGTTTAACATATTTGATCTAATTTTAAGTCGTGTAATATTAAGGGGTTTTTAAGCTAATCAAACCAATCGGATCACCGATTTATGGATTGGATCGGCCCAATTTTTTAAACATATGACAAAACTAAGTAGAACGAAAACTAATGTTATAAAAATTAGAACATAAGAATTAAATCAGCCAACTATCTGACTCATGGTCGGATTAGTGGTCGAATTAGTATATCTTTATTTTTTTAAAATATAAAAAACTAATAGTATCTAGTAAAAATAGTAATAAATGTTCAAGACAATAAATTTATTATATTAACTTTTTTTATCAATAAATAATAAATATTATAGAAATAAATCAATCCATTATTGATTGATTCAATCTGACATATAATTTGATTTTGACGCCAAAAGAGACCGGATGACATATCGGTTTAACCAAACTAATTTTTACAACACGAAAAAAACTTGTGTATGATCTACGGACTCATTAGATTTTATCAGTGGCAATTTTGGCTTAAGACTTAAAACCCACTCACATTAAATTTTATTTTTTATAACTTGAAATCTTTTCCTCAAAATAAATTGATTCAACGTGTAATTTGTTCTGTAAAAGTATTTATATTTAGAAATTTTTAAAATAAAAATACACATATAATATATTTATAAATGAGTTTATAATATTAACTTAAAATTAAAAAAAAAACTATACCCACTTAAATCGGACTCAAATATAATTTTGAGTTGGAGTAACGTAGAACCCGCCCTCAATAAAATAACCATTGAATGTATTTATATCCTTTATTTGATTTTTACTCCCAAAAAAATTTTATTGTGAACAAAACTCTTAAAATATTTCATCAATTTTGATATTTATATTATGTATAACCTAAATTGAATATAAAATATATATTTATTTCATCTTTTATTCAAATATCAATATTAAAAATTTCTATCAAAAAAAATATTAAAAAATAATTTTATTTTATATTATATATATATAATAAAAAATTAATTTTATTTCATATTTTATAAATCTTTTGCTATTAAATTAATTTTACTTTTATTAAAACTTTAATTTGTTTTTGAGAAATTTATATTTGTTATCTCCAAATAAATCTTTTTTATAAATGATATCCTTAAATTAAATATTTATAAATAGTACCGTGTAAGTCAATATTTTCAAATTACACTATATTTTGAATATAAATTTATAGGCAATACCACTATACTAACTTTTATTTGTTATTTTTTTAACCCAATTAAATTTAATACATATAATTAAAATTACAATCAGTATATTTCAACAATAATTTAGTTATATAAAAAACAGAGATCATAAAAATAGACAAAAATTAAAATAAAAGAGATTTGAAAAATGCAAAAATGAAAAATATAGATGGTATAATGTAGCTCTTAAATAAAGAGCTAGATTAATCTTAATTATATATGTTAATACTGTTGGGTAAAAATAATAAATGGCAAATAAAAGTTAGCATGAGATATTATTTATAAATTTATATTCAAATTAGAGTATGCTATTTGTAAATATTTAACTTATAGAATACTCTAAGTAATAAAAAAAATTTTAGGGTTAAAGATATAAATTTTTTTTTTTTTTAAAAAAATAATTTTATTTTATAAATTGTGTAAATAAATATCAATAGATTTTCTTTTTTCTTTTGAACTAATATAGTTATTACAAATTAAAGGGCCAAAGAATATTAGCATGACCTCCTTTCAAATAAAATATCATTTACTTTCAATAGCAAATTGGGCTAGAAAATGAGCAACCATGTTTACACTTCAAGTGCAATGGTTGTTGGAGCTACAGATAGTCGTGAGCATCCTTCTTTGATTTCTTCTATGATATGGGCCTCAGGAGCAAGTAATGCTGGGTTAATAATAGCATTGATAACATTTACTGTATATGATTCAATACTTCAATTCTTCAAGTTGCACTCTTTGATCAACTCAGCCCCAATTTTGATTGTCATACACTCTGCTAAATAGGAGGTAAAACGGCCAGGAAGTCTCCTTGAAACTGCTGCAATAGCAACCCTATAGTGATCCCGAATAATAACGTCAACCCAAAAAATCAAGAGATGTATGGACCGGAGCATCCACATTAACCTTAATGAAACCCTCCATTGGGCGACACCAGGTAGGTTCAACAGAGGGTTGAGGAGCGTAAGAGTGAGGCTCTGACTCTACAAGACTGCAACATAGATAATTACCTGAAATACGGTATACTCTTTCCAATGTTCTGCAAGGTGACCAAAGATTACCCTCAAATATCATTGATTGTGAGGTAGCCAAATGCTTCATATGATAGAACAAAAAAACAGCATAGATCAGCAAAAAAATCCCTGGAATGAGGTAATCTCTTCTGCTAATGAATAAAAATCTCAAACCTTCTATGTCTGATGGCAGGACTAAAAAACACGTGATACTGTCTCAACCTCCTTCCCACAATATCGACATCTAGTTTTGATCTTAATCCTACGCTTCGCCAATTGGGCCTAAACAGGATGGGCTTGTGAAAGGCACTTTAAAGATGGATTTTCAATTTACTCGAGATTTTGAGTTTCATAATTTCTTCCACCAAAGGTCTGCCCCAATCTTTTAAGAGCACTCGTCAAAATTATCATGGCAAAAAGCTACTTGATAGCCAGATTTCACAAAGTATTCTCCTCTTCTATCAAAGTGCCACACTATTTTATTAGCTCTATTTCTTCTTCCAATTGATATCTCTAGGATAGGTGCATGGTCGATACTCCAAAAAATACTATAGATTTTCCACCAGTCCTATGCTCCCATGCTCTAACTCCGTAATATCAATAGATTTTCTCCACCATAGAAAACAACTTCAAACTAAATGAGGTTGTAGGAGCTTCATCTTGAGGACAAACTTGGTAAAGGCAAATTTGTCTGCAAACTTTATTTCTGATATTTATGTGCTGAGTGTTTCATAAGATAAAATAAAGTTAGTAAAATATGTGAGAAATATTAAATTAATTGTTATTTCTGGATTTTAAATTTAAGACACAATATTGAACAGATTCATAATTTCTATAATTTAATATTTACGTCCCTTGTATGTAATACATAAATCAAGTTTTTTTTCCCAATTTTTATTATTAAAATTTCCTAGAATACTCAATTCACCTTTTTCTTCCTCCTCTCGTCACTCGATCGCAAGCTATGCAATTGCACGCAACTTGCCTCTCTGCGCACAAACTATGGTCAAGCAAACTTTGCGTAGTCGCAGTGCGGGGATGCATAACTACACACCACTCAACCACACAACGAAAGTGTGTAAAAGAGAGGGAAGAAAGAAAAAGAATAAATTAGGAATTTTTAAAAATTATAATATTAAAAAATTTGATTGATATATTATATCTGACTTAAAAATTCAACAGTTAAATTTTTAATTTTGTAAATATGTATAATATTATATTATAAATTCAAAAACTTTGTTGTAATTTATTTTTTTTAAATATATACGTATAATATAAAATATAATTAATATATAAAATAAATCAGAAGGTGAAATAATAAATAGTTTTGATTTGAATCTTTTGAGAATGTAACTGCCTGCTTGACTCTCATATTATTTTAGTCATATAAAAGGCAAGATAATTTTTATTATAAAAAATAAAAAAATAATATAAATTAATTTTTATCACATCTTATATAATTTTTAATATAAAAAAAAAATTTACATACAGAATATTGAATTCATCACAAATTACGTATTTCACTATCTTTTAGTAAATATTACACATATCACACTCTGCCTATGCATTTTACATTTCTATTGTAACAATAAAAATATAAAAAGAGTGTGATATATGTAATATTTACTAAAAGATGATGAAATGCGTAATTTGTGATGAATTCAGTGTTCTGTATGTAAATCCTCTTATAAAAAAATATATTTTATTTTACATGCTATATCATTTTAATACATCAATAAATTTTATTTTACATTCTACATAATTAATTGTTAATATAACGAACTAACTTTAACACTTTATACTCGAATTAAAGATCATTACTTTTTATTCTTACTATATATATATATATATATTATTTATAATATTTGAATATTCAATTTAACCAAATTATCAAAGTCCACTACAATAAGTTTAACTTTAAATATATGATTAGGATAACAATAAAGATTCGTATGGCAAGCATAATTATTATATATATACATATCTCCAAACTAACAGCAATTTCCCACCACATTTAAAATAAATCATAAGTAATATTATATTATGCATTTATTTTCACTATTACGCTTTTATGCATCTAAAATTATATTTTATGTGCAATAATGACATACACACGTCAATCCTGAAAGTAATGTTGTACTCTATCCACGGGTAAAATTAATAATTAAAGGCATCACATTATATAAATGTCACTTTTCCCTAAATAAAAAATTAAATTAAATTACGGAAAAAAATAAAACAATTATCATTTAATAGAAGACTTGTGGAAGGAATTTCTTCTAGATCCTACATAAAATAAAGGTCAAAAGTTGAAACTTGAAACTATACCTATGTCATTTGGTTGATTCGGATGCGATCACGTTGGCACATACACGATTGTGACCAAATGAATAAAACTAATACTAATAAATAGATTATTTATTTGCCAAATTTTAAAATTTTAAAAACTAGAAAATATTGTTAAGTTAAAATTTTTAAACATAATGGAGAGTAGAATAACAAATTATTTTTAATCTAATTTTTAAGTCCAACATAATTGCAAATAGAAATATTAAAAATGCAAATTTTAGAGTTAAGTGCAACTACCCAAAAGTATATTAAAAAATCATTACTTTACAAATTATTCTAAATATCTCATGAGTCCATTTTATTTTTAATTAATATTAAATACTTAATAAAAGGATCTAGCTAATTCAATGATTGTATAATTTCAATATGTAATTAAAATAAATTTAAAAACTAAAGTGATTGAAAGCGCAAATTGATAGCAACTAATGAGTAAAATTACATGCGGGTCCCAGAGAGGACCCGTTGAAAATATGTCCAGCAGTTGGGCCCTCGGCTAAATTTTTCATTAGAATTTTCAATTACTATAAAACGGGTGGTATATGTTAATATTACTTAAAAAAATGAAGAAAGGACAAATTTTATACTGAATAGCAAGAAATTTTTCTGCATCTTTTTTATTATAAAATCAAACAATAAATCATATAAAATTCACAATTTTATTAATTTAAACTTAATTGTAAAGCCTAACTAATTAGAGGAATCATCCTGAAACATTCATAACTTATTTACAGTATACAATATAATATTTATCTCAAAAATCAAAATATAATTTTAATTTATTATAATTTAAATTTTAGGCACATAACTGTGAGCCTCAAAAAGCACAAGTAATTATGCAACAACATTCTCACATTTAATATTTATATTTTGGCAGAACTTATAAAGTAGATAACAATTAAGTCCCTTTATTTACTATTATATGCATATAAATCTCTCTAATTTTAAAATTAAATAAATTAGCCCATTATGAGTTTTTCTTATAATAAATATTACTTTCATAGAATAAAAATATTTATTTTTGTAGAATTTTTTTTTTTGTAGTGTCAGTCATCCAATAATATTCTTTGCTATAAAATTAACTATTTCTATAAGTTTTTTATAAAAGTAATGTCATTTATAAACAAAGGACTCTCCTGTATTTTTATTTAATTATGTAGAAATTTTATATTAATTTTTTGAATTATATATTAATCTATGTAAATTATAATTTAATCACTGATTATGACGATTTTATTAATATTTTATACCAAATGTTAAATATTTAGTTTTGGTTAATGGGTGGTGCAGTTGTCACCTGCACTTTTTCTCATATAATATTTAGAATTGAGTAATTTATACGTGGGGCGTCAATATCACATGGATGTGGCGCCCGATATTTTTGACGTCCAAATGTGTAAATGCGGAAAGCCGGATTGATCGTAGCCGTCCAAAATTATCCCGACGTTGATATGATGATCGAGCAATAGAAATTACACAGTAGTCCCAAGTTTGGATTCAATTAATCCAACTACATAACCTTTTGATAAATTAGTTAAAATGTGTAGGGGAATCTTAGACAGATTTATAATTTTTTATTTTTATTTTTATGATTTATTTCCTCCATGTTTCCATATTTGATTTATTTTTACATTTAAATCCCATCAATATTATATCTTATTTTAACCGGTTATATCTTTATTTTAAAAAGGATGCGTATAATATATATTATAAATAATTATGTCACATTAAATTAGATTTTTTTTAATCCTTTAATTCTTAAATTAAGCTAGAGGTACTTATATATATATATATATATATTCTTTTTCATCAAGTTGAAAAAAATTAGCATTTTATTTTATTTCAAAAAAAATAAAATCTAATTATTTATTAATTTTAAAAAGTGCAGTTCATATATCAGAATGCACTACCCCTTTCTCAACTATCGTGCCCGATATTTTGAAATATCGGAATGCGCTCTTTTGACAAAACATCATGGACGACGATAGTCTGTTTTATCTTGCAGAAATGCGCTCTTTTGACAAAACATCATGGACGACGATAGTCTGTTTTATCTTGCAGAAATTCTTAACTTTTATTTGTAATTTAGGAATTTTATCATATGCTTTTTACTTTTATTTGCTTATGAATTTTTATTCTTTTCTTTCTAATTAATAAGTTTTCAAAGAATACACTTTCATTCATAACAAAACTTGTTACAATTTATATTTCCTTGAATCCTCACAAATTTCTCTCTGAGTACAGGACTTTAGGGACTATTGAAGAGGAATGCAGATTGGCTGGACGCCGTCCTAGCTTAATCCTTGGGCAACGTGCCCACTACTGTGACGGTTGGCATTCCAGAACCTACATTAAAGTTTGTGCCCTGTAATACAAGGAGCTGATGTCTGGGCGGCTGCAGGCAGAGCGGAGCTGGAGTTGTCTTGTCAGGAGGGCGGCTTCCCCCCTGCGGTGAGTTGACTTTAGCTGAAGTAGCGTACTTCGAGTATACAATGTGTACAGAATAGGGCGGCTTGTCGTGTACGGATTGTACGATTGTCAGTCTGGAGGGGCGCGACAGTTACAGCTTGGACCATCTGTTGGCGCTGATGCTATTGCAAAAGCTGATCATCGGAACCGAAGACATAGCTCTTATAGAAGGACAATGGATGAACAGATCAGACAATCCTCATGCTTGAAGGTGCTAAACCTCGTAACCGATGTTTGGGAAGAGCTGGGATACATCGTCCCTGATTTTTGGGGAAAGCTGAGATAGGTCGTCCCCGATGTTTAAGTCCCGCAAAAGTAAAGCCCATTGATTAGTGGAGAGATCATCATGATGAAGGATTAGCGTGCCTCTCAAGGTGTCACGTATACGATTGAGATGCAACGCTGGAACCACACGTTAGCACTTATTATATTGTGATTTCAGTTTATCAATTAAGTACAATAGATTATATATTAATTTTAAATTGTTCTACATTTTTATTAAAATTATATAATATTAGTAAATATCGTTGTTTCATGAATAATTTATGTAAATTTTCAACATGTTTAATATAAATGAATATTAATCCTAACTGATGTTAAGAACAGGAGATTTATAGTTTTTAAGTATGATGCCATAAATTTCATAATTTGGTTGATTGATATATAAATAAATAAATAAATTTAGTGTAACCATTGTCACAAATTTCCCTTCCTCTGTTATCATATTTCTAGTCTTTTTCTATGGAACGGAACTTTCTTGAAATAAATTTATGAGCACAAATTAATACATAAAAAATTAATAAAATGAGATAATTACATTTGAGCTCTTGAGATAGCTTTTATTCATTAATATAAATTCACAAAATTAAAAATATGTTAGCTAAATCCATGTAGATTAAAAATAATTCCACATGTAGTCTTTTTTTAAGACTTTCATTAAAATTTACTGTTAAGTCAATGTTTGAATTTGTATTATAAAAAATATAAAGGATAATTACACCCAAGTCCTTGAGTTTAAGTTTAATAACGAACAAATCTAAATTTTTAAAATTATAATATCGGGGTCTCTGAGTTTTAATAAATTATCAAATGGGTCATTTCTTTAATTTTTATTTATTAATTTTTTTAAAATTACTATTATACCCTCGACTTTTCTCTCTCCTCCCTGACTCTCTCTCTTCCCGATCTCCGCGCACGGGCAGCCGCGTGGGTGCCGCGCAGCCGTCGGTGAGTCGCACACGCCGCGCGGCCCCGGACCCGCCGACTGCCGCGCGGCGTTGCTCGTCCGCGGGAATCGAAAGGAGAGATAGAGGCCGAGGGGTATAATAGTAATTTTAAATAATTTTAATAATAAAAAATTTAAAAAAGTAATCATTTGATATTTATTAAAATTCAGGACCACGATGTTATAATTTTAAAAATATTGATCTGTGCATTATTAAGCGTTAAACGCAGAGACTTGTTGTAATTATCCCAAAATATAATTTAAGGTAAATTTTAATAAAATCAATAAAAGGGATTTACATAAGATAATTTTGGACAAAAGAAGTCTAAATGAAATAATTTTTTTAAAAAATTTGTACATCTGTGTGAAACATGTGGCCTATCTAAGGGCGTAGAAGAAACTTTCCATAATAAAATTATAAAATCATTCAAAGAGTAAAGACTTGAACGAAATGCCTCCAAAAACAGGGGACCAATACGTAATTTATGAAAAATATTCGGTGAGGCGATGAAACAGATCTTTTGTCTCGTCTCTTCAGCACTCCAGATATTTCCCCTCTTCATAAACATCAATTCTCCCCCCACAACCGACCTTCACCGTCTTCTTCAGCACATCGCCGCCGTAGAGCAACCACCTAAGATCGCCGGGAATCTCTCTTTCACGATGGATCTCAGGGCAGTGCTGGACGGCTCCGGCGGGCAGTGGACGGAGGAGCGGCACTCCCACTTCCTCAGCTGGATCGAGGCCTCCTTCGTCCGCCGGACTTTCGGCGTCGACCACGACGGCTATTTCCAATCTCCGGCGACTCGAGGCCGCTGCCCCGCCGAAAGCGACACTGAGTCCACCGGTGAGTCCCGCAGCCGCTCGCCGTCGCCGGTACCTGCCGATCCAGGTACATCAACCCGATCTGAATCTGATCGCCTAACGAATTCTGAAACTGGAGGACTGAAAAGGAATTCTTGAAAACATTTCAAAAATTTATGCTAATAAATTCTTGCAAACTCTGGAATTACGAAAATAACCTGAATATGACTTGACGGATATTTTCATATCAGGGAAATAAATAAAGTGCATAAATCTCAATTATACAAGGAGTCTCTCCAATATATAACACGTATATGAGATACTAAAATATAATATTATATATATATATATATATATATATATATTTTTATATATTAAAAAAATAAATATCACAGAAGAGTAAATATTGAGGCCAGCTCGTTGACCTACGTTTCGATCCAAAATTTAACTCGATTAAATAATCAACATAATGTAAAACTTAAAATAAAATCAATTAACTGACTTGAAACTGAATCCAATCTGATCCATTTTTTAGGGTTAGGTCTGGGTTGACCATGCTCAAACCTAATTAAAATTCGACCTGCTTCAATTATTATAAATAAATATATAATATATATTTAAATTTTTATATAAATATGAAATTATTTATTATATATATATTGAGAACACATATATTTACTTAATTTCTATGATGTTGATTCCAAAGTTCACATATTTAAATTATATTATAATTTATGTTCTTAAGTTGGTGAAAATAATATTTGAATTGAACTTTTTTTTATTTTTAAGTTAATCTTTAAAAATTAATAAATAAGATGAAATTATTTTTATTATATTATTGAATTAGAGTGTATTTTGTTTCAAAAAAAAAGAGTATATTTTTCAAGTTATTATAATTTATTTTTTATTTTAGTAAATTCAGACACAATGAGGTTTGATTAAGAATTTTCCTATTACTGTTGTATTGCATCAAAGCTCAGCTTTAAGTTCATATCTTTTTATTTTAATTATAGAAGTCATAACTAGGCATATCCAAAATGAGATGCCTTGATGTATGCTCTTCACAAATAATATTATTCTTATTGATAAAATTAAAGAGAAGGTGAAAGAAAAATTCGAGAATAATTACGTACGTATTATTAAAATCAAAATTTTTTAAGTATCTGATTCTTGAATCTTTGATTACATGTTAGTTATTAAAATAATATAAAAATTATATTTTCTGTGCAATTCATGTCATAAAATTATAATTTTTATTATATATATGCCATAATTTTATAGCATAAATTGTACATAAGGTGTATTTTTTATATGATTTTAGTGTTTCATATATAATATTAAATATTTAAGTATTAAATTTATAAAATAACTAAATTTTATGATATTTATTTAATTATATTTTTAAAAAATAGCATGTGATCTCTTAGACGCTTTAGCTTTTTTAAATTAGTTCTTGAGTTTGACTTAAGTCCTTTTTAATAATTTTTTTAATTTATTTAGAAAAAAGCTAGTGATTATAGATTTTTAATTTATGAAATTATTAAAATACTATTTTCCCTCTCCAAACATTTTAGTGAAGAGGCAGAATATATGAAGGATAATATGATCTATTTGGTCATATTCAACAGTATTTCTAGCAAAAGAACATAAAATATTTTTAAGGGTAAACGACGCTCAATTCCCTGAGTTTAAGACTTAATAATACACAAATTTATATTTTTAAAATTATAATATTAAAATTTTTTAATAAATTATCAAACAGATCTTTTTATTTTTTTANCCCTGCGCCCTCGCGCATGCGATCTGCTGACGGCCGCGACTGTCCCTCGCGCACGCAAGGATCGACAGGAGAGAAAGAGGGGAGGAGAAAGAGGGGGTATAATGGTAATTTTAAAAAATTTTAATAATAAAAAATAAAAAGGTCCTATTTGATGCGGGAGAGGGCTGCCGGCCGTGGCTGTCCTTGCGCCCTCGTGCGTGCGACCCACTGACGGCCACGGCCGTCCCTCGCCTGTGCAGGGATCGACAGGAGAGAGAGAGGTGAGTATAATGGTAATTTAAAAAAAATTAATAATAAAAAAAAAAATTGACCGATAATTTATTAAATATTTCGGGATTTTAATATTATAATTTTAAAAATATGGATATGTTTGTTATTAATTTTTAAATTCAGAGACCTGAGTGTAATTTACCCATTTTTTAAAACTTATGAACTTATTTTATATTATCTCCATGCTTCAGAGGCCTCTATTGTGTTTGACATAAAACAGTTATCTTTGGCTTTCGCTTATTTGAATTTTCTTTTGTTTCAGTCCTGCGACGTTCGGCCGTTTCGTCACGCGAAAGTTCCCCAGATCGAGAATCTTCACCGTCCGATAGCGCTGGTTTGTTTATATTATATAAATGAGTTTTATTATGAGAGAAAAATCAATTTCGTTCATGCATTATTTAAATTTTTAAATTTTTATTTGTGCACTTAATTAATCGCATTTTTCAGCCTTGTTATGGGTCTGGCACCATCTGATCTGAAATTCAGTCTAATTAAATCTTTAAATAAATGTTTTTTTGACACATTAATCCACTTTGTTTACTAACCTGATTCATTTAAATATAAACAAATTGAATTTAAATTACCAATTATTCGACCTATTTGCGTAATACTATTTTTAATTCGCATGAGTCACATGATGTGATTACATATTGCTAGCCTACTATTCAGTGAATTTTCGATCTCAAATCCAACAACTTAGCTCGACACAAACTCTGGTAGTGTCACGAAACATCCATAATTTCACACAATACGATGTAATCTTACTCATGTTAAGAAAAAAAAATATCTCATCTATACCTTTAACACATACATCTCTATATAACCTTTTGTGAACTTACCTATACTAGGCATCGTGATGTTTTCTATTCAAGTTGTTCGTATGTAAACTATGTGTTATGTCTTTTATTTTTGTCCGTCTTTAGTTTTTTTCTTCTCATTCATCTAATTGTTTAGGCTGTTAATAAAAATTGTGACAACATATATTTTTCCTTCAAAATTTATGTCTTGCCACAATTTTGCATTCACTACAAAGAAAAAAAGCTATCTAGTCCCGTTTGTCTATAAGTTTAAAATTAACCTGATTTAATTTTAACCAGGCATATCACATCACACAAAAAATTTAATATTAAAAAATAAATTTATTTCACATCCTACACATATTACTAAAATAATAACTAACTTATATCACATCACTCACATATTCTAACATAATAACTAACTTTACACCACATCCCTCACATATCCCAACATAATAACTAACTTTATTTCACATCATTCACAACTTTCAATAAAAAATATCTCTATCCAAATTTAATTTTAACCTTCTTAAATTTAACCTTACAAACAAACACACCCCTAGAGATTCAAAATGGCCTACAAGATTTAAAATATTGTGATAGGTGCAAACTCATTGCAGGAGTTTAAACCACTGTATTTGCTAGCTTTAAGGCAATACTTTTAAAACTGATGCAAAAAAAAAATGTTGCTAAATACTGTGATAGGTGCGAGACTTATTGCAGGAGTTTGAATCACTGCTATTGCCAGCTTTAAGACAATACCTTTAAAACTGATACAAAAAAATGATGCCTGATGCTTATTTTTTACTAGTGTTTCAATGTTCAAATATTAATTATATCACAAAGCTTCAAAAATCACATTTAGTGAGTCGTACCAATAAAAACTTTTGGAATCGATCACGATAAATGAAAATCTCTACAAGAAATTCGTAGACATAGATGTGAGAAGCGCATGCATGCAGCTCTTTCTTTTGTGGTCATAATTACAATATAATTCATTTATTTTATAAAAAATATTTTGTAGGAATAAATATTATTTAATTATCATCAAAAGTAATATGTTTGAACAAAGATTTATTGTTATACGTGTACTTGAATTAATTAGGTGTTTTTTAATTATTCATTACTTTCCTATTTTTCAATTTCAAGGTGGTGCGTAATTTTGAAGATTATGCTGAGGGTGATGAAATCACAATTGTTGCCATTATAAAGCTTCGAGTTGAATGAAGAACCTTCAACTTAGTTTTAAGTATTTTTGAAAGTTTGCACAGCCGAGTACAGTTAGAGTTGAGTCGAGTTCGAGAGAGTCGGCTTCAATTTAAAGTTGAAATCTGTGATTTAAGCCGAGTTCCGAGTTTAATTTGAATCTACTTGTACGTTGAATTAAACTTATTATTGTGTTGCTTTGTTAGCATATGTGAAGGCTTTCTCACATTTAATTTTGTTCATGAGTTGGCTAATTATCATACGTTACAGTTTTTTTTTATTTCATATGTCGTGTTTTATTCATTAATTTATTTATGTAGGTTTTTTGTACCAATTTATTAATTGCTCTATATCATTTGAAGTTACTAATCAATCAAAATAAACCGACTCAATTAAGACGTTTTAGCTGAATTTTCAAGGTTCGAGCAAAATAATTTTCCCAAACTTAACTTTATATAATTTCAAAAAAAATATTTATTTAAGTCATCATAATTATATTAAATAATAATAATAAATTAATCTAATATTTATAATATTATTTAAATATTTATTAAATCAAATAATTAATTTCTACATATAGAGGGTTCTTAGAATAAATTTATTTCATATATATATATATATATATATATTTATTTCATATTACTTACAATTATATTTCATAAATTGGAGTATAAATGTAGATAAACTTAAAAAAAAAAAGTAAATAAAAAAGGACCTATAAGATAATTGCATATAGATAAAAATAATGCAGTTTTATAACTGATAATAATGCATCTTCATAATACAGCTTTACAATTTTATATCTTGTAATAGCATGGTGTGGTTTTATCAAATAATATCAGACTTTTGAATCTAGCAATAATATAAATAGTGTAATTATTTTATTGCCATGTCAAATATTATGCAGTATAGTATGGGTTTATACCTAATATAAGGATGACCTCGAATCTCTAGCTCGGCATCCACATCGTATCTTCTCCTGTCTTCCTGCATGCAATAAAATATTTTTCTATTTTTCGTTATCTCCTCTCTTTCTCTTAATATATATATATATATATATATATATATATATATATGTTTGTAATTATAATAAGATCTAGGCTTTCAATTTAAGTCGTACACATGGCACGGTTAGCAAAAAATACGTGCAAGTTTGTGATTATGACTGATAACCGAAAAGTAACATCACGAATTCCACGTTGAATAACCCTCCACAAAGCTCATTATTTTACTCAATTGCAAATCACACAGAATCTAATAAAAGCATTGTAATTTTGTAGAATCCAAGGGAGAGACCCTCAAGGGTCTATTTATTTGTAAAATTTAATTTAATAAGATTAAAATTAAATTTGAATAGAGATATTTTTTTTATTGAAAGTTGTGAATGATGTGAAATAAAATTAGTTATTATGTTGGAATATGTGAGGGATGTGATATAAAGTTAGTTATTATATTGGAATGTGTGAGGGATGTGATATAAGTTAGTTATTATTTTAGTAATATGTGTAGGATGTGAAATAAATTTAATTTTTAATATTAAATTTTATGTGTGATGTGATATGCCTGGTTAAAATTAAATCAGGTTAATTTTTAACTGTCAAATAAACAGAACCGTGTTAAGAAAGTACCTCATGCGCTATGACCGGAGACGGAGAAAACACGTAGATGTCAAGCTTTGTGTTAGCAAAATAACGATGAGTTCAACCTTAATAAATGTTACCGCTCACATATGAAATCGGATAAGCATCCTACTGTTAGTTTGTTATTTTTTCTTTTGAACGGTTTGCTCGACTTCTCGGCTATGCTTGTTCGATCAGAAACCCAAATCATTAATCACTTATACCCTCATGATCTAATGAAACTTTTCAAAGCTGCCTAGTATCGGGTCGCAATTTTTCGTCTCGACGAATTTTCATTAGGGTTGATTAAAAATAACTGGAAACTGAAAAACTGAATTGAAAAATTTAGTTAATCAAATCAACAATTTCAAGATCAGTTTTTATTTCAAGTAATTTTTGATTTTCAGTTTCAAGTTCAGTTTTGAACCTCAAAAATCAACAGTTAATCGAACCGAACTGAACCCTTTAACGTAATTTATTTAATTTAATAAGATAAATATCGCTGATACAAATATGTTAATTATTAATTAGAGCTTAAGCATATCTCATTGTAAAATAGGAATATGATTTAAATTTTAATAAATATTTTTATTATTAAAATTGACCTACATATTACTATAATTATTAAATTTTATAAAGTTTGATATAAGTATTTAACATTAAATATATTGTAAAATAATAAATTTTAGTTTATTTTAATTAAAAATAA
Organism: Apostasia ramifera; assembly: GCA_019297695.1. NCBI lineage: Eukaryota > Viridiplantae > Streptophyta > Magnoliopsida > Asparagales > Orchidaceae > Apostasia > Apostasia ramifera. The sequence goes on along the minus strand of JAEMOT010002761.1, from coordinate 63,889 downwards.
AATATAGATTAAAAATTAAAAATATTAGTTAGCCGAACCAATTTTTTGATATCCAATTAACCAGTTTATTGGATTTAATTTTAGTTTTTAATTTGAAAAAATTGCCTGCTTCAGTTTTGAGTTCCAGTTTTATTCTATAGCCGTTCGTGATCAGCCACGCTAAATTTTGTTCACCTTATTATTTTTTACTATTTGGCCACCATTAGATTTAGGGATAATTAGACTTAGGTCCTTAAATTTAAGGCTTATTAACACACAGGTTCACATTTTAAAAACTATAACATCGGAGTCCTTAATATTTAATAAATTATTATATGAATTTTTTTTATTTTTTTATTATTAATTTTTTTTAAAATTATCATTATACCCTCCCCTCCCGATCCGGCTCCCTCCGGCAGCATCGAGCGATCGTGCGCACGCTAGATCAGGAGGAGAGAGAGGGACCTCCCTCTTTCTCTCCACCCGAACCCGGCGGTCGCGGGGTGGCGCGACTGCCGGGATTTGGTGGAGACAGGGGAGGTCCCTCTCTCTCCTCCCGATCTGGTGCCCGCAATGATTAAGCAAATCGTACCAACGTGAAGCTCGACAACTACCGCTCACCAAAAGCTAATGTAAGTCCAATTAACCTGAACCGGGCCGGCTCGGACCGACTCACTTCATATTCCTTTTGACCGGTCAGCCAAGGGGCAGTAACTAATTTTAAGCGAAATTGAAATTGAAATTAGCACTTGAAAGATTGAGAGCTGCTTCAGCTGAAGATACACAACGAAAGGCATTTTGTTGGAACGAGACTCATTGGATGCGCTTCAAGCCATCTTGAATAAAGATGCACCAACGAGGAGACACCTTGAACCAATCTAGAGAAGTAGCAAAGAGAGGGACCTTATACTAGATTAGATTGTGGATATTTTTCTCTCACTTTGTTTTCGTAGATTAACACATATTCAACGAAATGTAAATAATACAGCTGATTAAAGTAATCTCACCTAGTTACATTAGGCAATTTTTACTGGAAAAAGGGATCGTCTATTAAATTTTACAACATCCTTAATAAGATGTTAATTGACTATGTTGGCCTATGCCATATTAAAAAAAAAATTATACATCAAAGTTAGATGAACAAATCAAAGAATATATATATCAAATACATATACATATAAGTCATCAAATATAAATGAATCATAAAACATCATAAAACTCATATATAAACCCCAGAAAATTGCATTAATGAAATACAGCTGAATGCAAAATAGATGAAAAAACTTTAGATCATTTAAAAAATTTACCCAGAAAGAGAAGCACCAATTCCTTGTTTGATGCTGGAAGCTCTCAAAATCATGGTGGACCACTGTCTCTTTGTCAAAGCTGTGGTCCTTCCAACATTCATGACGAAGCTGGGGAGCATGTGATACACTCCATAGATAAAGAATCGAGTCATTGAAAGAGGTTAACAGGTTACAGGTGACACGGCAACCCGAAGTTCTGGAATGACCTGATCCTTCCATCCAAGCCTGCAGTCACTATGACTTGGCCCCATGCATGAGAGTTGCACTTCTGGCAAGAAGCTTCTAGAAACTTGAAATGAGGCTTACTAAGGCCGCGAGGGCAAGCCGGAAGCTTCTCTTCCGGCCACGTTGCAGAGCCCTTGGGGATAACCTCTGAGAAATATTCATGGGCCAGCGTGAAGCTTTGAGTCTGTGACAGGTGGAGAGTGCTGGTAACCTCTGACTCGACTTGAAAGTTGCTTTCGGTGAGTTCCATGTGCTCTTCATGTGTTGAGAGGAGACGAGAGGTCCCAAGCTGCTGGTTTTTTGATGAGAAACCATGCCATGGTATCGCAACAAATACATGGCTAGAGGCAAAACGCTCAAAGGATGATGAGCTCTTTGCCTGGTTCAATGGGTGGGCATAATCTGGGCTCGAGTGGTTCCACATATAAACGTTAGAATTTTCACTCGCTGACACGATATGTCGACCGTCAACAGTGAAGGAAGCCGATATCCTAGTCCTAGCATTGTGAAAGCCTGCAAAGAGAAGAAACAAGCATGATTAGTTATTGAACAACTTAGTTTGGCCCAATACATAATTGAATGGACACTCACTAATCCAAAAGTCTAAGTCAATAGGTAAATAGCATCACTTGTATATCAACACAAGTTATTGAACAACTAAAGTGGACAAATTACTCATGTGCATTCATAACAATCTCCCCCTCACATTAAAATCCATTCACATAGGTTTTTCCTTCCTTTAGTGAATCAATCAAAGGGATGCACATCAAGAGCCTACTCAACTACATGGCGGCACTATGGGAGTCTCTGCTCTTAGATTTTTTGCTCAACCATGATAAAAGAAACCAACATCCATAAGTGCGCCCAGATGAATCACTTGATCTCAGCCGAACCATCAACTCTGATACTACTTGGTAGAAGAGCAATATCAAGGAGCACAAGTTCCCAATACACAAGTAAGTGGACACCTATTAATCCAAAAACTTAGGCCAATCATAAGAGCCATCTCTTGTGTAATAACATCATAACTTATCATTAGATTACCAATATAAGATAATTGCTCATGTGCATTCTAAACACGTACAACAATTAAGAAATAAGAATACTAAGGCTCTAAATCTATGAGCATCAATGCTTTCCGTACCTTTATACTTGCAGACCAGATGAACTCCATCAAGAATTCGAACTACTGAATCAGCAGAAGTGACCATTAGCTTGCAATAGTTGCTTGGGCAAAACTGCAGAATGAAGAATTATAAGATTTTGAAGAAGTGTATGGTGCATATTATTAAGTTCAGTAAGAACTAATCAATGAAAGATGGTGACCTGAAAGCCATTTATTCTCTTGTCTACAGACTTTTTCTTACCCTGAAAGGAAATCTCAGCATCCAGTTGCAGATGATTATCTGCATCATGCAGAAATAAGGATATGAACTCTCTCGCCAGTGCATTATCTTTCTATAAAGATAATGATAAGAACACTTATGTACACATTCAATAATGAGAGAATGTAGCATGTATATGATATTTAAATTGTTTTCTTATTTGAAGTCATTGGACTCGTAACTTAACTTGTATCAACTCAAAATTAAATCAAATTTGTTTAATTTTGAATCGATTTGAAACAATGCACTAGCAATTGAAAACTTCAAACTGGCATAACTTGTTGGAAGTCGACTTGGGATAAATCCAACACGGGATAATCTATAATTCCTAGAACATCCTGTTTCTTTTTCACGTTTGAATCATCTACCCAAACAACATTCTCCTAGGAAGAACCATGAAATTCTTCTAAAAATAAAACGTGAATATAGCATAAACGTAATTGAACCATAAGAAGATCATCATCAGGTAAAATGACAAAAAAGTTAAACTAGTACACTTAATGGTCAAGATATAGGAAAATCATTGGATTGAAAAATAATAATAGGAACCAGACAAAATGTCCTCTTCTCGAGGATAAAAAAAAAGTCCTCTTCATCGGATCAAATACAGTTAATCAAATAGGGGAAAATATCTCATATTTATGTTCTAAACTCTAAACTTGCTCGAATTTTAATCGACTCAAATTCGATTTGATATAGTTGTGGGTTGAAGTCTTGGAAGATAAATCGTTCGAAATGTTTTAAGACACAATGAATAAATATTATTACCATAAACTTGACAAGTAGTTATTTTTCAATGGCAAACATTTTAGATTTCAATAACCAGTTCCAGCAGCAGATACGTAATTTTATCTTAAATAATAGGTAAAGTGCAGCAATTTTTCTCATAACATGAAAAATTATAGAACTTGGAAGTATGACAGTATGCAGAGGTCACATGCCTGATGCATCGTAAAAGCGGCAATCACCCATTATCGAACCAACCACCACTATCTGCATCAAAGCAATAAGAAGTTTAACATCCATAAACTACACAGATTCTAAACAAACTGACCATGGTAGAACACTAATTACTTACCTTCCCATCTGGGCGATAACAGGCGGCAGTAATTATTTGTCTAACATCAATCCAATCCACAACCCGACAAGCCGAGATATCCCAAATGCGAGCTTTCCCATCAATGGACCCACTGATAAAATATTTCTCATCTACAGGATTAAACTGAATGCAGGTAACTGCATGAATGTTGCCGAAGGAATGAGATCAGTATATATAAAAGAGAAGACAGCATAATAAATTCTGAAAGCATAAAAGCACCGACCATAGTTATTGTGAGAAAATACATTAATGCATCTATTACACCCCAAATGCCACAAGCGAACAGTTTTATCAACAGAAGATGATAGCAGAGACTGCAAGTAGCATTCACACCCAATCAGTAAGGCACTCCTTGCTGAAAATGCACCAAAATTTACCAAAATATCAAGTTCGGACTTACATTCTCACTGGACCACGCAAGATCCAACACATCCCCATTGTGCCCGTGGAACTCGTAGAACGGTTTCTCGGAAAGTTTAAAAAGTTCAGGAGGAATGACAATACAAGCTGAATCTGAAGTTCTGCGAAAACTCTTGGCTTTGATCAACTTTTCTTTATCGTGGCACAGGGGAGAAAGTTCCGAATTGTAGTTCACGTGAAAGTAAATGCATGAAGGATCATCATCAGTAATATCATCTTTACCAGTTTGGCATTCCTTCACCTTCCACACTCTCACAACTCCATCTTCACCCCCACTAGCTAAATACTCCCCATCAGGGCTAAATTTCATGGTAGAAATGGCACCTTGATGAGCAGGAAAGTTTTGTCCCATGTAAACAGCAGAAAATTCCTTAGATTGCTTTCTGCAATGGTTGACTCTAACTCGCTGAAACCTCTCATCCCCATTTGAATTGGAATCAGAGATGCAAGAAACAAATTCATAACCTTGTGTATCTGCAATGCAAGCCACGGCACCCAATCTTCTCAACCACCCAACCCTCCTCGTTCGTGGGATCTTTTCATTACTACTTCTTGATAAACTATCATTCCTCCGCATGAGTTGCCGAACAAATGAAGATGAACCATAACCTCTCTCAAATTCCTCAATACTCATTATTCGATTTGAACCGACTTCTTGAAGACTTCTTAAAGTGCCATCATGGAGGAATTCCCCAGCAACAAATACCTGACCATCATCCAAATTCTTGATTCTATACTCAAATTCCATATCAGAGGATCTACCTCCAGATGTGCTAGGAGCATCTTCGGACCAAACAGAGCCTCGAGATCCATCTTCTGATTCGGAATCACGGGGCGCAACACCATCCTGTGAGGATAATCGATCAAAGTCCGATATCGTGGAGTCATCCACCATTAGTTCACCATCTGGATCCGAACTGTGGTGTGAGCTTCCAACAGAATGAAAATTCATCCACTTCACGAAATTGGCTCTCCTTTCTTGAATGCTCCCTGGACTTTGGATCCAAACCTGGTAAAGAGGATTGCTGACGACCGACTTGAAAGGATTCTCTCCATAAAATGGTCCATGGCTGGTCGCTGGGCTTCCAGGGCATGAATCAAAAACCGATGAAAACTCTTCTCTGGAGTCCAAGAACTCATCCACCTCGAATTCTTCTCTAACAAAGTAACCCTGAGCCATCGTAACTCACTTCAAAACAACCAAACGAATTCAGAGAGTCAGAACAAAGTGATATTTGTCGCCCTATGAAATGCATGCAACAGCCAGTCCAATTTTTTCTCAAGCAAGAAGACAATGGGAACTAACTCAACACCGCAGAGACCAAAACCACCATGAACGACAGCCCTAGGTTTTTGCAACGATGCCCCCCATCGGCGGTCAATGCATCTAGGCATAAAAGCATTAAACAGTAGCTTAACCGCAAAAAAAGGGGAGAAAGTCATAAAAAATGCCGGCCTCCTAGTAACCATGATGAAAACCCTTATCCACTACACTGATCAAGGAGATGGAAACACGGATAACAAAAAAAAAAACAATACCCCCTCGATAAAATCAGGGCTTGTAGAAAGAGAGAGCCGGGGAAGCTCACCTGGACTTCCTCCATGAATTTCAAAAGCAGTAGCGTCAGATCGAAGAAACGTATCCCCGAAGATATCTCCAGCCGTTCAACTCCCCCACCACTTCAAAGCATCTCTTCTTCTCGGTCTCCTTCTTCCCCTGTCTCCTTTTCCTCCAAATCGATGAAATAGTCTATCAAAAAGGGAACAGCAACGAGATCGTGCAGCTCGTGCTAGAACTAATTTCCAGTCCTCGTCGGGATTGGCCCTCTGGGCCCTCGATCTCCGCGATCCGATGGCCCGAGAAGCAAAGAGTCGGTGGATGATGGGCGCCACTGAGCGCTCTCTCTCTCTCTACTTCGTCTCTCTTCTCTCTCTCGGGCATCGCTGGTTCGCGGCTACGCTCTTGCCGGCCAAATCTCATCGGAAACCACGGGGAATGTGATATCCCGAAAATACCCCGCTACTTCTTCATTTTGACGGCTCTGACTAGCTCGTCGCGCTCCTCGGCGCTCGGGATCGGAGACACGAGGAGTCAATGGAGCGGACCAACAGCAAACTCTTTTGCGCCAAAATGCTGAAACAATTACTATTTAGATTTTCATCCCTAGCAGCTTTTATGTTTTACACTTTTACCCTTCACGGCTAGGTGCCCTCATTGCACTAGCCTTACGATCAATTTTGCTGAGTTTGAGTCAAATTAATAGCACTTCGTTAAATTTTAGTTGATCAAACCTTAATTTTAATCTTATTTTACAATTTATATATTCATTTAAATATATTATATATTGCAAATAATATTCTAATTTAAATAAATGTATTATGAGTATTTCTATACTTTATCTCTTCAATAGTAACCATCTAAAATAAGTGTATATATATGTAAAATATCTTTAATATATAATTTGAAACTCTAAAATAAAATGTCGAGACATAGATATAAGTCAATTACGAGCTAATTCAATTTTATTTCGAGAGAGCTTATTTTGAGTTGAGCGACAATCAAGTCAAATTTCAATCGAGTAAAATGCGAGCAAGTTTTAAGATTTGATTCCTACACTATACTCATTGGTCTCTATTTACACAACAAATTTTCACTATATTTCAGCCGTCCATATGTCATACAAATAATGTTAATTCTTAGGTGGGTGGACCTCGAGCAGCATTCGTGAAGATGTCCATGCCAGATTGAAAGACTGGAGTTAGACAGTTGCAAGTGTAGAGTGGCAACATATCTCTCATCTTGGATGCGGCCCAACCTACGTATAAGATGTAGATATAGGTCTGGAGGGAGGTGAATACATCTTAATTAAAATTTAATTTAATATAATTATAATACAATTAAGAAAAAGTCACAAATACAAATTAGTAATGAGATAATTAACAAGCGGAAACAATAATAGAAAAATGTAAATAATAAGAAAGCATAATCATAAGAAAAATACAATATAATAAGATTCGATATCTTATAGTATCTATGTTCTTAGCCACAGGCAAACCAACCAACTATTTACTAAATCACTCCTTTAAACAAAAGCAGAGAAGCCCATATAAACTAAAATTAATAAACTATTAAACTAACTAAAAGCCTTTCTTACTAATTAAAAATAAGGGAACAATTAAACTAAAAAAACGATAAAAGATATTAAAAATAAATCAACTAACATCTCTTCTTCCTAGAATTGCACCTTGAAGAGCTAGAGGAAAAGAATCACAAATCAGCACGTTAAAGTTTGATCTTCACCAATCATTTTATAATTTGTTCTTAATTAATTTTTGATGACTCACTAGCGATAAGATTAATTCTCAATAATAGAGGATCAAATGATAGCTTGGAATATCATTAACATATCTCAAAATCCCTCAACTATTTATATAAAGAAGGTTTACAATGACTAGTGAAAAGTGCTGCCAGACAAAGATATATAAATGGTTGCTGCAAAGATGGCGAATCCAGTACAAGACCGGGGCTGCAGATTAGACACCCAGCAGCCGATTCTTGCGAAGCGCTGCCCCGGGTAGCTGCAGCAGCGATAGCAGCAGCGAAACCTGCTGCTGCAGCAGCAGCGAGACCTGCAGCAAAACCTGCTGCTGCCACAGCAGCAGCAGCACATTCTGCCGCTGCTACTGCGACAGCAGCAGCAAAATTTGTTGCTGCAACAGTAGCAGCTGCACATTCTTCTGCTGCTGCTGCTGCCATCGCTGCTGCAGCGTCTCCTGCAGCCGCAGCAACGGGATGCATTCCTGCAGTTGTTGCAGCTGCGCATTCAGCAACGGTGGCTGCTTCGGCTGAGGGAAATCTACCACCTTCTGCTCGCAATTTTCAACTGATGAAGCTTTTCCTTGGTAACCTGCAGTCACGAGTCCATAAGAATGCAGCTGACCCTCAGGCTATTAAAATGGTGGCGGCTTTGTACCACTCATGGAGAGCTCGCAATGGTCGCGTCCACAATAAACCTTTTCCGTTGCCTAGAGTAATCGCTGCACTTGTTCATTTTAGCGAAGCCCAAGAACAATCTTCATCCAACGTGGGGAACTGGGATCCCAACAGCCTTCAAGGTTGTTATTACCCCTCTGCTTCCCATTGGGATCTCCCACCCCCACGATGGATTAAGGTGAACTTTGACGGCTCCGTTAAACAGAATGGCGCAGCAGGTGCGGCCGGAGTTGTGTGGGACCACTGTGGCAACCTCCTCTTAGCAGCAGGCTCCAAGCTCTACACCCAGGCCACTCTGACAGCAGAAGCAATGGGAGCGCTCATCGCGTTGACAGCCGCCCAGGAGTGGGCGGATACGGCGGACGGGATTTGGATAGAGGGTGACTCAGCCATCACTATTGCGGACCTTCATCGGACAGCCAGAGGACATCCTCCTGACCGGACCATGGCCCAGATCTCTGCTCTTTTGGATGCCTTTAAGGCACATAAGATATCTCATGTTTACAGAGCCGCTAATAGAGCGGCAGATTTTGTTGCTTCTTTTTCTTGTTTAGATAATACAGAGTGGCGCAAGGGCATGTCCCTCCCACTCGATTTTTATGCGATTCTCAATGAGGATCGAACATTTTGTACTTGATGTATCTTTTTTACTGTTATAGTATTATAGGCTACGGCCGAATTTCAGTGAAAAGTGCTGCCAGACTGTCTTTGATAAATCAGCTGATCGATCAAACAACTAGCGATTAGATTTTCAATTGTTATATTTCACACAGCTTTGATCGATCAACTGATTAATTACAGAACTAATCAGCCAAACTGCTTAATCTATCGATCGATCTATCGAATAGTTTGATTTATCAGCTAATCTATCAAATCGTTTAATCTATTGCTCTCTCCATCACTTCTTAAGTTAAGCAAAATTTAATTCGTAACCTTTTTTACTTTATTCATAGGGTGGAGTGCTAAATAAGTAATAAAATTTCAAGCCTACACGCATTAAACTCAATGAAGAGTTTAGTCACCAATTAACTAAAATATAGTAACAAACATCAAAACATATAATTATATAATAATCACAATGGAAGAATTAACACTACCTACTACTTTAATTCTCTTTGCTTAGAATCCCTTGCCTAGATATGAAGGTCACCTTCTAACATTTCTCTAGCTTTGTGATTCCTTCTCGCAAGCTTTTCTCCCTACTTGACTCTAGTTTTCCATATGAGTCATTTTTTGACAGATTATGATAAAATTTTTAATAAAAAAAGTTAACTTATTAAATTTTACCTATATAAAAAGAAAAAAAGAATGACCAAAAAAATATGATAAAATTTTTTAAAGAATAATCTTATATATTGAGCTAAATGAAGAGCTATTATTTAGTAAAATGTAATAAAAATAAAAAATTTATATAGCCTACCCTACCTAGTTGTATAAAAGCTTAGGTGGTAATGTTGTTAATATATATTTATACAACAGTAATAAATCAAGTATTTGTCTCACTAGATTCAAATATATATGATTATTTTTTATAGTTTTTGGTTTTATCTTTTTTGGCCTTACTCTTCATTTTTTTTATATAGACAATATCTAATAATTAAACTTTTCTTACTGGAGCTTCTATATCAACCTATGAGTAAGATATTCAAAAATCATTTAGGCGGATTCTCTCTAAACTTATATTCAATTGAACTCACTCTAATTTCTTCGTGAATATACTTATTTTTAAACATGATATTTCATGTGTATCCGCTCATCCACGTTAGCACCATATTTTTATAATACTAATTTTATTTGTTTATTAATATATATTTATATATGTATATATATGTATGTGTGTACGTATAATATACGTATTATATTATCATATTCATATATTGACAATTAAATTGATAAAGACATCCTCACAACATTCTGAAATATTTTTTTTACACAAGAGACAAAATACATGCATTTTTGCTAAGTTTTTGGGCATATGGAGCCTTGAAATTTTTCAATGCACCTAACGCGTTTATGGGTAGGGGTGACAATATATGAACCGATTCGTGAACCCGATCCGAACCTGACCCACAAATTTTGGGTATGGGTCATGAATTTTGACCCATTTATTAAACGAGTCGGGTTTGGATTGGGCATAATCGGGTCGGGTAGGGTTCGAGTTAGGCATTTATCAAAAAATACTCTATAAACGAGTCGGGTCGACCCGCCAATCCGACCCATTTATTAATCCAGTCGGGTTCGAGTTCGGGTCATGGATTTTGACCCATTTAATAAATGGGTCGGGTTCGGGTTGAAGCTATTCGGGTCGGGTTGGATTCGGGTTCGACCCGAACGCGACCCGCCGACCCATTTTGCCACCCCTAGTTATGGGCCATTGGATCCTGATCAGGCTCTCATCCACCGTTCGATGCCAAACCATCGACTTGTTCTTCTCCCGCGCCATACTATCCAAGTTCTGGTGGGCCCCACCGCGTAGTCTTTAAACAGCCGGCGACTTCTCTCCACCATCCGATCACAATCCGGCGGCCACGGATAATGGATGGCGGAAATCGCGGGTTAGCTCCATAACACAAATTATTAGGTCATGAGAATAACAAATATAAAAATAAAACGTGATTATCATTATATTCTATCGTTAAACTCAAATATGTGTAAAGACTAATTTACCCTTGGGCGCTGCACGAGTTCTTACGCGCCACGTGTTCTTAGGGCAGCCCACCCGCGCCTCACTGAAACGAAGTAATTAATTATTTATTTATTTAGGGTAAATTACATTCAAGTCTCTGCATTTAAGACTTAATAACACACAGATTTAAATTTTTAAAATAAACATCAGAATTCCTGAATTTTAATAAATTATCAAATGAATCTTTTTTATTTTTTTATTATTAATTTTTTTTTAAATTACTATTATACTCCTCCTCTTCTCTTAAAACCTAAGAGAGAAAGGGAGGAGTATAATGATAATTTTAATAAAAAAAGACCCATTTGATAATTTATTAAAATTCAAGAATTTTAATATTATAATATAAAACTGTACGTTATTAAGCCTTAAAGTGTAATTTATCCAATTATTTATTTAATAATTGGCCCCTTATCAGGTCTGATGACGATAACGGGTCGTACAGGTGCTGTTCGTGTCGTCGATGGCACCGACAGGGCAGGTTGCCGCTGCCGGCACCGACAGTTTCCATGTACCCCGACATTCCCAAATTTACAGTTAGAGGAAATTACCGATAGGTTTTTATAGTTTATCATAATTATAATTTTATATATATATTTTTAAAATGTTTCACTTAAGTCTTTATTTTGATACAACAAAAACGTGTTAGATACCTATTTTGTTGTACTTTTAAGTTCAAATTTTAAATTTTAAGAATCTAAATAAAAAAATTAAAAATTTTAAATTAAAATATAATTATGGATCTATCGTTAATTTATTCAAGATTTGATTTGTTTGAATATTATGTAGTCAAACAGTATTTTATTAAAAATAATATATTAGTAAAAATTTGTTCATATGCACATGACAATAAATTATTATTTTTAATCTTTTTACTTCTTGTACTTGTATTATTGTTATTCTTATTATGGATGATGTTGATGAACTATAAATTCAATTTAATATATTTGTATTTACACCATTAAAATTTGAATAATGATAAAAAAAATATGTAAAAATGTTATAGTCGAACTGCGATACATTTTTAATTAGTTAAATTGATATGACAAAAAACAAAAGAAGAGGTGACTAGAGTCGCTGTAAGACAATCTTATTTTTATTTTAAATAATATCGAGAGTTAAATAATAAAAAATATAAAATATGAATGATTGAAAGTCAATACATATATACCTGATAAGCAACTAAATATGGAGAAAAAACTATTCAGAGAGCAGCAGAAATAGATATTAATAATGAAATACTCACATTTTAAAAAAAAAGGAATGAAAATGTTAAGAACGTATCACATTAAAAATACTGAAATTGCTCATATAAATTAATTTTCTATATCATATTTTCGATAATATTTTGCTTTAATAATTCTTGTTTCGACGTTAATTCTTTCCTCAAAAAACACATTTATGACTCGATAGCAACGCAATTGCCACGTAAACCGAAAATAACGAAATTATTAAAGATTATAAAAAAAATAAAATTATTGAGAGTATAACATATCAACAGAATAATATAATCTTCATCACATTTCACCTCTAATAATACAAAATACTTTTATAAAAAAAAAAAACAAGAAAAACAAAAACACAAAGTAATCAATCTAAAATAGATATGACATCATTTTAGATGTAAGAAATAAATAATTTAATAAGAGTTAACTACGTGTATGAAAGTGTACTGCAGAATATTGTTATATTAATGAAGCATAAAAACAATTCAATTGTCACATTTTAAATGTATAAAACTTATATAGTAATAAAATAGATGCAGTTTAAAAATAAATATTACGATATTGTACGACATTCTCTTTTTTTTTTTATGATTCCATCCTCAATATTTCAAATAAAATATTTAATTTGATAGACCAAATCAAACAGATGAGTTCAGTATTATTGTAAAATGAAAATAAATTAGTTTAAAGATTTATCCAGACATTAATTGGAAAAAAAGCCCAAACTTGAAATCATAAGGAAAATTTAATAAGAGAGAGAGAGAGGAGAGTGTAAAATTATAATTTTAAATAATTATAATATCAAAAAAAAAATTTAAAAAAATCAATTGATAATTATATCACAAATCAGGAATCTAATATTAAACTTTAAAATCGTAAATTTACATGATGTTATATTTAAAATTTAAAAATCTAAATATAATGAACCTTTTTTTTCATGTTCTACTCCTATTCATTTTTTTTTAGATTGTCAACTCCTATTCATTAAATCAAGATGAACACTACCATTTAAGTTAATTCAATAAATAAAAGACATTAATACATAAAACTTTGAATGAAAAATTAAAAATTTGAATCGAACATAAATTGGTAATAAATAAATCAAGGCTAACTCAAATCAAGATCAGATTGAACGCTTCTTGATCATATATTTAATCAGATTGAGATCAAATTAAAAGCTTGCAATTCATTCTCGAGCCTAAATCGAATTGGCTTGAAATCGAGCTGTAAACAGCCCTGGGCTCCAGATCAGTTCATATTTTTATACGCAGGATACATACATAGATCCATACATACATATATATATATATATATCCTGCATAAAAAAATCATGAGATTGATTATAGTGATTTTCAAATTGGAGGGAAACATAAATCAAAGTCTGCAGAAAAGATGTTTCACATATCAAAACAGCAATCCAATTCCAGTAGCACAGAATGACTCTTAACTGACCTGCATAATGTTGAAACAAATATCTACTACAGATCTACACATCTACACGAGAGTGGTCCTGCTAGTCTAGCATGGAAGATGAAACAACTTGAAGAGTTCTGTCATAATCTTCCTCCTGTTCTTCTTGCTCAACGGCCAGCATTTATCCCGAATATCCGGACCTTGTGCATGTGAGGAAGCTTGGCGACGATGAGCACGATAACAGCAACTGTGTTGAGGAAAAGCATTGGTTGCCGGTAATCGGTCGTGTGAGAGGCTATCAAGTACCTGTAAAAGGGAAATTACAAGCTCTTGATGTCATTACTTTTTGAATAATATTTTTTCTTTTGAATAATCGCTCTTGATGTTATTAGAAGAAGCTTTCATGAGACAAAATGTGTGCATATGTCAGCGTGTTTGTTTGCAAAGGTTTTTAATAATGTTGAAGTTAAATTTGAACGAGTATATTTTGTTATTGAGAATTGTGTATGATATAAAATAAAATTAGTTATTGTATTGAAATGTATGAGTGATATATGGTGCTGAATGCTGATTTACAAAACAGAAACACATAAACAAGAAAAATGCCGCAGAAATAAGTATGCTAAAATGGATGAGCGGGTATACGTGAAAGAAGAAAATTAAAAAAAAATATATCCACGAGGAGGTTGGAATAACCTCAATTGAAGATAAGCTCAGAAAGAGCCAGCTTAAATGGTTTGGATGTATAAATTAGACTAATAGGAGCTTCACTTAGAAAACTTGAATTATTAAATCTTGCCCATCTAAAAAGAGGAAGAGAGAGGCCAAAAAAGACATAACAAGAAATTATAAAGAATGATTTTACATACTTAGAACTAAATAAGGATTTATAATTTAATAAAGTGCAATGAAAACAAAAGATTTATGTACCCACTAAGACTTGGTTTGTTGTTTATTGTATGTGTGAGTAATATAATATAAGTTAATTATTATTCTGTACGTAGGATGTGAAATAAAGTTAATTTTTTATTTTAAAACATGTGTATAAAGTAAAATATAGTTAAACTTTTTAATATTAAAAAGTATGTACAATGTAATATATAAGGTTAAAGTCAACGAGATTAATTTTACTTTGCTAAACAAACAACAGATAAATATGAGAGTAGGGAGTTAACAAAGAGATGCAAGAAGCTTGAATTTGAATTCCTAATCCTACGACAGACATTCTTATGGACTAGTGACTAACATAAAAATGCACCTCAAAGCAGAGTTAAGACTCTACCAATGGCTCCACCTCAAAATAGTGGCAGCCTTCATTGATGCAAAACCTGTCCCACAAATCGCCCTACAAATGTACCTTGACAGTGGCCCAACCACAAAGGCGATGGACTTGGTTAAAGATCCGGAATAGGAGCCAACAAAGTACCTCCGCTTCATCCTCAGAAGCATGACTCAAGACAGGAGAAATAGAGTATGAGAGCAGTGTGATGAACTCACCATGAGATAGCACTGGCCCGTCTTGATTACTTGCTTCGATTGTGTGTTGCATGAGGGAATACTTCATTGTGTGTGCTGATTATGTTGGCCCGTTTATTTTCATCTTTAGGATAAAGAAACCATTTCAAGAAAAAAAAAAATAGATCCCAAAATTCTAGAAAAAATCAGCACGCCGGCTGATTTTCCTTGCCGACCAATTTTTGGCTAGTGCCAGAAATCAGCTGACGCCCTTAAAAGGCCATTGGCCTATTGTTCTACTAGCCACTTTCTTGGCTAGCACAAAAACAAGCTGCTAGGCTAGTCTTCTCCGTTTCTCCCCCATTTCCCTTGGAACTTTTAGGTCCCTTTGGACCAACATTCTCTTGTGGATTTAGGTCTTAGTGCACTTAGCTCCTTTAGACCGCCATTTTAAAATTAACCACGCGATCATTGCCACCCACCCGTGATAACGAAGCTCTTAAAAGATGACATGGTTTTTCTTTGATCGGGGTGTTTTCCATGCAAAAATCTATTTAATATTTTCCTTTTACTTTTGTTCATACTTTTTACTTAATTCTGTTTTCTCCTTAACATGGTTCATCGATGATCTCTCATGCAAGTATCCAACCCTCCATCTATGTTGCCCAATCCTAGCATCAACGGCCTTAAATTATGCCTTTATCAAGAAAATTGCGGCTCTCAAAAAAGTCTATCCCCCATTATACGAGCTTTGAGATGAAAAAATATGTTAATTTGGGTCTGACTAGGCTAGTAGGCTAGTAGCAGTCTTAATAAATGAATTAGAATGGAGAAAACATGGATCCTACCTTATTAATTTACTATTTGATAAGAGGGGCATTTGATAAGATCCTCGAGATGCCAAAAACAATTCTGACTTCTGAGACTCGACGTATCGGTGTCGCCTTCTTGAATGACAACTTTCTACGATAGTCACTAATAGGAAGCACTACAAAAGTCGAGGATAAGTACAGAGACATGACGTCGACATTCCGATAAGAGGAACGACATTCCAAATTTAAAGCCTTACAGACAAGGCCTCAAGAATGTGAGAATTTTCTTAAGGATAGTCGGAGATAAGTCGCGAGCTTACACCTCAAGGACATCCTAAACTCCTCAAGAAGGTTGTCCTCAGGAATCTACCTCTAGTATTCTCAAATTTCTCCAAGAACCCAACGATAATTCAGGCGAATTAGTCTAGAAATTGAAAACTTGATTTGGGGGAGTAAAAAAGGCCTCGATGTCAATGACATTCGGCTTGAAAGAGATCAACAAAGCATCCTCGATGAAGGACAATGAGGACTTGACACTCAACACCTCAAGGAAGTTGAAGGCATGAAGAGCCCAGATAACGATAGTTACAACAACACCAGCATGTTGTCTATCAAGTAATCACAGCAAAACCTTCAATGTTGGAAAAAAAAAAAAGAACAGAAAATGATACTTACAAAACTACAGGTACAACTGTCAAAAATTTCCTGTTACGTGTTAGCTGTTTCCCATTATCCATTTGTTCCCACCAAGTTAGAGAGTTGTAAATGCCCTGGTCCTCAGCAAAGGGAGTTCCCTTCTTCCAGTGGAAAAATTGATATGTGACCTGAAAAGTAACCGAGACCTTTGTATTATCAACTTAAATTCAAAAAGATAGTACCATTTTGTTTCAAAAAAAAAGGTAGTACCATTTAGTGCAGCAGTTAATCATCAGATGATACGGTGAAAGAAAGAAAAAAGCACATCTAGGAAATTTTGTTCAAGAAATACAATAGTGGAAGCACGGTGTTCTCTGAGAGGCAATCAAAATATTTGCTACTATGCTTCCAATGCCACAAGATTGTCACCAAGATGTTAGAGACTTGAATGCAACTCCGCAAGTTACTTTTAGGCGAGTTGGATTTATCTGTTGGAATTTTGATACTAGGTAAATTATGGCAATTGTTTCAAAAAAAAATTATGGCAATGAAAATGAGAAAATGCCAAAGAGAAAGCCGGCTTATTTTTCAGTGAAACTTAATCTCAGTTATAATGCAGTTCTTATTACCTGTATATATTCTTGATAAGTATCATGGTGATGATTTTTCCAATGATCAAAGAGATGGCCAACATTACATCACTAAGATAAGATGAGCAAAATCGCAGGTGATTACTTAGAACTTCCAGAAAGGAAGAAAGAACACAAAGAAATTTAAAAAAAAAATCGACAGACTTGCAGTGGGAACTAATAGCCAAGAGAAAAAAAAGGCATGAATACTATAGAAATGAAAGAAGATGAATAGCTTTCTTTGAAATTAATGTGCTGAAGCAATGAAAACAAGAAAAAATAAAAAAGAAATGCTTCAACAATCTAAAGCTCTAGCGCTCATATATGTAGAAACAAAGCGGTCTAGGTTTACATCATTCGTGTGTTAGATACTTTGAATCTTACATAGCTATCACCAACGTTTACCTATGCATGTTGAATTTTTTGAGGAAATTTGTAAAATTTGGACCCAAACATAAGTGGATTTTGGGTACTGAGATATCACCTAAAATGGCTAATTGGCTGATTGGGCTTCAGAAACCTTGAAGTAAACTCATATGTACTCTAAGTACTCGAGTACAAAAGGGCCAAGGGATACATATTCAGATTCTGCATTCATAAATGATATACCCTGATACAGGGGAGCACCTACTACCACTTTCAGTCGAGTTGGGCATGCACAAGTTCAAGGGATGAGTCTTGACTTACTTTTCTCTGGCCAGAGCTCAAATATAAAAGTCTCCTATGGAGACTTTAATTTCAAAACTTGAAATGAAATATCCTTATATTTTGAAGTCCTTTAGTGCAAAAGGACCAGAACTTCTCTTGGGTCATCGACTCATTCTTGTGCATTTTAAGGACTTTATCAAGATTATTACATTCTTTTATTTGTTGTTTGAGCATTAGTATTCTTTTATTCTATGTTTTGACACAAATGAAGTATTTCTTAGATTGAAGGACTTTAAAGTGTTTGTGAGAGAAGTTTTGGCATGGGAATATTACTCGTTTCTCTAGATATTTAAATAAACAATTCAAGTATATGGCCTTGTTCTTTTCATTCTACATATGTTACATAGATCAAATTTAGGATTCAAATGAAATATCTTTAAAATTATATCTACATTTTATAATTTCTTGAACCTTTGAGTCAATTTGTCAACAATGAACCTCTTGTTTTAAACTTTTCCATCTTCTTGTACATGTCAGATTCAAGGAGTCCGTACTTTATATTATTATTATACTATTTTCTCTTTTCATTGCTTTAATAAATTAGGTCTTGGCAACAACATTGACTTTTCCATTATTTCATATCCTTTCACCTATATTACTCAAGACTTCTTGAGAGAAACATCTTCAAAATAAAACAAAAATAAAAACTTTCATAGTCCTTATTTTTTAAACCACCTCAAGGATTTTTAACGACTTGGCACTTTCAATGACACGATATTTTTTACAAGTTCACAAACATAACTATTATTTTAAGAATATTTTATTAGAAATGGGTTTGTTCCTCTAGCCAGATGACTTGAGTGGGATTTTCGAGAGGATATTCTACTAGGAGGCCAAGTGATTTTTGTAATTTCACAATCCTACAAAAACTCTGATTATATAATTAAGTATTTTTGTTTGCTTTATTCATACAATCATTCAATTTTTTGTCTCAGCATAATGAAGATTTCCTGTCGACCTACCATTTTTAATAAATTAATACATCAAACTATCGATCGACCGCTCAAAACATTATGTGCAGCCCAACAAAATTTTCGATTAACTGGTCACATGAATTTTATTATTATAAGATTTAACAATTTTATTCTACTAGGAGGCCAAGTGATTTTTGTAATTTCACAATCCTACAAAAACTCTGGTTATATGGTTAAGTATTTTTGTTTGCTTTATTCATACAATCATTCAATTTTTTGTCTCAGCATAATGAAGATTTCCTGTCGACCTACCATTTTTAATAAATTAATACATCAAACTATCGATCGACCGCTCAAAACATTATGTGCAGCCCAACAAAATTTTCGATTAACTAGTCACATGAATTTTATTATTATAAGATTTAACAATTTGTGAATGTCGAATCTTTATAATCTATTGCATTTTTAAATTAATTCATGGCCATTTTTTTCTTTTATCGTATGGTGTGTGTATGAAGCATTCTCGAAAATAAAATGGTAATCAATAGATTTTTTTCCTCGTACCTTATTCAACACTACATTGTCAAGCAGGCTGCATCTGCCATTAAGCAGTTTGACACTCAACTCGTCAAACACTACCCAAAATTGGGCTACTCAAGGGAATTATTCACCTCTTCAATCATCATTCTTTTTCTCTTCCTTTTTTGTCGAAGCTCCTCAATGAAGGTAAGCTTTACGCAATGTCCAACTCCATGCGCTTGTTAAAATTTAATAGGTGTGGATTTCATCACCCGATAGATCAAACAATTAGGATTTATTTGAACAAATAGATGGTCACATGGTTTTTAGTCTCACACCCTTAAGTCGACCTTAAGATTGACCGAGGCAGTCTAAACCCTAACTTCTTTCTTGACTCACTTAAGGAGTAGGCCCCACTCAACCCGCGCCTCTCTGTGCAACCTGAGGTGATTTTCATCACCTACAAGAGAGTGCGCGATGCCACTTGCAAAAGATCGCTGAGCTCTCGCAACACTCGGCCTGCTGCTTGTGAGAGGCCATGCATGTCGTCGCCTCATCCTTTGCATGCATCACTACGCAGCCCCACCAAGCTCCTCATCACAGCTGCTGGGCCATTATCTCAGCATCCGCTCAGGTGACTTTACAGCCCAACTCCTTAACATCGACGCCTAAATCGTCTACACCAAGGGCAAGCTCTCAAACCAACTTTCCGCTATGTAGAACTCTGTGGACTAACACTCATGAGCCCTTTGTCACTCTATCTCTTTCCTGAAATTTCTTCCATCATCTTTATCTCCCACAGTTCCCAAGCTGTAGCCTAGCTCTAAAATCTTCTTACAAAAAAAAAACCCTTTTAACTTTCTATCCATAGTCAACCAGATATCCTCGTCTGATTTCATAATAACTCCAACCATCCCAACTAGTGATAGCCCTTCACAAAACCTCATTACCTTCAACACTACAGCTCAACTTCCTATCAAACTTACTTTTACCAACTATGCATCATGGAAACTTCAATTTCAATCGAATATGACCTTCTTAGCTATATAGAAGGGACTAAACCTTGTCCCTCCCCCCCGCATTATATTATATGGGTTCGTCAAGATCAATTCATCCTCAATGCCAATATTGGCTCACTATTATATGCTATTATTCCATTTATAGCTTGCGCCACCGCCTCCCATCAAGCTTGGACAATTCTTGCCAACCACATGTGCAAAACCATCAAGAGGATGCATCAAGTGGACACATCAAGCAAATTAAAGGACAATTGAAAAATATTACAAAAAGACTGTTAAAAAAAATGTAATAGGAACACAATATGTCAACACTGAGTTTATGCAATCAATTAAAAGTAAAACTAACGAACTTACCATTCTTAGGGCATCATTGGAAGATGATGATCTCATCGAGAAATGCTAGGTAGCCTTGTGATGATTACAATGATCTCATCAACGTCATACAAGATCATGATTCTCCTAGATTATTTGATGAACTTCACGAAAAACCACTCACATTTGAAGCATCTCCAAGAAAAGAGACCTATTACATCCCAATTTTCGATTACTTCTCAACTCACCATTCAATGCAAAAGGTGCACGTCCTCCCAGTGGATGACATCACTACCATACCGAACAACGGTTGGTGTCCACAAGCTCCCACAAGTTGGACAAAAACTACCTCCTTCTAGTCATCATGGTAATTGCCAACCAGAACCCTACATGGGCTACTATGAAATCTATCAACAACAAGGACATCCACCTCAAAGGTGTCCCCCCTTTCATCTTAAGCTAATCACTATGAATCCTATCTACCACTTGTCAATACTACCTCCACCACAGGCCAACTACACCATAACAATAGCAATTCCCTCATGGCTACTTGATAATGGTGCTTCTCACCATCTCACTTCAAACTTGAGCAGCCTATTTCTTCATATACCATACGCCAACACTGATGACATCATGACTGGAGATGGCACGGGTCAGCTGATCACCCACATTGGTTTCATATATCTTATCAACCAAATCTCACAATTTATCTTATATAATGTTCTTTGTGCGCCTAACATGAAAAAGAATCTATCAATTTTGCAACTCTAATTATGTAACAGTTGAATTCTTACATAATTCTTTTCTTATCAAGGACCTTCACATTGAGGCAATTCTTCTAAAAAGTCAAGCGAAGGTGGAGTGTATGACCAGACACCCTCACCTCTCCAACACCACTACTACTTGCTTTTTCCAGCAACAAAACCACTACATCTGAATGGCATCACCATTTAGGCCACCAAATATTTCCATTCTCCAACACATTTTGTCTCAACATGAATTAAATTCTACCTCTCATGTCTCCAACTTGTCATCCAATGCTCGTAAATTACCATTTTCTATTATATCTATTATCTCCTCTAAACCTTTGAAATCACCAATCGTATCTCACAATGGTTCAAATATTGCATCTTTATTGACCACTACACTAAGTACATTTGGTTTTATCCAATCACAAGAAAGTATGATGTCCGTGAAGTCTTTATTCGATTCAAAAACCTCGTTAAAAATTATTTTGGTCACAAAATTATCACATTCTTTTTAATAATGGTAGAGAATACATTGGTCTTGTATCTTTAACTACTAATGGCATATCTCATCTTACTCTCCCCTACACACGCCTACACATAATAGTTTCTCTAAAAGACACTATTGTCGTATTGACAAGTCTGGTCTTGCTTTACTCACTCATGCGTCTATTCCATTATCATTTTGGGCCCATGCCTTTGCCCCTGTAGTTTATTTCACAGATCTCATGCCTACACTAACACTACATCTTTCATCACCATTTGAACGCATATTTGATAAAACAATGAATTATGAAAAACATCAGATCTTTAATTGTCTTTGCTTACTCACGGCTTGGACATTACAACTCTCATAAACTTCAACCACAATCACTACTCTGTAATTTTCGGCTATTCACTTACCCAAAGTACATATCTCTATTACGATCCATCTTCCTCCAAATTGATAACCACTCATGTCAAATTTGTTGAGTCAGTTTTCCCTTTGCCTCTATTCATTCACACCTTCCACGATCCAATTCACAAAGTTCCCCCACTTGGTCTCCCCAATAATTCCAACTCCACCACCAGCTCCTGTTTCTCAATCAATTGACAATCCATCTTTTATCAACATATTACATTGTCCCCTTACACTACAACTTTACCACCACCACCTACAAACAACCCATCATCACCTCCAAGTTCACACCACTACAACATCCATGACTGAAATTCCAATCATCTCAACTACTCCCGGGCAATCTGGGCACAATCCAATTAACACCCTATCACACAACATCCATCTAATGACAACAAGAGCCAAAAAAGTAATCTGCAAACCCATTAAGAAACTTAACCTTCTTACTCACCATCCTCACCAGCTCAACCCTTGAACAAACCACTACTAAGCAACCCTTCAAATGGAGTCTTAGGCAATGTATGAAGAATATGATGCTCTTGTAAGAAATGGGATATGGGAGCTAGTTTCACCATCTCCCACATAAAGCGTTATTGGCAACAAATGGATCTTTCACATTAAACGACTCCCTAATAGTTCTATTGACAAATATAAAGCTCGTCTTGTTGCTAAGGGCTTTGATCAATGACCTAGTGTTGACTATAATGACACATTCAATTTTGTAGTCAGGACTACAACTGTACATTTGATTGTGAGCATTGCTACTATGTACAGGTGGCCTCTTAGGCAACTTACTGTCAACAATGCGTTTACATAGGCACATCTAACAAAGGATTTCTACATGTCTCAACCTGAAGGACAACATATATGTGCAAGCTTCATAAGGCAATATGTGATCTAAAACAAACCCATCATACCTAGTACATAGAGCTTCGATAGTTCCTCTGTACTCTTGGTTTCATGAACTTCCATACTAATACATCACTCTTTGTTCTCAACAAGGCCAGCACATATTTATATCTACTTGTTTATGATGCATTAGGCTTCTCCATCGAGAATCTTGGCCCAACAACATATTTGTTTGGTGTTGAAGTAATCCCAAATAAGCATGGCAACTATTAGCCCAACAACATTACATTAAAGACCTTCTAGCCTGCACCAACAGGACAAATTGCAAACCCCTGTAAACTCCTCTCCCTATGGATCCACCCCTCACACTACATTCTAGCACCGCTCTCACTGACCCAACTGAGCATCGAACTATTGTGGGAAACTTCTCTCCCTCACTCATCAATATATTGCCTATGCCGTCAATAAGCTATCTTAGTCAATTAACCACTGACCATTAAAGCATTGTGAAGCGCCTTCTTTAGTTTCTCGATGGAGACTCCGATCAAGGCACACTTCTATTTGGGACTCTCTACTATATTTGCATGCTTTTTCAGACACAAACTGAGCAAGCAACAAAGATGACTTATCTTCTACTAGCACGCATGTTAATTGTCTTCATTGCAACCTAGTTTCCTAGAGCTCGAAGAAGCAACGAACCATTGCTCATTCTTCCACCAAAGCCGAATACAGGTTTGTCTCTACTACTATAGCCAAATGCACCTGGATCTACTCTCTCCTATCTAAGCTACATTAAGCTCCCACAATCTTCGACAATTTACTGCGAAAATATTGGTGCCACACAACTACGCTCCAATCCGGTCTTCCACTTATGCATAAAGCATGTTACCATTGACTTTCACTTTATTTGCAATCAAGTTCAAAATGGAGCTATGTGTCGTGCATATCTCCTACACTGATCAACTTGGTGATGCTATTACCAAGCCGCTTACATAAAATCGATTTCTTTTACTTAAAGACAAGACCAGACATTTCTTTCGAAGCTCCATCTTGATAGGGCATGAAAATAATAATTAAATATAATTAAGATAGTTTAGGAGATACTAGTTGGTTATTGAGAGAAGAAATTAATTCTGTAATAAATATTGATGTGTATATATAGGAGGTTGTAATGAACAAACAATTCATGAGGAAGAATTTAATCAACGTATCATTTTTTTGTAATCATAATAGCCGACATACTAGTTAACCTCTCCAAGGCCGATTCTCCATGTTGATAGTGCCGACTCATCGAATTTGACTTCCTCCATGTGAGCATCAAGCACCGAATCTTGTTTGTCGTATTATTACATGGCCTGAGCACTACCTCCATGTTGTTTCATCGTCATTTGAAGAACGTCAATTTTGTACCATCTTCAGTCTCATGTTCCTTAAATAGATCCCCTAGATCATTGTAGGACCATGTTCTCGTTGTGAATCCTTAAAATTCTTCATCTTGATTCGAGAGCATCGCCTTTAAACTCATCTTTGGAATTTTTCAGAATCCTATAAATGTTGCTATAGTTTTTTTTTTTTGGCTTGATTATTTGCCCGTGTGAAAATCTGAATATTACTTTGTGCGGTAGTTGATGTTAAGCATGAATTAGTGAAACCTTATTACGAAGTACAATTTAAATTGGTTAAAATGAGCATGCCTCATCTTATTTAAGAATTTTCTATTTGCTATTGATTACTTCTTTTATATTTTAAAAAGACAATTACATACACATCACTAAAACCTAATTGTTTTACATATTTGACACTTAAGTTTTTAATATTACATATTGGCCAATAAAATCATATAAAAATTACATCTCATATACAATTCATATCACAAAGTTGTATTATGTATATAATAAAGATTATAATTTTGTGACTTGAAAGCTAAGTTGGATGATAAAAGAGTTCGAGTTGCTCGTTTAGAGGATGGACGATGTACTCTTATTTCAAAGGTTGAGATAGATCAACCTCGGCGAGATGCTACTATTAAGAGGCTTTTACACCAATATTCTGAACCTTATCGAGAGTTTCAAGAACAAGATGAAAACTAACCTTGTAGCATCAAGGTCGATGAGGCCTTGAGTTTCGATGGGATACTAAATCTCAAGGCATACTTAGAATGGAAGGATAGCATGGACCACTACTTTAATCGGTATGCCATAAGTGACCAGAAGAAAGTCTTCATCGTTAAGATAAAGCTTACAATGCAAGGCTCTTTATTAATAACAATAAGAGTCTGCGCTAGCAACGCAACTAGAACTGATCAAGTATTAAGGTTAGTTCAAAACAATCATAAGAGAGAATTATGTTCGTACTACTTATATGATCACCTCCCCAATCAGCGTCAGTTTTTTAACTAATCATCCTGTTGACTCCACTCATCCAGGAGTGGTTGGGCGCACAACCAAAAAAGAATGAGAACTGGCGAAGGACTTTGATCTTTAATATTTGAATTTGTGCATAATGTAAAATAAATATAAAATATTACTAAAAATATTTTGGGAAGAGTTTGAGGGCTTTTTGGGCCTAAACCAAACAAGGCCTAAGGGACCATTTAGCATTGGATTCTATTTATTTTATTTAAAATATATAAAAATTATTATGTATCCCATCCTGTACAAACTCCAGCATCACTTTATTTCACTTCTTATAAAATTCACAATAAATCAATTAATTTTATTTCATATTTTACATAATTTTTAATATAACATACTTTATTTTCTATCATACACCTTCTTTCAAAAAACTTTAAAAAAAAATTCCTCCACACCATTTTTGGCATCATGCTAAAAAGGCCCTAAGAAAGCTTGATTACAATTGGTGGCAATCAAACCATACCTTGTTCATCAAACATGCAATTTCAGGTTAAAAAAAAAAAGTTTCCCATTGTGTATGTTGATGATATTATGATCACAGGTGATGACAATCTTGCAATTGATAAGTTGAAAAGAAAACAAACCTAGAGTTTGAGATGAAGGATCTTGGAGGTCTCAAATACCTTCTTGGGTTGGAGATTGGTAAAAGCAAAGAGCATACTTCTTTTTTTTAGAGGAAGTAAACACTAGAGTTGCTAAGAGAGACAAAAAAAAAATTGGGAAGAAAACTAGCAGCAACCTGATTCAAACAAAGGATGAGCAATTAGAGGTTAGTGGGTAAATCTTATTGAAAAGGAAAAACTTCTAGAATAGGAAATCTATTAGAGGTTAGTGGGTAAACTCATATATACATCTTAAACTAGACTAGATATTTCTTACGCCATGAGTGCAATCAACCAATATGCACTCTCCCACACAAAAACATTTAGATACCATGGATCACATCTTAAGGCTCTAAAGGGTTCTCCTGACAAAGTTCTATTTTTCAGAAAAGTGAAAAGATGGATATAGTGATTGGGCTAGTTCTCAAGATGATAAGACAGTGCACATCTAGATAATACACCAAGGTCTGAGGTAAAATAGTGACATGGGGGAGTAATAAGCCGTCAGCAGTTGCTCATGGCAATGCAACAATTGAATTCAATGCTGTTGCTCTTATTATTTGTGAGTTGTTTTGGCCTAAAAGGGATTTTGAGATCTTAGGTTTTCACATTCTACTCACATGAAACTAGATAATGATAAAAAGTCTGCAATAAGTATGGCTCAAAACCCTATCCATCATGGCAAGACAAAAACATGTTGAAATCAATAAACACTACACCTGTGAAAAAGTGGAACACAACTTGATCAATCTCTCTTATGTGACAAACATCTCAACAAAATACTGACAAAGTCACAAAGGTTATGACAAAACTAGGATTCAAGTTGCTAATTGACAAGTTGGGAGCATGGATAATCTATTCACAAGCTTGAGGGGGCGTGTAGAAAATCATGGGTAAAATAGTAAGGTTATTGCCATTAGTTGGTTTTGAGTGTTTTTTATTTAGAATAAAAGAAGTGTTCTATTTCCTATTTTTTCTAGTTGTCCATGCATAGGAGATATTCTCTATTAATAAGATGATTCCCTAAATCAGCCTTGTTTCTATTTACCTGACTTTTTTCTAAAATCATTGGCCTTAGGAATAGAATCGTTCCAGTATCTTTCTCAATTCATACTCGTTTCATCAAGCAAAAGCAAAAGGCAGAAATTCACCTCACGTGATGTAATTCATGTGGATCTCCAAGGCTTTCCTCACTGATGCATGCGCATGTCAGCCAACCCCTTGATTAATGAAACTCAGCAGCCAGCATCAAATTATATGAGGTTTCATCCCATGATTTGGCAAAGCATTTCACAGTTTAGCAAGCAATACCTCATTTGCATTGGCCTATTAATTGGAGCCATTCCTCATCAATTTCCTTCAAATCATCAACTAGAGGTAAAATTTTCATATTTCATTATTTACTAATTAATTTATTTCAATTTGAAATATTATTCATCATTTTAATTTTTCAATCTTACCTTATTCAAAAAGTTCGATATTTATGAGATACTTATTATTGTATTTAAATGTGGAGAGACAAATTTAATTTCTAAATCCATAGATCTAGATAATAAATTGAATTTAATTGTCTACCCTAATCTAATATGGCTAGTTCTAATTTACCCATGACCTGATTCAATTAAAAATTAAACGGGTTTAGTTCGTGAGATTTGGAATTTTCTCGATTTTCACATGACTAATCTTGAAAACTTTTGCACTTATTTGATTTAATCTGCAATTAGAATCATGGATCCCTTATTCTCATATATATCCACATTCGTCCCGCATCACGTTGTCATAAGTTAAGCACACAAAAATACCCTCTGCTGTGCCTAAAATGACCAAACATCTGCCCATATCATCAGGCATCTATGGAGCTTATGATCTATAATCCAAGGAGACAATCAGATAATTGTTGGGAAGATATGTTAGATTAGAGAGGTTGAGGTCATAAACTGTCACTAAACATGCCTCCTTTTTCTACTATTCCACGCAAAAATAACCCATAAGCTTATACTGATCAAGCACAATGAACTTGTTATTTTACTAAAAGAGTAAAGACATATTGACAATGTGCACCTATGAGTTCCCCCAATAAGAAAAGATTCGCAAGAATCTACTGGTCCATCTTTCAGTAAAGCCTATGAAACATTTTCTCAATTTTGCCAGCACGATTAAAGCAAGGAATTCAACTCAATTTATAAGTAATCCTCCTTTCCTTGCTCTTTCTGGCCCGCTCGGATCAGAATTACTCAATTGATCTATTTCCTGATTTTGATGCTTTCCTCGGATCAATTAAAAAGGAAAACCACAAATTCTGTCTTCAACTATGCAGTTGGCTATCCAAAAAAAATCAAGATCTGCAAGTGCTCCTGCCCCAAAAACCCTTCAGAAACCCATAGCAATAATTAATAAGGATGAAAGATGCAGAAAGCTAGAAAAACGTTAAGGAAAACCTTAAGCCCTAATCCTATTGACAGATCCATAACCAGAGACCGAATAGAAAGAAAAACTTAACGTTGGATCGACAAAAACCCATCAAATGAGGAGAACGCTTACGACGAAGTGGGCAAGGTTAACAATCGTCCACGCAATGCCGGGATTGCAGCCGAATACAGAGAGGACGACGAGCCAGGAGAAGAAGACCATGAGGATGTAGGTCGTCCATACCCCAGGGTACATGAACCACTCCGTGTTCTTGTTCAGATCCGGCGGCGTTACCGTCTGCGCGTACAGCTTCGCCATTTCCTCGCCTCCCTTTCCTCCTCGTCGTACAACCCTCGCCGCCCGATCGATCAATAATCTCCGAGAGCTAGAAAGAGAACATCAAGATTCTGTCGCCCTGGCAGATCAAAGAAGGCCTCCGCCTCTTATAGCCATGGCGATTGTCGGAGCAGGCGAAGCCCTGAAGGGACGAACTTTCTTGATGAGAAGTCAAACAAGGTGGAACTTTGAACGCGAGATAAGGGGTTCAGAGAGAGGAAGAGGGAAGCGGGTAGGGGTGGGGTGAATTGGTCAACACTCAACAGTAATAAGGTAAATTGCACAGGGCCTTAGTTTTTTAATATAATCAAAGTCAAATTTAAATGAAAATATTTTTTATTAAAAATTATGAAAATATAAAATAAAATTAATTATTATATTAAAATATAAAAAAATAATATAAATTAATTATTATTTTAATATATATATAT
>JAEMOT010002761.1:4066-34262 GCA_019297695.1 Apostasia ramifera | reverse complement strand
GATATATATAATATTTTATTTTTAATAATGAAACATAAATTTTTTTATAATTAAATTATTCTTTTCCTTATATCCTTTCAAGGTTAGAGTTTTTTTTTTTCTCTTCTTTTTATTTTTTTGATAAGCTTGCGTGGTTAGTGTAGATTACCCATAGGGCGCGCCATTCGCATCATATTTTAAATATTATATTTTTATTGAAATTCAAAATATTAAATTTTTTAGCATGACTATAGAACTCAGGGCTGTTATCGATTCAATTTCGAGTCGAGCTAATACCAACTCAAAATCAAATCAATCATATTTCAATCAACTTAAAATCGACTTAAAGTCAATTGGGTTCGACTTCAAGCCGGCTCGAGTTGATTGACTCGATTCCAATCAACTTCGAGCGAATTTCAAGTTATTTTTGTGCCGGCTCGAAAAAATAAAATCTCATTTTTTTTCAAACCGAGCTTGCAGCTCGATCTGGCTTGAGATCGGCTCGCTTTATATAATATATAACATATATAAATATTATATATAATATGTATTTTAATTCGAGCCTGATCCAGCCGAGTCTATCCCGGGTCTAAATTATTATCGAACTGAACTTTTGGCTCGTTAGTCGGCTCATTTAAATCAATTTAATTTCAATTTGATCTAAAATTAATTTAATTTTGAATCTTTTTTCGATTTTCGATCTATATTAATTCCCCTTACACCACGCGATGATAGTTGCACTTTTATGGGTACTCATAATTACTTTTTGACATGATTTGAATTTGATGGATAATATTCGAGTTGTTAAATGGAACGATTAGAGTTAAATAAAAAATTTTAACTCGATCTAGTTTTGATGGAGATTTTTTTTATAATAATTCATGCTTTTAATTAAAAATAATAATTTTATTTAGGCTTATAAAGTAGACTTCTGACTCCACAAATGTCTAAAAAATTGAAAACATACCATGTAGATTTATCTTATCTAAAATATTTTAATCATTAAATTATTATTTTTAAAATTAAAAATAGATACATTTAAATATTTAAAAAAAATACTATTATAGATAACTGCAATATATAAAAAAAATTGAAGTTAAAATATTAATTAAAAACACTTAAATATATAATTTTTTATTTTTAAAATGATAATTTAATGACCAAATTTAACTGAATTTTTAAAAAAA
The DNA here is from genome assembly GCA_019297695.1 of Apostasia ramifera. Taxonomy (NCBI): domain Eukaryota; kingdom Viridiplantae; phylum Streptophyta; class Magnoliopsida; order Asparagales; family Orchidaceae; genus Apostasia; species Apostasia ramifera. Next base: position 33,096 of record JAEMOT010002761.1, on the reverse strand, counting down.
ATTCAAATAAAATTTGTGCTAAAAAATTCAAATAGCACATTTATATTTTCATGAAATTACATAAAAATTAATTTCTATTATAAAAATCACAACAAAATTATTGCTACATTAAAAAGAGTACGATGGAATGAATTTTAAATAATAAGTTCTAACATAACAAATACCATGGCCCCATATCTAATATAAATTTTAGTATTAAAATTAATTTTATTTTATATTTTAAATATTAATTAATATTAAAATAATTTATTTTATATTAAATTTATAAATTAATATATTTTTTTTTTCTTACTAAAAAATTACAAGTTTTTTTAGTAAGAACTTTAATTTTCTCAAAACATCCTTATATCAAATCAAAATATACGTTTATTTTATTTTTCAAAATGATTTAAAAAAAATTTCAATGTCCAAAATGTTAGCATTTTTTTGAGACTTCAGCCGGCAAACTTCAAATTCAACTTCCCGATCATAAGATTTTAATTAAAATTGAATAAATTTTTATTTTAACTTAATTTTCAAGTTATAATCTAGATAATTTTATTAATTTTTTAATTAAAATATTTATTACATATTATTATTTTGTTTATGTATATAATTTATTTATATTTGATATATGACAAATAAAATGATTTAATTTTCAAGTTATGATCTAGATAATTGTATTAATTTTTAATTAAAAAATTAACTACAAATCAATAATCCTATCACCCAGATATACTTTATTATGATAACAAAGTGATGACATAAAGTTGTTATATATGTAAATAATTATGAATATTATATTTAAAAAATTATTATTTTTAATTAAAATTTTCATGAGATTAATATTTTCTATGCACTGCATCGGTGCTAAGTTAATTAATTAATTAATTAATGGAATATTACAAAGGACTCAGAGTGATAACTTTATACTATAATTGAAAACGGCTCAAAATTTACTCATTTTTGCTCGATTTAAAATTAATTCGATTTTTTTAACTCAAATTTAGCTCACTCGTAAAGTAACAAGTTTAGCTCACAATCGGCACGATATACGTATGCGTAAGCATAAAAATGTAAAAAAGTTTAAAATATATCTTAGAAATTTTTATATATAAATATATTAAAGTAGTTTATATTAAAAATATGAGATTAAAAACATTCTAATATATTTCATATATATAATAAACAGTTTATAAAAAATATAAATTATAATTAAGTTCAATTTAACATAAAAATGATTTAAACTTTTCAAAATTTTAACAAGTTAAAATTGAACTCAATTTAAAAATAAAAAGTAAATTTAAAATCCCTCCCAAGCCGGTTGTTGGCCGTTTAATTTTTATAAAGAGTAAATTGCATCTCAGCCCCTAAAGCTAGAAAAAGAATATAAATTGATTTTAATTTAAAAAAATTTTTTAAGACAAGCCTCCTAATTATAATTTGTACTATCATATTTACTCTTAAACATTAAAGCCCTATTAAAATAAAAGTAAATAGTTATTTTATTTTTAAAATTTTCACATCAATAATAAGCTTATTTTAGATTTTTTTTCATAAGAAAAAAAATTTAACTTAAAAGGATAAATTTGAACTTTATAAAAATTATAAAAGCAAAATGATAAATATTTTATAGATAGAGTAAAACTTAACAATTATATCTGATTAATATTAACAAATTATGTCAATAGAGACTATGCTAATTGGTAGAAATTAAATTGAGAGAACTAATGTGCTCGTATAAATTATACCAGAAGAAGGGTCAGTCTTGTAAATTTTTAAAAATTAAAACTATTTTGTAATCTCTCTCTAATATCAGGAGCCCAAATGTAATTTACCCTTTCAGTAATTCCCCGCCTCCCTCTTGGACTAGGTTTAATAAATAACTACGAATTTTGCTTGAAACTCTACTCTAGATTTTTTAAAATTTAGTCAAATTAAAATTAAATTACTTTATTTTTTTTATAAATAATTAGTGAATTACTTTTCTTTTTAAATCAATAAAATATAAAAATAATTATCTACATGTCATACCATTTAATTTTATTTATATCTTACCCATCTATTCTTAATTAATTACGCTATGCACACTCAAAACATTATAAAATCTTACATACATACACTTAAGTTAAAACTTAATTAAAATCTATTTAAAAAAAAATTCTGTTAGTAAATTATTAAAATTATATTTTTACTCTTAATGATACATATTTTTCTCTTCCTCAATACCACACTAAAGCGCTGATTTGTCCTAAAATCAATTAACGTCGCGGATGTCTCATTTTTTTGCCACCACCTAAACATTAAGGTTTTAGGATTTTCATTCAAAATATATTTAAATATCCTTAAAATAATATGATGAACGGCTTAGATTTTTTGTAATCTAATTATAGTTAGGTTATTGAAAAATTATGATTACTCATTATAATAGAAATAAGTTAAAATATGTGTATGTAAGATTTTATAATGTTTTGAGTGTGCATAGCGTAATTAGCTAAGAATGAATGAGTAAGGCATAAATAAAATTAAATTATGTGGCATGTAGGTAATTATCCCTAAAATATAAAATAATATATATTTAGACATTGAGCTTTCTTTTTTAATGTCAAATATATTTGCAGTTATAATCTTAGTAGTTTTATTAATATGCAAAGTACATATTTATTTCAAGAATTAGGTAATGCCGTCATTATTTATGAACTTAAAATTAACTCAAATTTTTTTAATATGAAATTAAAAATTTTAACTTTGAACTGAAAAATGACATTCAAATTCAATAGATATATATATGGATTATCACATTCTCTCAGCCTTTAGTTCCTAGATTATAACTAAACTAGTTATCTAATTTTAGATAACCTATTTAATAAATAGGTTAAATAAAATATTTTTTAGTTAATAAAATAATTTAGTTTATTTGAAAATTAAATTAAATCTTTGGATGATAATAACCAAATTTGATGCTTTTAGCTAATTCGAAAACTAAATTAGCAAAAAATATATGGGGAATCGAAACTGAATTAGAACCGACCCGAAATTCATCGATTCAATTTAATTTTGATTCTAAAATTTTTAGAACTAAATAATTCGGTTTAACTCTCAGTTCTAACATTCAGCAATCGAACCGAATATCTAATTTAATAATTAATATTTATTAATTTTATGATATATAAGTTGAATTTTTTATTTTATTACTATACAATAAATTTATAATATTATTAAAAAAATAAATATTTTATTTTATTTATATTCATTAAAATTTTATTTTATTACATTCGTACTGTCATTTTATCTTTATAATTTATATTGACTATAACATTTTAATTAAATTATATAAATTTTATTGAATAAATATATTTTTATAATTTATTAATTTATCATATTTGTATATTTATTAAACTTATTTTTTTCAATAATTAAAATTTTATTTAAATTTTATTAGTTTTGCATTGTAATTATAATCATAATTTATAGTATTTAAATTTGTTTTAATATCATATAAATTCTAAAGCTATTCTTTATCTATTATTAAATACGAGTAATAATTGGATCCAAATCAAAATTTCGATTTCCAAAGTCATGAAACTAACTTTAGTTAATTCAAGTCTAAATTTTACCCAGAATTAGTCAGACTGACGACATTACACTCCTAAGTCGGGCCCACTCGAAATGGTGAAAAAATATCACAAAAAAAAATATTATAAAGAGTAATTTGTGTTGTCACACAGTATTATATTATTGGATATGGCTATTAATAATCTAATCAAATTTTATATAAAAATATTTTAAAAATGAAATTATTTTATCAGTAATTAAAGAAAATATCTTATTTTTTTAAAGAAAATTATATAATATATTCATCAAACATGAGATGAGAGTGTGAAAAGTCAAAGCTGGCGGTCTTCTTTGAATGCTCTTTGAAGATTGACTGAGCGAAGTGCCCAAGCGGACCGGTTCAATCGGTCAACTAAGGGACGAGAATTTAAAAATAGAAAAAAAAGGATAAATTTCATTCAGATCCCAAACGTCGAAGCCCACTTTCCGTCAAGTCCCAGCTAATTTAATTCAATGAAATTATATCCATTAGTTCTGGCTGGGCCTCTCAACAGGTCAGGTTCAAATCGTGTTGCTTTTGACTCGGATTTGAAATCAGATTAAACCGTGATTAACCCAAATCCAATCTATGATTCATGATACATGACAGTTCAAGTTTTTGGATCGATTCGAAACTCTCACAGCCATCTTTATTTACATTCATAAAATAATTAAGATGTTATAAAATGTTCACTGTCTATAAAATTACTATCTAACTTTAGGCATAACAAATGTGAAAAATAAAAATATTTTATACATATTAATATATAACTTCAAATTAACATTATAAAATTATTTGTATTTTAAATTTATTTCATTGTCATGAAAAATGCTCAAGACAAAAAAAAATGAAAGCATGTAAAAAAATATTTAAAAATAAAAGAAAAAATATACAATTTCAAAAATAATATTATAAGAAATATTATAATAGGATAAAATCAATAAAAAAAATTTAATATATATATTACAAAATAATAAATATATAAAAATCAAATAAAAAATTTCAAACTTGACTTGCCAAAATAAAACATTCATACCATACAACTCAGTGTTAAGGCGTTCTTTGTTTTTATTTATATTTACTGTAATAAACAAAAAAATGTTATTATAAATATCAATAAAGGTATAAAATATTATAAAATAAATCACATCAGATTTTTTTTTTTTGATAGTAAAACCAAATCAGACTTTTAGCAGAACTGATCAACAACCTAGTTCTAACCCAATAAATACTTAAATTTATAATTTAATTGAATCAAAATTAAGATCAAACCAAAAAGTATATTATTTTTCTTCACTAGTATTTATTTAACCAAATTATAATTAATTATTTCACATACTACTTAAATATTAAAATAATAATTAAATTATATTACATATTTTATATATTCTAACATAATATTTAATTTTTTAAAATAATACATAATTCTCAATAAAAAATAAGAATAATTACCTACATGCCACACAATTTAATTTTATTTATACCTTATTTATCCATTCTTAGTTAATTATGTCATGCACATTCAAAACATTATAAAATCTTACGTACACACATTTTAATTTATTTTTATTATAATAAATAATTATAATTTTTTAATAACTTAACTATAATTAAATTACAAAAAATCTGAGTCGTTCATCATATTATTTTAAAAAAAAATATTTTAAGTGAAAATCCTAAAACCTTAATATTTAGATAACGATAAAGGAAGAAGACATCCACAATATAAATTGATTTTAAGACAAATCAGCTTTTTAGTGTAGTATTGAGGAAGACAAAAATATATACTATTAATAATAAAAATATAATTTTAATGATTTACTATAGAAATTTTTTTTTCAAATAGATTTTGATCAAATTTTAACTCAAATATATGTATATAAAATTTTACAATATTTTGAATGTGCATAATATAATTAATTAAGAATAAATAAATAAAACATAAATAAAATAAAATTATATAACATATAGGTAATTATTCATAAAAAATATCATCAGTTAAATTTATCATTAAATTTTTTTTAAATTAACCTAACCAAAGAAACATAATTAATATTTTCATATCATAATAGTGGTTAATTGTTAAATTTTTAGTTTACCATCAGCTTAAGATAGGTAAGATTGAAATGATAATAGTTGAACATATATAAATATGACAGTATAATAAGCATGACAAAATAATCATAAAATTTCTATAAAAAAAATAATCATAAAATTTCCATAAAAAAAAATAATCATAAAATTTCCATCAAAAAAAATAATCATAAAATTTTGTATTTAAATATAAACTTATTTGCTGTAATTCTAATCAATTGGCAGCTGCAAGGAATTTTAAATGGTAAATTTACTATGATGTGATTTGAATTTGAGGTCCTTTAATACTCGAGTAAACTCTTTTCCTACTGAGCAAGGAGAGCACGAAGTAAAGAATTTGGAATTAATACAAAACCAATGCCTCAAGAACCCTACGTGCGTGAATATGCAGTGCGGTCTGTCTCTGTTCTGGGTCTAAAGTTGAGCCAAACTGGCTTGCAGCCCAAATTAGGGATGCGCATTTCTCGCCTAGAAATCGTCGAATATCTTCATTGATGTTCGCCAAGGGAGTGTGGTCTCTTCTTCCATTTACATGCCCAATTAGTAGCAGCAAAAACTCCCCACATTTCAACCTGAAAAACGCGGTCAAATAAAATCATGCTTTACTTTTTTTAATAGATTAACAACGGAAATATACACACACACAAAGGAATAGTTGAAGGTTGGAATGAACGTATCCGAAATATTCTGATCATTGCATTGGGATTCTTGATTGGAGCTAAACAATCCATAGCACAATATTGTTGTGCAGTCAAATCACCGTGTCAGCTTAACTGGCTAAGCGAAAAAGAATAGGCTAATGGTAACTATCATTCGTCCTTAAATACGAATTATCCGACTAACTCAGGTTAGTTATATAACCCCCCCCCCCCCTCTCTCTCTCTTTGTTTCTCTCTTTCTTAACAAAGCAATTAATGCTGCCTTACCAAGTCATGCTTCTACAGCCTGGCATGTAAGCCTAAGGAGGCAAGTTTCACATCTCGTGACATGAGCTAGCCAGTTAGCAAATCCATACCTAGGAGAGCCTTCATTAATGAGAAATATCTACTCCAATCCCTCTCTATAAATATTTCCATTTAATAACGAGAGAGGACTTTTCAAATCCTCTCTCCCCCAATTTTACTAACTTCTCTTCTCCCACAAGCAATTTGACTAGCTCCTAGGCTCTTCAACTTACAGGGCTTCGATCAAACTTCATGACTTAGCCTGATTCTCCACGACAATGAACCTGCGCAACTCCCAACTCCTCATCTCTCTAATAAAGAAGTCTCTCCTTATTCTACTTCTTCTCCTGAACTCTCCTGCTACAATATTTGTAATCTATATTATTTGTGGAAAACTCTCGCTTCTTTTTTCTTGATCGTGTACTATTTCTTAGTTTGGACACCTTCCCCAAATAATCGTAATTTGTATTTCAAGTATGAGCATTTCAGATATTTTTACCTGAGGAATTTATTGGATCATTTAGCATAGGAGATGTTAGGGTGTGTTTTCAATGAAGTGATATGTTGCAAATTTATTGGAAATAATGAAATATCTGAGTATTCAAGATTCATTTGTACAATCAAAGTTAAATTCTGCTAAAAGAAAAAAGTGTAATACCGAGCTAAATTTATTTCATCTTCCAATGGTCAATTCCCTTGTAGATGTCACAGAAAGGTGTTGATCTTTATGTAAATGTTCTAGTAATCATCATACAAGACTTTTGATTTGAATGCAGACTCAGCATTTAGTTTGATAAAGTGAAACCATAAATAGTGTATTTCCACAAGCTTAAATAACATTTAAGTAAGGTTTTAGTGGTAGATGCTATACATCCTCAATAACTGACTAATAAATTAATCAATCATAGTTTAAGTTTTTAATTCACTGAATTATCTAATAAATTAAAATTTAATTCATTGGATAATCAAGTAAATTAAAACCTATAATCATGATTGGTTAGTTATTGAGGTGGTGTAGCACAACTCGTAGTGGTATTAAGCATTTGGTTGTGTTAATATATATGAAATTACAAGACTTTGGTGGTTCGAGTACTATTTATCTGAAGATTTTAAATTAGTAAATCTACTCAATCAAAGGGACTAACCTTATGCTTTCCTCCACCTGTTCATTTTTCATAAGATCTGCAACCTTCTCTATTCCCCGGCATGCCTCAAAAGCCTGGAGCAAGGTAGAATGATGCATCATATTATAAGTAAAACGACTCACCTTAATTAGATATAAATGACTAGCAGAAAAACATAAAAGTTGATTCCAGATGATCATCCATGCACGCTTCTTTCATTATATAATTCCCTTGCTCCAATCACAATCTCTTAGCAGATCCGAAGCTAACAATTGTAAGATTAGATTTTCATTTTCATAAAATCTTTTGCTTCAGTATCTTTTCTTTGATTAAGTTTCAGAGTTTAAATGATCAATATAATTCAAGTTTTTGAATAACTAGTTATATATACAAAAACGGCGATAGAAAATAAGATAACCGAATACTTGGCATCAACATCATCATCATCATCATCATCATCATCATTTTCACTAACACTATGCCAAGCTGGTTCGTGAAAAATCAAATACTACATAGAATCATTTTAGTGAATGTAAATGATCTAATGGTAAAAGATAATATAAAGGTTTACACTGTGGAACGATATATGAGGGATTAATAAAATGAAGTAACATCTTGCAGGTGTAAAAGGGAACATTGTGGAATATAAAAGTGTCTTGCCATGTCCATTACCAAATGCAAGAAAATTTGAAAGCAATTTATGATAAAAAAAAAGCTCACGAGCTTGAGAAATAAATCACATGTGGTGATCATAGCATTGAATACGAGAGAGATTCTTGAATGCAAAAATATCAAGCTCATTATGTACAAGGTAACAGGAAAGAAAGATTCTATTGATATTTATTTTGCTCCTAGGATGGCTGCAGAACCCAACCATCTATCAAAAGTGCTTTGGCATCTAAAGACGTCATGCATCACCCTAACTTAGCTATTGCTAAGTGGTTTTCTTGATAATTGCATACCTTTTAATGCTCTCAATTCTGCTTTTACACAAAAAACAGTTGATGCCATTGCTACTATTGGTCCAAGATATGAACTGCCTTCATATTATAGGATGAGGGTCAACTTTTGAAGAATCTAAGAAAGAGCGTAGGCTGCTTGTTGAATCTTATAAAAATATTTAGAAGGAAATGGAGTGCGATGTGATCACAAATGGATCGATTGATTAAAGAACTAGGACATTGATTAACCTTTTAGTTTATTGCCCTCGTGGTTTGTCATTCATCAAATCTGTAACTGATAATGTTGCAAACTACAAAAGGCGGAAGAGTTATTACATCAAAAATTTACCAATATCTATTGGTCCCCATATACGGCACACTACATAAACTTGATTCAGAAAGACAATGGGAGCATGAGCCATGTTGTTGAACTTGCAAAAAATGCTTCAAAAGTAACCTTGTTTATCTATAATCATATCTTTCTATTGTCTTGGTTAAGAAAAAGGCCTGGACAAAGAGAAATTGTACGTTTCGAAGCAACTAAATTTGCAACAACTTTTTCACTTTAAAAAGTGTATTTGATCATAAACATGATTTGTAAGCAATGGTAACAAGCAAACACTATTGTGACTCAAAATTGTCTAGATCAACCAAAGGTAAGGAAGCTTCAACAATTATTTCGGATAATAGATTTTGTGCATTATTGATGCTGATGTGAAACCATCACTTGAATATGTTTATGACGAAATGTATAGGGGAAAAAAGACAACCAAAAAAGTTTTTAGAAATGTGGAGATTGTATAAGTCATAAACCGCCATTGTTAAACAGAAATGGGCTGGTCAACTTCACCAGAAAATTCAGTCTGTCGCTTACTTTTTGAATTCATATTTTCAATCTATAAAGCATGAACATTTCAAAAAATTATATCGTGTCCATGTCAGATACAGACACGGAAGGACACACAAGGACACTCTGGGACACCATATCGAACATACCATGTGGCGTGTCCTAATAAAATAACTTTTGAAAAAAACTAAATAACACTTCTTGGATACGCGGGGACAGTTTGAGTTCGGAGACGCTTTCAAAACACTTCTAAGATCCAAGATACTTTTGAAACATAAGACACTCTAAGGCTCTATTTTGTTGGAGGCCATTTTGGTTATGACTATGATCAAAATAGACTCCAATTATTTTATTAAAAAAAAATTATTTTTCATCCTCAATATATAAACTTCAATATAAAAAATTCACTTTATATTACATTCTACATAATTTTTAACACATTATAATTATTTTTTTTTATTATTATTTTAAATAAAATGGTTGGAGATCATTTTGGCCATGGCCTGGCCTCCAACCAAGCAGGGCCTAAGATATATATGGGATAGAATTGAATATATTTAATATTAATATTAAATTTATTTACAAATATTAAACATAAAACTAAAGCTATTGACACATCTTCCTCTTTGTTTTTTTTATTAATATTTAAAAAAAAATTATTATTGTTAAATTTTTATCTAATAAAACTAAAAACTTATCTCTCATAATTGTTACTTAATATAAGTCAAAATTCCAAGCCAACCAAACTAAATCAAATTTCTTCCTCCTTCGCTGCCCTCAAATCTCACGAAATAAACCAATCGCAAAAACTTTGAAATTCTAGCTTTACCTCTATCCTTCTCACATTCCCAATGCCGAGAGCTCTTACCTTCACTTATTATGGTGCTCATTGTAGTCATCCTAACAAATAAAATTACATTTTCTCTTTATCCTCTCACTTACTCTGCAAAATGAGCCCTAAATCTATATTTTAAATCTCTTTAATGCTAATGATGTTTTTTCCAAAGTTCTCATCTGATTTTATGAGACTTTTGTACTATTTACAAGTTATTTATACTTAAAAATTTATATTTTTTCTATATTTTATGCATTTTCTTAAATATGAATTATTAATTTTATGATTATTGTATTTGACGTATCATGTTGTGTTTGTGTACTATGTTTCGAAAAATCACTGTGTCGCATACTAGTGTCCCCGCATCATATCCGTACTTCATAGTTTTCAATTTAATCAAGAAAATTATTACCATAAGCCAAAAATTATGCAAGATTTGGTTGATCTTTTCAAAAATAAGGAAATTTGTAATAAACCTCAAAAAAATTAAAGAGAAAGTTTTAACAATACCTTAGCCCTTAATATGTTTATACAGATGCAACCACATAAGAAATAAGTGTTTTACATAAAATTATTTACAAAGTTTACGTTTAAGTTTGGTCTATTGTAAATCTTTTTGGTATATAGATGAATGATGGTTGATGTTTAGAACAAGTGATCCAAATCTACAAACATTAGCCATTCGGGTTTTGAGTCAAACTTTATCTACATTTGGATGTGAAAAAAATGAAGCATATTTGAGCAAATACACACAAAAAGAAGAAATCATTTGGGGCATCAAAGACTTAATGATCATGTATACATACGTGATAACCTAAACATGAGAAATAGATAAGTTTATATTCCTGTAGAATTGCATTTCATATGTCTCAAGAAAAATGTTTCTAGTATTAGATTAGATATGGCAAGTAACTTTTTTTTTTTACTGATTTTATATTAATTAGTATAAGATATCTTATGGATTGTTTTAGAATGTATTTCAAGAAAAGAAATTATGATCCTTTGGATTATACAAGCATAAAAACGGTAGACTTTTAGGTAGTTGAGGAAAAGCCTACATCAAAGCTTAATTATAATGATTTAGAGAATGAAAGATATACAGAAGATGCCATACCAGTTATTGAAGCATTAAAAGAAAAGAGTAGAAAGCAAAATGGCAGTAAGGCAATCTTATGGCTCACATTTATTTATTTTTTATTGTATATGATATTACACTATAAAATTACTTTGTTATTCGTTTATTAGATGATGAAGCTGGTACTTTAGACAATCTAGAATGTGAAGAGTTGGAAGTATTTGGCGATACTAACTTTATTGGTGATGATATGGCATACGATGCAATATTCTGTGATTTGGAACAATAAAAATGTCCTAGTAGCTAGCATTGACAAAATATTCTATTTGCATCTTTTAATGGTGTACTTCATATTAAACTCAATTTTTTGGCTTAATGTTACTTAGGTTTATTTAGAAATATTTTTTAGGGTCAATGACACAAGATACTATTTGTTAAAGCTATCTTATTTAAGTGTTTGAATGGTTGTGTTAGTATATGATCAATACATATCTTAAATGCATCTATATTGTATTTCATAAGTTTTTTTTTTAATTATTACACCATCAAGTTTGACCCTGGTTTGACCTCAATTCGATCCTTGAACCTTTTAGTCTACCGATTTTAAGGCCGATCCAATTTTCAAAGCCTTGATGTCAACTACTTCCTATGAGCTTTATGAATCAATTTTCTCAAATCATTCATATTTAAAGCTACATGTAATGTTGATTCTATTTTTGTAAATAATTTTTGGTTTAATCAATTTGAGAATGGGCTATTTTTTGGCAAGTTTACGCACCTTCAAAGTAAACAAGCTTATTTCTCATCAATATGAGACAAATTACATGTCACGCCAAATGAAGTGAATCTAAAACCATTGTGACACTACCATTAAGTGAGCGTAATATGTAAATACCATGGTTAGCATTTCTAAATTGTGGTTAAATTTGATTAAATCTTCACTCTTCATTATATGTAAAACGTCCACAAACATACATTTATGTTTCGCCCGACTTATTTTTTGAGCCATCTTTGATAGGATCTATATAAAAAGATTATCCCTTGACTTGTATTTTCTACTCATTTATTTTCCTTTTTTTGCACTATTTGATTTATTGGGTGAGGCTTTCTATCATCGTAGTTGTTAGCTCTAGAATCAAGGTACTATGGATCTTTACCATGGCTATCGCCTTTGCTTGCTAGTAGAAGCACCAAAACACCTATACCTTGCTTTGCATAATTTGCATTTCTTTCAACATCATTTTGTACCAACATTCAGATGCAAAATGACCAAATTTGTTGCAATTATAATAACCAGGTTTAGATTTGTCATACCTTTGACGTCAAAAATAACCTCCTTAACAACGTCCTCCCTTTTTGGACTTTGACTTCTATTTTCATTATTCCGAGAATGATTTCCATGCTCTCGACTACAACCATAGACTTGACCACATCCTCTTCCTCTTCCTTGACTTCTTTGGCTCCAATTAAATCTAGAGCCTTTTTGATCTCCTTCTTTCATTAAAGAACTTGATGCAATAGCTCCTCCTTCTTCTTCTTTAGTCTTTGCTCATGCGCTTATAGAGCTTAGCTCATCAACAAGCCCTTTGACTCTTTTATGACAACCACAATATGACTTGTTATCTAATGCGCGTAGAATGGTCTCTACAGTCTGTGATGTAATTTCAACATTTCTTCTTAATTGATTGACAATAGCCAAAATAATTGTTAAGTAATCTGAAAAATTTTCAAATTCTTATGTAGAGATTCAAATTCACCTTGAAAGTTTATAGGTGAATTTTCTTCACCTTTCCGATACCCTCGCATGTCTTCTCAAGAATTTTCAAGGAAGTTATGATCTTCTCAAAAATAGATCAACACTTTAGATAAAAAATAGAGCTTTTCTTTGACCAAAAAAAATAAAGCTTTTTTATTCTTCTTCCTTATATTTTTGAGCTCCTTCATTTGCTCCACTGTCAAGGTGGTGATATTTTGAGGCTCGTCGTTACCTGCTTCAACGACTTCCCGTACATCTCGGGAACTAAGAAGAGCATTCATTTGTATGCTCTAGTTTTCACAGTTATTATTGGTGAGGCAAAGGCTTGAAAGTTGAGAGAATCCACCTTCATTAATCATTACTCCAATACCAATTTGATGGGATCTTGATATATAAAATAAGGTGAAAATCTTACAACAATTTGTACAAGGAAGAAGAGAGCTGAAATAGAAGTTAATAACTTGATATTATCATCTTCATGCCAAATGATCAATTACAAGCATATATGGAGAAGTTTTTAAATATAAAAAACACTTAATACAAAGTTATGAATTTTTCTTCCCAAGAGTCACCAATCCAACCTTGGAAAGCATGAATGATCTTTTGGATACCAAATTTAACTTCTAAATATTCTTACAATTATTCCATTAAAAATTATATGGGGGTAACATTCAACTACTTGTATTCCATAATTAACGTTAATTTAATTATTAATTCTAGCATGTATCTAGGGTTTTGGGATCTTCTTCGTCAATGCCTCCATCGTTGATGCCTCCCTTGCTAGGGCTAAAAAAACTCAATCCGAACATATTTCAACATCCAGAACAAAATCAAATCGAGCACAAAAAAGAGCTCAAAGCTCTACTATTCCTTGCAAAGAGGAATCGATTCAGCGAGGGAGATCTAGTTCTCCTACTCTCTACCTATCTCTCTCGATGAGGGAGATCCTTCAAAAATAAAATTATTTGATCCTCTACACACTCTCTCCACTCTACCCTCCCACCCTCATTCTCCTCCCCCTTCTCCCTCTTAGGAAGGCAAAGGTGCTTGCTAGCACCACCATCAACAGCGAAAGCGTGGAGGAGAGTTTTTAAAAATGGCACTATTTGTAAATTAAATGAAGCTTAATAATAAAATACTCTTTAAAAAAATTGATGTAATTTCCATTAACTCAAGTGTGTGGATATAAAATTAACAAGAATTGCAGCATGGAACTTAATTTGTTTAGAATAAATGAGTAATAAGTAGATAAGCAAGTTTATTATGGCATGTACATAAATGCCTCCTTTTTTCCCCAATTTCTTCTAGAGTAATATCTTCATGTCCCAATGGTGTATCTTAATAACCTTTGGACATAGCTGAAACACATCGAATGATTTGATATGACCTTATAAATAAATAGATCTAACTATCCCAGTCTTTTTGATAATTATCATTTCTTACTCCATGCATTCTATTCTTGAACACATTCATTTCAATATCCTCATTTCTGCAATACCAAAATTTTGTTGTTAGTGATTCCTACAATAAATTTGGCCAATAGTCAAGGATAAAACCCCATTCAAGCAAGTTACTTAGTGCTTAAAAGATGTAAGAAGAGATATCAATCACATCACATGAACCTCTTCATTAGATATATGTTTGATATCCATGCGTGATGTGACTCAGTTAACAAGACAAAAATAACAGTCATACAATCAACAAGCAAGCATTTGACATCATACCAATTGATTGGCTGAAGACTCCAACATTAGTGATATTAGGGCATCCAAGCACGCCCCTTGTTCTAGTGCTCCTCGTCTTGACAATATGTTTATAAGAACCTGCATCAATAAAAAGACTCTCAATGACCAAGTCTATCACAATCACAGTGAGGGAGAGAAAGAGGAAAAGCGGAACAACCACAACTGTTCATCCAATTTAGAGGAAAGATTTTTGTAGGAAAAAGAAATCAAGCATAATAATCAACATAATTTCTTTGACAGATTTCATAAATTCTCTATGAAGGACCAAGAGATTACTACATTTAGTCACCGCAAAATGCTTTTTCTCCTTGAAAAGGGAAAAATGGTGTCCAATCAGTTGCTAGTACCAATCATTAAACATCATCTATCATCTTGTATAAGCACAACCATGAATACCAACTCAACAATAAAGTAACCAAGAAATGACAGTATTTTGAGACAGAACTAGTTCAAAAAAAAATTTATAATCCTAAGAAGTTTTCGAAGCCAAAAGTACTATAGTTTACATGGCAACATAGATAAATAGGTACTGAGGCAGATGTCTTCGGGTTAAAAGCAACTTAAAAGCATATATGCAAGAGATTATAACATGAAAACCCAACCAATGCATAGAGGATACCTTTTTTCTTAAGAACTAGATTCAACAGAATGAGCATTGTCATCATAGGTGTGCTGATGCACGGCCAGATCATACACGCAGCGACTTCATTACAATTTACGGCCTCAAGCATACATTACAACAATTTATTAGCTTGTATATTATAATCTTTATTTTCTGCATGTTTTATTCAAGTCATTTATTTGAGTCGTTAATGAGTTGAAATTATGTTTATATCGGTGGGAATGCCCACTTTGGTGTCCTGTATATATTTTGACTTAGTTTGAGTCTTCTACTTGAGTCAGTTCAATTTCAATTCAAATATGGTTCAAATTGAATCACATTTGAATCAAATTGAGTAAGTCTAGACCTATTTGAGTGGCAATTGAAAGTTGGCGCATCTAGGTGCAATTTCACCATTAAATTCAATCAATTAGCCTTAAACCAGATCGGGCTTTCTCTTCTTCTCTGTTGCACCGAAACCAATGACAAGCCTCTAATCCTCCCTGTCGAGTCTCACCACGATGCATGACAACTCGATTTGCGCGGGATCTTCACCACGCCAGCCATCTCGACGCCCACGACATATGCATTTACCGGCTCCTCCATTCTATCCTCTTCCCTATAAAACATAGCCATGGAGAAAATGCCGAGGAGGTATGCGTAAGTTGATTTCCACCTGAGTTTGCATTGAGAAGATTGCTTCTTCTTCCTTGATTGATCCGCGCAGTGGGCGACGGTTGGCATCGGAGCAAGGTGAAGGGCCGCAGGCCTCCTTCTTAAAAGTCTAAGGTTCTCTACTTTTCCTTTTTCTCCATTTCTTATTCACTGCTGGAATCATCAAGTTGTCGACTTCAAGGTTCTAACTTTTTGCTATTAACATTACATGCGATCTTCATAGTAGAAGCAAAATTTCCACTTCATGTTCATTATCATATCCATAATTATTGACATAGTCCTATTTCTTATGCCTGGACCTTGACTCTTACAGCCATAGCATTCATCTATTAATTCTTGTTAAATCCTGAGCAATATGCTTTAATTTGATAGAGCTAAAATCTTAAGCTGTTAATACATTATAGTTCGGGAATACTCATGCTTGATGAAGTCAATGTTCTTATGCAAAAAATTTAATCTCTATGGGAACAAACTAGGATTCTGTCTACACTTTTCTAAGTTTCACAAATTTACTGTGATCATTATTAATTTTCCTCTTAAAAGTCCAAGAATGTTATGTGAATGTGCAAATGCTGATAAATAGTATAATTTGTATACACTTTTGGTTAATCTCCTCAAATAAAGGCATAGCATTACATTTTAAATTGCATTTGCATTAGGCATTTTAAAAAATCAAATAATATAACTTTAGGTCTAGTTGCCATGATAAAAGTTTCAGACTACTTGAATACCTAAACACAAGTTCTTTTATTGATAGTGTGAATTGCTTAGCAACCCATGCAACATCATGTGCTCAAATAATTGCCATCATGATAATGTCCTATGCCAACAATTTATTAGTTACTAAAAGGTGTTAGGTCTGGTTTATGAATTTCATTTTGAAACTACTAGCCAAATTGCTAATAAACTACTCAAATTCCTTCAAGTTCCTCTGACAATAATACTAGCTCATCGCCTTAGAGTTGTATCTTCATCTCTCTGATATATAAGGCCCTCACTTGACCAAAAATAAACATTGTTTGGATAACGACTCAAGCAAAAGTAGATAAAGTAAAACTCTTATGTGAAATAATTGTTTTTATTGCATACAATTAGTGCATATTCTTAGTCATGCACACCTACTTGGTGTATTTTTAATTCAATGTCTTAGCTTGTATAATATAAATAACTTCCGCACCAAAATACCTTGAGTAACCATTTAGATATCCAATTTCATGATAGAGAAAGTGCATATTAAATAATTTGACAACTACCTAGAAGTGAAAGACTTGCATCAGTAAACATTGGTGACGATACTTGCCTTCACTGCTTTATGTTGATGAGATAAGACTGCACTCCCTCTGTGAAGTAGACAAGACCCTTCCAGAACCCTAAGAGCAAGAGCAACTTCAGAATCTGTAGCAGGGCTGCTTATCTTCATAGGCTCAACACCAAAGATGTGATCCAAATTCACAATCGGATCATCTTTCACTTGTCTTAAGCTATTATTGAACAGAACTGGAACCACTGCAATAAAAATGTACAACATCAGTCGATGTGCTTTCTGATCCACACAAGAAAGAAAGTCTTTAACTTAGATGCAAAAAACACAAAATACATAACAAAAAATAGTAATCATTTGCAATAACAATAACCAAACTTTTATCCCACTAGTTACGGTCAGCTACATGAATCCTTTATTTCCATTGCACTCTATCAAATAACAATTCTTCATTTAGCTCTAAGTATGTAAGATTATTTCTTATAGTACTTGCTATTTCTTTTTTAGTCTTTATCTTCTTCTTTCTATATAAGCAAAATCCAATGGCCCAACTCTCTAAACTGAAATTTATATCGGCCTACAATTTATAGGTCCAAACCATTTAGGCTGACTCTCTCTAAGCTTATCTTTAATTGAGACTACTTCAAATTTCCACAAATATATCATCACATTTTTCATGAAAAAATAGCAATCATTTAGATTCAAATAAAAGTTTTACTAATTTCATGAACAAAAAAACAAAAGCAGCTTTTCTCGGTGGATTCAAGGTACAAAAGCTTCCAAAAAAAGGTCAAAAAAGAACAATAATATGTAGAGTAATGGTTCAAAAAAGATTTTCATACTTCTTTGTGTTTGCAAATAGGATGAATGAGCAAAACATCCACAGTTTGTACTGTTAGCAAAAACATGCAACACCGATGAGGACAAAACTTAATTGAGGTCAGCTACATCAATTCTTTCCTGCCTTCAGTTCCATTTGAAACAATGTTTGCAAACACAAAGAAGGATAAAAACATGTCAATTCAAAGGAAGCGATAAGATATAGCCATCGGAAGCTGTATCTGGTATCTTCTGTATCCCAGGCCACTCTTAATATTGGTTGAAGTACTAAGTTAAATTGTTAAACAAGAAATATGTTTTGGGAAATACAGAAAACAAGAGCAATGAGAATCAGTATTCGATAATTTTCAACATCCATTTCCGTATCTCCAACTGCGAAACTTCAAACTAAAATGGATGTCTTTTCCTCCAAACTACAGAAATGCTCGAGCCAGTGCTCCATCCTAGCAGCAGAACATGTTTCATGGGAGGGATTGGAAAGATGGAAAATAGATATATTGCTAACATCGTATAAAAAGAAAATCAAAGACACTACTCTGCAACTCGATGATAGGCAAATTAAGCCAACAAGACGTGCTGATCCTTTGGCAGCGCTTAGACTGCAAACAAGAAAAATTAATAGATTAAATCTTCTAGATAAAAGAGAAAGGTTTCGGGTACGCTACGTTGAAGCTCCGGAAGGGATTGAGAGTAACGGAAAAGTCGGATGGCATCGTCGGAGTTGGCGATCGATCTGAGAGACTTTAGAAGGTTCCGGAGGCCCCTAAGCCTGAGAAACGAGAAATCCGCTGTCGCGTCACGGATTCCAGAACGAAGCGCCAGCGTCACCTCCCGGTGCATTCTCCGCCTGTCAAGGGTTGACACCAGTTCCCCTACCGCCGTCTCCATCGCCTTCTCCGGCGGCACTCCGGTCATCTCCTGGCCGGATCCGCCACCGCCACCACCAGCAGCAGCAGCACGTCCCCACAGCTCCCTCTTCTTCAGGTACATTTCAGAACTAGCCGACCGCCGAGCACCGTCGCTTCGATCCGCAAGGTGGCCTTCCTTCCCTCTCCTGATCTAGGTCAAGGAGTAAATTGCATTTTGCACCCTCAAGTTGGTCTCCTTTTACACTTTACACCTACATTATTTTATTTTTTTTGTGATCTTCCACCTACAAAATTAAAAATATACATTTCACTCTCTCAAAATTAGAGGAGCAACTCGAACCAATTTAATTCAGTTTTGGTTCCGTGATAACGGAACCAAAACTGACTACACTCGATTTTATAATTTTAGAAACTGATTTGAGATCAATTTTAAACTTAAAATATAATTTTTCTTCACGCCGCTATAAAAAATATAATAATAAATATTTTAAAATTAAATAATTTTTATTGAATAATTAAAATTAGAAATTTTAATTTAGAATATATCACAACGCATATCAAAAAAAGTTAATACTAACTCCTACGTTAAAGAACTTTAACTAACACTTAATCATATAATATTTAATATTCAATAATTAATTTGGTTCAGGACAGTCTTGATTTATTCGAGTATTAAAACTAAAAATTGACCTGAACTAATTGGTTTTTTTTTTTGAATTAATATTTCATTAAGCATCAACAATTACAAAAGAGGTAGTCATTACAAATTAAAGGGCCAAGAAACATTGGCATGACATCCTTCCAAATAAAATTTTCTTTATTATCAATAGCAAATTGGGCTAGAGAATGAGCAACCTTATTTACACTTCGAGAGCAATGGTTGACAGAGCAATAAAAAGTCATGAGCATCCCTTCTTTGATGTCTTCTATGATATGGGCCTCAGGAGCAAGTGGTGCGGGATTAGTAATAGTATTGATAATATTTATCACATCTGATTCAATGCTTCAATTCTTTAAGTTCCACTCTTTAACTAGTTCAGTCCCAACTTTGATTGTCATACACTCCGCCAAATGGGGAGCAAAACAACCAGAAAGTCTCTTTGAGGTGCTGCAATAGCAACCCCATAGTGATCCCGAATAATAACGCCCACCCCAAAAAAATCAAGAGATGTATGAACCGAAGCATCTATATTAACCTTAATGGACCCCTCCATTGGGGGACGCCAGGTAGGTTCAAGAAAGGGTTGAAAAGTAGAAAAGTGGGACTCTGACTTCACAAGACTGCAGCATAGATAATTACTTAGAATACGGTCTGCACTTTCTAATATTTTGCGGGGTAACCGAAGATTACTCTCAAAAATATATTGATTACGAGATAGCCAGATGCTCCATATGATAGAAGAAAAAATCTGAATATCCTTGACATTTATTTTCTCTGAGACAAACTAATTGGTTTTAATAAATTTGGAACTATTCCTGAATCGAGTTGAATTAAAATTAAATTAAATTGATTAATTTGATTCAGTTCTGAATTATTCCTCAGTTCTTTGAATTTATTTGCACACTGCTACTCAAACTTATTAATTTTAGCCCTATGGCAAGTGGCACCTCAGTGGTCATATGTTTTCATTGTGAAGGTGCAAGGTATTATTTTTCATTTTAAAAGGTAAAAAATGCCGAAATTACTCAATTTAAGGGTGTAAATTGCAATTCACCCACATGTGCGTCAGTTCACCTAATTTAACGGTGATCACGGTGCGATCAATGTTGTAAAAATCGAACCGAACCAGCTAGGTTGGATCATGAGCCAGTCTCTGATCCGATCTGATTTTATGTTAAAATTTAAAAAAAAAATGAACCAATTTAGACCGAATTATTATTTATACTAAAATCAATAATAAATATTACTTATATCAATCTAATATATTATTCATCAATTCACTATATTAATAAATAAATAATAATATTATTATTATAAATCAGTTTAATTGGTAGAATAATAATATATCAATATAGAATAACAATAAATTATTATACAATAGAAAATATGAGCAAATTAATATAACCAAACAATAGAACCTATTTCTAAAATGACTCTTTTTTTATATTTGCAAATCAATTACAGCAATATAAGTGTAACAGTACAAAAAAATATTAAAATAAAGTGATATTTTTTTTATAATTTGATTATTTATATAGTGTGTTACTATATAATTTAATAGGTATTTGTTAGAGAAATTTTGTGTGATATATATGTAATAGATATTTTTATTATTCAAATGTGATTTATACATGTGCAGTCTATTAAGTGGTATAAATTGTGTAATTTGATTATCTATAAAGTGTTATAATTCTTAATAAATTCGTCGCAACCTAATTCAGTCATAATTCAAGTATATTTGGATTACTAATAAAAATTATGATGGTTAGATTGTGACAAATGCGATATAAATAATTTCATTTTTATTAACCTCATCAACATTATTTCACCTAATAAAAATAATTTTCTTGTAGAAATTTATGTTATCATAATTTATAAGTTGAGATATTTCATGTGTTATATTGACACCTACACATATCCCTCAGCCCTCAGGCAAAAACATACACGGAAGTCAAAATAATAAATGACAGACAGACACTATTTAAAATACACTCCTTTGACCAATATTATTTTTATTTGTAAAATATAAATATTTTTCATATAATTTTTCTCTTTTAGCAAAATTCTAAAAATAAAAATCATTGCATTTTTCTTTCATATATATAATATATATATATACTTCATTATTTCATGACTCACATTTATTTATGGTATCTAAAGATTTATTCTAAACTAAATTATTTTCATGAGACATCATATCAATTGACTACATAATTTAATAAATCCTAATAAGATGTTCATTCTTTTTCTCTCCTCGAATTTTTCCCTGAGTTCTTCATAATTATCATTTTGTTTAGTTTTTTTTTTTAATTAGATTATCTAATTTCATATTTGATTTGAAATTTGTAAAAAAAAAATTACACTAGAAATTCTAAATATATAAAAGAAAAAAAACGTTTTAGTCCTGTAAACATTTCGGCTAAATGGGCCCCCAATGGGCCGCAATTGCTAGCCCAACTTCTGCAAGCATAGTCTCAATAGCAATTATTCCGGCCCACTTAAGTTGAATTCAATTACAATTTGAATTCTTGCATTTTATAAGCAGTAATTTGAATTATTGTAATTTATAAACTTGCGATATTGACTTTCAGTTACTTGTATTTAATAGTTTCAGTTATTTAGTTTCTGATATTATTTTGATCCTCGCATATGTGTAGCACATTTGCAATGAACGTCAGCTTGTGGGAGGCCTAATATCTTCTCTTTTTATTTTCCATCGCATTAACTTAGTTATTCAAAAATACATTATTGCTCAATTATTAAGTCGTGTACAATAAAGTGGTACTTTTTAGTTTATTTTTGTAACTTCAAATTTCAGTTATCTAAATAAAAGCATGCAATTAAGGACTTTCATCGGACAGCCAGAGGACACTCTCCCAACAAGACTATGGCTCGAATCGCCGACCTTTTTGGCGCCTTTAAGGCATACAAAATATCTCATGTTTACAGAGCCGCAAATAAAGCTGCAGATTTTGTAGCTTCCTTTTCTTATTTTGATGATATAGAATGGCATGAGGCGTGTCCCTCTCATTCGACTTTTGTGCGATTCTCGATGCTGGTCGAACTTTTTATACTTAATGTATCTTTATTTACTATTATAGTATTATGGGTTACGGCCGAATTTTCAACAAGCATACAATTAAGGAGCATAGAATAAGTTTGACAGTTACATGCATAATATGTAAAAAAAAAATTAAAAAAATCTTAAAATAACAGCACATTTACATAAATTAGTTAAAACAAATTTATTTATATATTAAACACTTAATTTTTAATACTTTTAATTTAGAAACATTCATTATATTTTTATTATCCTTTTTTAGCAAATATTGATATTTTGTTTCTATTGTAGTGTGAGAAATTTCATAAAAAAAAAAAAGTTTCGTGTGAGAAAAAAAAGTGAGAATAACATATAAATTGGTCAAATTATAATTTTTATTAAATTAAATTGCATGTGTATAATAACTATACTAAGTTTATGCAAATCACATAAATATTACTTTTTATTGTTTTAAACAGGATAATGTTTAAATGATAGAAAAATATAATTTTAATAGCTAGAATCACGAGCACACATCAACTCTCAGAAGAGCTCGAGCAAGTACAAATTTTTTTTTTAAATAAAAAAAATTATAACTAATATTTTAATAGACTATATATTGATATGCCACTCACACCATTCAAATGCGACTTAGTTCATAAGCTCGCGTTCATATCACGACAAGAAGCTAAATAAAACCATCGCAACTGTCCAATAATTGAACGAGAATGTAGTTCATATCTATCATTTCTCTTGTTATCGATGCAAGATTTTCCCTTTTTTTGGGACTCATTATTCTCGTTGAGATTTTATCTCACTATTCTCCATGCGGTATTGCAAAGTAGTTTTGATACCATACGAGAGTAAGAGTGTGTTCGACACACCTCCCCTTTCTGTCATATTATAACTATTTCTAAACTTGTACAACAAATAAGTTGATATAAGATAATTAAATATTGTAATCATATAAATTTCTGGATTGATAGTTATTTTTAAATGCATATTACTTAAGGTTTCGTTTGTTTGGAAGTTAAAAATTAATCTGATTTTTTTTTTAACTTAGCATATCATATTGCACATAAAATTAAATAGTAAAAAATAATTTTATTTCAGATCATACACAAATTACTAAAATAATAGGGATAATTACCTACATGCCACACAATTTAGCTTTGTTTATGTCTTTTCCATCCATTCTTAGTTAATTACGCTATGCGCACTCAAAACATTATAAAATCTTACATACACACATTTGAGTTAAAACTTAATCAAAATCTATTTGAAAAAAAATATTATATTAGTAAATCATTAAAATTATATTTTTACTCTTAATGGTACATATTTTTCTCTTCCTCAATACTACACTAAAACGCTGATTTGTCTTAAAATTAATTCACGTAGCGGATATCTCCTTCCTTTGCCGCCACCTAAATATTAAGGTTTTAGGATTTTCACTCAAAATATATTTAAATATCTTTAAAATAATATGATGAACGGCCCAGATTTTTTGTAATCTAACTATAATTAGGTTATTGAAAAATTATAATTACTCATTATAATAAAAATAAGTTAAAATATGTGTATATAAGATTTTATAATATTTTTGAGTGTGCATAGCGTGATTAACTAAGAATAGATGGGTAAGGCATAAATAAAACTAAATTGTGAGGCATGTAGGTAATTATCCCAAAACAATAACTAATTTATATCACATCTCTCATATATCTCAATATAGTAACTAACTTTATATCACATCCCTCACATATCCCAACATAATAACTAACTTTATTTCACATTATTCACAAATTTAAATAAAAAAATATCTCTATCTAAATTTAATTTTAATCTTGTTAAATTTAACCTTATAAACAAATAGACCCTAAATTTTATGTATGATGTAATATGCGTGATTAAAATTAAACTAGATTAATTTTTATTAAGCCAAACAAACGAGGCCTTAGTGTTTAAACATTATTTAATAGATTTGAACTTTTTATTCATATTATATTATATATATAGAGAGAGAGAACGTTAATTATAGTTTTAAATTTTTTAAAAATTACGAAGATAAACACATAGCATAAAATGACTCTAAACTTTAAATTTAACTAGAATTATTATGTGACAATATTGTCGAGTTTGAAAAAGATTACTTTATCTGCATAGTTATAGTGCCACATAAGTAATGCATAGAAATTCAAATTAGATTTTTTTTTCAAAAAAAAAATATAATTAATTTTTATTATTTTAATCAATAATATTAGAATATAACTCAATCCTACTAACCAAAAAGGCAACATTCTTTCCAACATTAATATTTAAATGTATTTTTTTTTATATATTTAATATAAAAGTTCACTACTAAGCATGCAATTGTTAGGTGTGGTGGTTTCTTATTAGTCTGCCAAGCATATGATTGAGAATAGAATATTCCCACCTTCAACATTTGTTGTACACGTGGCAAAAATAGAAGATAACAAAAATTAAAGTAATGAAATGTATCTTTTTGACCTTTTAAAAAATAATTAAAGTACTTAAAGTAAGTTTATGGATCACAATAAATTAAATATTTATAGTATAAATTAATGACTTTTTATTTGTTACTAAAATCAATTTCTTGTTGATTTTAATTGAGTTATATCATATAATTATATTATATTAACATCATTTCCTTATACAAAAAATTTTAATTGAAACACTAATTTTTTTTATAACAAAAGTATATGAAATGATATAAAGAATAACAACATAAAATATAATCATCATTATTTAGTTATTTTTAAATACACAACATATAAACTTTAATTTAATGTAGATAATTCAATTATAGTTAAAATTTTATTCGGAGATTTCATATATAGCACAAAAAATTTTTGGGATAATTACCTATATGTCATACAATTTAGTTTTATTTATGCCTTACTTATCTATTCTTAGTTAATTACGCTATACACACTCAAAATATTATAAAATCTTACATATGCATATTTTAACTTATTTTTATTATAATAAGTAATCATAATTTTTTAATAACCTAATTATAATTAAATTATAAAAAATCTGAGTCATTCATCATATTATTTTAAAGATATTTAAATATATTTTGAGTGAAAATCCTAAAACCTTAATATCTAGATGGCGGCAAAAGAAGAAGACATCCGCGGCGTGAATTAATTTTAGGACAAATCAGCACTTTAGTGTAGTATTGAGAAAGAGAAAAATATATACCATTAAGAGTAAAAATATAGTTTTAATGATTTACTAACAGAATTTTTTTTTCAAATAAATTTTGATTATGTTTTAACTCAAATGTGTTCATGTAAGATTTTATAATATTTTGAGTGTGCATAGTATAATTAATTAAGAATGGATGGATAAGATATAAATAAAATTAAATTATGTGATATGTAGGTAATTATTCCAAAAAAAAATTGAGTGAGTTGGGAAAATTATATATATATATATATATATATATATATATATATATAATGCAAATAAATATTAAAATTTGAAAATAACACCTTAATTAATTCCATAAAATATTGAAGGATAATATTATATTATATTATATTCATGATTTGTCGAGTTAAATACAAAATATTTTTTATATTCATGTATTACAAAGAAATTTGACAGCAATAAATAAATAAATAAATAAATATATAAGCCAATTTCGTTGTAGCTGAAATGACCGTTAACTTCTTAAAATATTAATAAAATGATAAATTAGGTAACGTAAAATGATCAATATTCCGAATCATATATATGCACATAAAATAGAACAACAAAGACTTAAAAATAATGTGTCAATATTTGAAATGAATTATATTCATCGTATAGAATATTATCGACAATTATAATTGTAAAATAATATTGCAACAAGCTTTAATTATATTGATCATATTATTTGTGGAAGTCTTGCCTTCAAAAAATCCACGAACAAATAAATATATCTAAGAAGATTTTTATAATTTTGCAAATAAAATTATTAATTATGATTTCACACAGAAGAGCTGAGAAGTAATACCAACACGTGAAAATATATAGTAAGTATAAATCTAATAAATCAAATTTGACAAATTATTTTGACACGCATTCAAATAAATTAAATTTTTTATGACCGTAGTTTAGGGTTAATTGCTCATGAGTTTACTGTTCTTTCAATTAGTGTGATTGCGAATCAAATCACTTCTACACGTATTCGTAAAAATAAAAATATCCTATCTAGGTCTTTCCTCATCAGAAAGGTGCGCCTGCCCTCTCCCCTCTCTTTCTCTCTCTCCAAGTGAGGCACCGGAGGTAGGGCAGCGACGTCGGCAAAGCGGCGTCGGCAAAGCAGCGTCAATTAATGACGCTGGATAGCAAAAATATGAAAACTTAAAAAATGTGAAAGATAAAATTGAAAATCTGTTGAATTTGATAGTAGAAGAACTTTTTATTTAATATTAGTTAAATTATAAGGAACTTTTAATGAATTAAATAATAATTATAAATTAATCATATAGGCTTTTCAATAATTAATTTTTTTATAAATTTACATAAAATTATATATGTACTTTAAAAGTTTAGAGGGAATTCTCTCCAAAAAAGAATTATAGTAAAAAAATTATTTATAATTACTTATTTTAAAAAATTTAAATTAATTTATTTAAAAATTAATAAATACAAATTATATGTAAAATATAATAAAGATATATAACAATTGATTTAATAAATAAATAAATACATATATTTTAATAAATTTTAAAAAAGGCCTTGAAACCATATGGATTTTTTTAATGATATTAACTAAATTGTTTAAAATTATAACAATGCCACTAATTAGACTTTATTTTGCAAAATACATTAAAATAAAGTTAATTAATTAAAATTGGTGCCTGTTCTTATAATTTTCCGGCACGTCACGTGACCGGACCTCAGCGTGAAAATAAAAGCATAGTTTAACACGAAACACGAGATTGGACCCAAATACAGACCGGGGTATAATTTTGCCGGCTCATCACTTTATAGCTTTTTAAAATCTTTAATCTATCTCATGACGTCACGCTGACGTGAGGATGCCTCTCCGTTGGCTGTCAGCCCATCAGTCTTGTCAGCTTTTATCACCCATAACGGGTTAGATCGTGTCATATTGACGCGATGAACTTCGTCTGCATTTTTTATTAAACAAAAGAATAAATTGCAACGAGGCCCCTAAGGTTTGAATGGAAATGTAAATAAGTCCCATATTTTCAAAAGTTTGTATTTGAGTCCCAAGTTTGTGTTTAAGCTGCTCTTAGTTAAAATATTATTTTTTTGGATGATCTGATTGGACAGTAACTATTAAATTTAACTGTTAGTCATATTTATATAAACTAAAATACTCTTATAACTCATATTAAATAGTTTCTTTGCATTTTTTATCAATCCCAGATGTAGTGCTTCCCATCAAAAATCAGTCTCCCAATTCTAAGTTCTTTTTTGATCAAAGTAAGGAAAATAATATATTCAATATTTTATTAATTTAAGCATATTTTAGTATATATTTTGTCTTCTATACTGTTTTTTAGAATGAGTTTTCAAAGTTTTGAGTTCTCAAATAAAGATGGTACATCAGAAATATGGATAATGAAGAAGATCGACTAAGAACTTCGAAATGATCTTCAAGAGCGATAAAAGAAAAGTCTTAAAACCCTTTAAAATAATGTAGAGAATGAGTAAAAAAAATCTGACGGGAAAATAGTAAAAAGCCAACAAGTTTCAAACGTCATCTCACTTTTGATCGAACGGAAGCACAAATACAAACTCAGGATCAAAATCGAAGTTTTTTAAAATATGGGACCTATTTTCAGCGTCATTCCAACCTTCATCCACAATCAGTTAAACTTCCACACATGTAAATGGCGGATATTTTTTTCAAAATTTATTTTTATTTTTTTAGATTTAAAACTAACTCAATCTTTTGAATTTAATTAAACCAACACATTCACGGATATTAAACTAGGATTCTGTTTGATTGAAAAAAAATGATGATCAAAATATTCATGATAAAAAAATTTAATTTATTTTTAAAATCTAAAAATTATTTTACATCACATTTTATAAAAATTTAAATATTAAATTATCATTTTATTTTATATTTAGGGCAAATTAAACTCAGGTCCCTGAG
>JAEMOT010002759.1:118088-172464 GCA_019297695.1 Apostasia ramifera | reverse complement strand
CGGCTCAAAATCGGCTCGAAATTATTACCGAGCCGAACTTTTGGCTCGTTAGTCGGCTCATTTTGATCGACTCGATTTCGATTCGATTTAAAATCGATTCAATTTTTGATCGATTTTCGATCTTTGATCCATATTAACACCCTTACATGCCGGGGTGTGAGAGCTAACTGGCGCGTGGCGCCGAGTTGGCATCAAATTGAATGGGAGACTGTGGTGTGGTTGGAGGTGACGGGCTTGCAAGGAGCGGGAAGTGGCTGAAGTGTTCTGGCATATTTGAGCGTAGTGTGTGCAGGTGGGATCGCGGAGATGGTGGCAGAGAGATGAATAGAATAAGCGAGATGGAGGTAGAGAGAGAGATTTATTTATTTATTTTTATTATTAAAATAGAGTAGATAATTAGGCTTTTAAGAATTTTCACCAAATTCAAATCCTATTTTTTCTTCGCCAGAATATTAATCTCTTAATTCTAATTTAGATATTTAGAAAACTCTAAATTTATTCATTAATCAAAATAAGCTAAACCATTAAAATGCAAAGCAACTTGTAATAGGAATCCCATAATAAGACTTAAAAATAAAAATACTAAATAAATATAAAATAAATATAAAACTAAATTTATTATAATAAAACAAAATCAACTTTGAATCTAGTCGTGACGTCCATGGCCAATGGGGGCGGAGAGTATTCGTCATGTGATATCCCAAAATAAGAGAATCACTGGTGTACAGTGCAACTCCTGATAGGCTTCTAGGTCGAATAATGAGTGGTAAGAAGGGCACAGAAATGAATCGACTCACATCAAAAATGAAGGGAGATTTTGAGCTGTATAAGTAGATAACATGATTTAAAATAGTAGAGGCGTCTTTTGGGGCAAAACTGTGAGGCTAATGATGGAAAACTCCATAGTTAAGCGTGCTGGAGTAGCATTAGGATGGGTGACCTTCTAGGAAGTACTCAAGTTATGCAGTTTTCTAAAGTCAAAGCGGACAATATCTCTATATTTGGATCACGGGATGTTACAATATGACATCAAAGCTGCCCTCCCAAAGTATGAATGTATGACTAATATGAAAATCTCTAATTAGCTCTAATTAATTTGAGTTTAAATTGAATAATGTGATGTCATCCTAGCCATCAAATTGTTTGATCTATTTCCTCTCCACTATGCTTCTTTCTTTAGACTTAGAACTATCATCTAGGCTCTTATTAAATTTTCAAACTATGCCTTGTGTATACAAGACAATACTCGAAGAATCTCCATATTCCTTTTTCGAACATGTTTGTTGAGAATCAAGTTCTGAATCTTTTTAAATTTTAGTTTCTTTTAGATGAATGAACTGCTTACAAGTCATAGCTGTAATAGTTGCACTCCAACATTCGGGTGAAGAAGATAGCAAAATAAAAATGTTTACTACATCATCAAAGTTAATGAACATTGACTTCAACGAAGTTTGTGATGACCACTGAACTTAACAATCTATGATAATACTTTCATCAATCATTTTCAAATTTAACAAACAACGCATTAAATATACCTTATTTGGCGTTGAAGATTTCTTATATATACTACATAAAGCTTTTGTCGTGAGTGTACTTATCTTCTCATTGACGATATTGAAATTAACATTCTTTGCCAACACCTATCAACCTCTGTGCATGTTGAACTAGATGTTCCCATTGCTCTTGCTTTATTGTTCTTAACTTCTCCTTTATCAGAGACTGATATAATATGACTTTTTCAACAATATTTTATTAGTCCTTTCCATCTAAATCGACCGAACTTCAAATTTACATTATTTGTCACTTCTAGTGCTCCAATCAAATGCATGAAAAGAGAATTTTGCTCTAATAGCTGTTGTTGGGAATCACACGTTGTTGGTAAAATTATCTTCCAAGGATAGTTTTCTCACATCGCAATATAGAAGCACATATCTACATTGAAATATTTCAACGAAGTGATAAAATCTGATGCAAATAATAAAGAAGAAATAACAAATTGAAACACTAAACTGACGTAGAAAACTCCAAATTTGGGGAAAAATTATTGTCATAATAAGGAAAAATTTACTTTTTTTCAAGCATCACAAAAAAGAGATTATAAGATATTACAGTTAACCCTTTCAAAGTCTAGAATAATCTTATTTCAAGATCTCTACATACTTCGACATTTTAAGAAGTATTTATAGTGAAATCTCTTTCAAATTTTAGCCCTTAAAAATGGCAGGTTTGTTATTACTTATACGATTGTTTGATCAACGAATCAGACAACTTGATCATCGTCGAATCGATCGTTTGATTTTTTTATCATGTTACTTCTGTTCAAACTGCCTGTTACAAGGAGGTTGATCTTACAGTTGGTTCATCATCATCAGTCTGTCTAATCGCCTACTTCTGTAGAATCCTCAATTATCCATTTAATGATCTATTTTTCATCTAATACTATTTGTAAGACAATCTAAGCTTCACACACCTTATCAGAGACTGTTACTTCAAATCATTTATGTTATAGCCTTCTCATTTTATGAGGAAGACTAGGAGGGAAGCAGCAATAATAATTGAAATCTCATGTGTGTTATGCTTCATGCTTTCATTAAGTGAGATAATGTATTTTTAATCTCTCTCTCTCTTTTAAAATTCATGTGCTATAACTTACAATTTTGATAAATTATTATTGTGACAATTTTCCATTGGCTAAAACTCTTTTCTTATGTGAAGGAGAGTAGGGGAGAGAAAGAAGGGAGACTATACATGTCATGAACCAAAATAGTTTCCTACGATTTGTGCTCAGTATATCGGAATATACCAGAAAGTAGAGCTACTTTCTTTCTTCTGTTCGTTGTATTTGTGGTTCATGTTTTGCCTTCACTTCACCGACTAGAAGTGGAGAGATGAGAAGAAAAAATCACCGGCTATCACCATCACCTTGGCTTGTGAAGAGGAATCTGACAGTAAATTCACTGAACTGACAATTAAAAGTTTGCAAGAGTAGACCATTCAAAGTATTATTGTTTCCTACAACATAAGATGAAGATTAAAAAACTAACATATTGGACACGTTTTCTGGTCAAAAATCAACAAAATTTGCATTTGACATTCTTTTGGATTCCCCTTCCCCCCTTAAGCGGTGGGAAGTTGAAACAGAAAGCGCCGCCATTCAATGTAGAGAAGATGGCAATAAATGAAGCTGGCCCTCTACAACCATCACCACAAATATCCATCCCCTGCTTGCTTCCTTTCAACCTCCCCTGTTCTTCATCTCAACAATGATCTCTGCAGATCACAGCAGCACAGTTTTCTTTCAGCTCCCAAGCACCATCTTCTTCCTCTACTTATGCTTATCCTTTCCAGCAATTACCTATGGCTCTTCCGCAACGGACAGCATCTCCTTCGGGACATCCATCACGGGAAACAAGACAATAGTTTCCAAAGGAGGAACCTTTGCGCTGGGCTTCTTCACCCCAGGTAAGTCCCAGAGATCCTACATAGGCATTTGGTACTTTAAAAGGCCTGAAAGAGCTGTAGTTTGGGTAGCTAATAGAGAAAAACCGGTATCTAATTCTTCATTATCTGAGCTCAAAATCACCCAAGATGGAAACTTGGCCATATTTGATGAATCAAAGACCCAAGTTTGGTCGTCAGACCTGAAATCTAAAGCCTTCAACTCAACCTCAGCTGTGCTGTTGGATACTGGGAATATAGAACTAGTCAATACTTCAGAGCCCTCTGTTATTTTATGGCAAAGCTTCGATCATCCTACCGACACATGGCTTCCTGGAGCCAGAATGGGATGGAACGCTGAAACAAAACAGTACATGACGCTTGTCTCTTGGAAGAGTCTCGATGATCCAGCTCCAGGTTATTACTCTTACGGACTTGACCCCAGAGGAAACGATCAGCTGGTTCAGATGTGGAATGGAACTGAAATTTACTGGTCAAGTGGGATATGGAATGGCGAGTATTTCAACTCAGTTCCAGAAATGACTAGGAATAATGTCTACAACTACACATACTTTCAGAAAGAGAAATACTTGGTTTACTCTCTGTTCAGAACTGATATCCTCACAAGGTTGGTAGCAGATATAACGGGGAAAGGGGTGCAATGGGCTTGGGTCAGTAACTCCCCAGGTTGGACTGCGGCCTGGACTCAGCCGAAGGAGCAGTGCCAAATTTTTTCTTTCTGTGGACCTTTCAGTGTCTGCATTGAAACTGGTGAGCTTCCCTGCAGTTGCTTGAAAGGGTTTGAACCAGCTTCTAGTTTGGACTGGGATTCAAAGATCTGGAACGGTGGCTGCGTCAGAAAAACTCGGTTGCAGTGTGGAAATAATGCATCAGCTGCTGTACAGAAAGATAAGTTCTTTGGAATGCCAAACATGGAATTGCCATCGCATCCAGTTTCACTTGCTGCTGAAAATGAGGAAGTTTGTGAGCTAGGTTGCCTCAGTAACTGCTCTTGTACAGCTTATTCTTACCTTGGGAATGTGTGTATGATCTGGAAAGGAGACATTCGAAATCTGAAACCTGCAATTTCTAACTCTGCAAATGATTCGGGAACAGTATTTCTCCGGCTTGCAGCCTCTGAGTTGAAGTCTTCTGACTCCAAGCTGAGCAAGAAAGAAAAGATTGGTATCGCCCTAGGTTCAGTTGCTGGATTTGCGTGTATCTCGGTTATAGTTTTTCTACTAACCAGAAGATTTCGAAGGGGAAAACTGATTGCATTGTTCAAGAAGGATAAAGCAAGCTCTCTGATTATCTTCAGATACAGCACTATACAGATATTGACAAAGAACTTCACTGATAAACTAGGAGGAGGAGGATTCGGGTCAGTGTACAAAGGGTTGCTCCCTGATTCTACTCCAATCGCTGTGAAGAAACTCGAGAGAGAAGGGCAAGGAGAGAAGCAATTCAGAGCAGAGGTGAGCACAATGGGAAGAATTCAGCATGTCAATCTGGTTCGACTCCGTGGGTTCTGCTGCGAAGGTGACAAGAGGCTGCTGGTGTACGATTACATGCCCAAAGGTTCTTTAGATCATCACCTGTTCTGTGCAAGCTCAGAGAACCCGTTGCCATGGAGGGAAAGGTACCAAATTGCTATAGGAACGGCAAGAGGCTTGGCTTATCTCCATGAGCAATGCAGAGAATGCATCATCCACTGCGATATTAAACCAGAAAACATACTTATCGGTGAAGATTTCAGACCCAAGATAGCTGATTTCGGCATGGCAAAGCTGATGGGAAGGGAGGTAAGCCGGGTTTTGACTACAATGAGAGGAACAGTTGGGTATCTTGCTCCAGAATGGATTTCCGGCCTACCCATCACCCCGAAAGCAGATGTCTATGGCTTTGGAATGGTTCTCTTTGAGCTGATATCTGGTAGAAGAAACTTAGCACAAGCTGCTGCTCATGGAGATGAAGAAAAAGAAGAAGATCAGAAAAGCCTCAGTTATTTCCCTCTAATGGCTGGAAAGAAGCTTGCTGAAGGAGACGTTGCAAGCTTGCTGGATGAGAGAATCGAAGGAAATGCTGATCTGCAGGAGCTTGATCGGGCATGTAGAGTTGCCTGCTGGTGTATACAAGATAATGAGACGCACAGGCCATCAATGGGACAAGTAGTTCAGATTTTGGAAGGGGTGACTGAGATTAGCGTTGCTCCCATTCCAAATACTCTGCAGCTTCTACTAGACTGTTAACGCTGCTGCACTGCACTTGCACTTGCACTGCCTTTTAATTATTATAGTTTTGCAGTTGTATGTACTAAATTATACCTACTTTGTATTAGTATTTGCTCACGTATCATAACTATAGTTCCTTGATAATAATTATACGTACTCTATATAGGTTGTATCAGTATTAGAGAAGGTTCATACTTTATACCTGCTACTGATTTTTGATATACTGCAAACTTCTGTGCGATATATTTGTGATTACTGATCTTGGTGATTATCAATTGTGAAGCAGGATATCTAATTTTTTATATAATATAAAAGATAAATAGCTGAGATATATCCTAATTTTGGTTGCTAAATTGATTTTTTTAAAAAAATAAAATAAAAATGGATTGATTTTTTTTTTTTATCAAAAATGGATTGATTTTGGTGAATGGTGTTTGGCTTGTATGAAATCTAAATAATCTATAATATATTTAAATCATTACTTCTTTTGTTCAAAATTATTTTATAAGAAATTAATAATACTATTAATTTAAGGGTTTTTAGTTCAATTTTATATTGATATTATGTCACATAATTTCGATATTATATTTTAAATAATAATTTTATAATTTTTATTAAATTATCAGTAAATATCATTAAATCAAATAATTATTTTTTTCAGATAACATAACATAACATTAATATAATATTAAACCAAACACAGTTAGTATTATATCATGTTATTTTAAAAAATAATTATTTAGTTTAATAATATTTATAGATAATTTTCTAAATAATTATAAAATTATCAATAAAAAAATAATATTTAAATTATATAACATAATATCAAAAAAATATTAGGAGTATTTAGTTTAATATTATCTTGGTATTATATCATATTATCTAAAAATAATAATTATTCAGTTTAATAACATGTATAAATATTTTTTTATAAAATTATAAAATTATTAATTAAAAGATAATATCTAAATATTATATCATTTAAATTACATAACATAATACTAAATCAAATGCACTCTTAAT
Organism: Apostasia ramifera; assembly: GCA_019297695.1. Lineage (NCBI taxonomy): Eukaryota > Viridiplantae > Streptophyta > Magnoliopsida > Asparagales > Orchidaceae > Apostasia > Apostasia ramifera. The sequence goes on along the minus strand of JAEMOT010002759.1, from coordinate 165,772 downwards.
TTTATTATTCCTAAGTTTAACTAATTTATCTTTTTTTAACCGATATTTAGATGATCCCAAATATCATTTGAGTAATAATTAATAAATGTAGAATAATATTCCTTAACTTCTCAGAACAAGATGAAATAATATCTACAGTAACATTAAACTCTTCAACATCAAATTTATTAAAATTAGAAATATTAATTTAAAGTCTTCCTTTCCAGCTTTTTATTTGTGTTGACGGTTGACCCTGGAATTAATCATTAAAATTAGAGTACTAACTCACAGATATTTTAGATAATTAAATTAATTAAATAAAGCATAGGTTTTAAAATTAATTTTACAGAAAATATAATTAGGAGAAAATTAATTGTTTTGTTTCCCAAGGCCGCAAGCTGCTGCTCAGTTCAGTTCGGTAAAATAGACAAACAAAATTAACTTAAAATTTTTAATACTTAAAAAAATAGATAAATAAAATTAACCTAGAAAAAATGAAAAATTAATAAGAGGATCGTTGTGAAAAATTGCCATCTAGAACTGCATCGGGTTCACCAACTGACAGAGAAATATTCCCAAGGTAGACTAAGATTAGACTATTCTAATTAACTTTGTTGATTCCACACGCGGAGAAATCTTATTCAAATGTCACGAGATTTAAAAACAGTCTAAATCTCTATTTGATTGGTACCTAAATTAGTTATAATTATTTTAAAAAAATAAAATAGAGGCTAAATTTTATATATCAAAATATATATATATATATCAAAAATAATTTTTTAATTTTTTATATAAAAAATTAAAAAAAATAATCATAACTAACTTAAACACTAATCAAATAGAAGCTAAATAGTTATATTTATTGAAAGTGCTTTATATTTAAGCACATAATTAAATTAAATATATTGTTGTTTAATACTAATATAATGTATTGAGATACCCTTGCACAGATTATTGAACAATATTTAATTACAAATACTGTTGTAAATTCAAGAATATACTTTATACAAACAAATCTACAATAAATATTATTATTTTATATGTTACAAAAGAATGTATAAACTAAATTAATATTATGTATTCCCACATATAAATATATCCAATATATGTCAGGTGTGAATATTATTAATTTTTAATATTAAATTTTATATATGATTTGATATTCATATAAAAATTAGAAACGAGACTGTAATGAAAAAAAAAACTAATGTTCAAAATAAGAGACTTGTCCTGTAATTATTTTTTGTATGGTTATACAATTTTGCATAACTATTTTTTTTATTTTAATATGATGATTCATGTAATTATAATTGTTTACTACTTATGCTAATCTATAAATACATGTATATAATATTTAAATATACACATATATATAGATATAATTTATTTATTTTGAAGTCTTCTAATAAATTTTTTATGACAAAGTATACTTTTATACATTGTTGATAACAAAAATAGACAATATTTTTAGACGTGGAAACCAGTTAGACGGAAAATCACGGTGCCACTCTCTGGGTGACTTGAAAGAGAGCTCCACTAGTCGAAAAAGTATATTACAGAGGTAGTTAGCAAGGTTTGGGCACAGATCTAGAGCCCAAAAAGAGAGAAAAAGTAAAGACCTCTCCTCTATTGGGTTACAATTTATAGTCTTAATTTTTTATAACTCTGACGTGTGGGATAGCCTAAGGAGCTTCAAGGGCTGTCCCCCTATTCTGTAAGCCGTCAACCATGCTGGTACGGATGTACGGCGCCTGTCGTAGACCATACCTCTTTTACTGACGCGTGGGGGACCATTCCGCGTCCTCTCGAGCACTCTGTACCGGTACGGATTTTCGACTTGGAAACTCTTCAACTTGAAGACTCTTCGTCTTGATGCTTTTCGCCTTTATGGGGACTATCTGCCTTTCGCCTTGACCGTTCGTCTGATTACTGGGGCTGCTCTCAACGTGTACGCTCTAGATGCCGCTTTGCAGATTACGAGGTAACATACATGTAAATACATATATACTTGTGTGTATACATATATATTTGTGTGTGTGTATATATATATATATATATTATATTACACGTAGATACAAAAATACTTATACATTTAAGTGTAATAATACAGTAATCAATGTAAATAAATTTTGGTATAAACCTACATGTCTGCCTATGTTTTACCATGTTGTTGTAACCTTCTACTAAATTAGAACTGATTTTTTTCTTTAATGATTATATGTACATGGCAGTTATTAATTTACTTACAGTGTGAGTTGGTATTGATATAACTTACTTTAATTTTATATATAATTATATAAAAATCAACAACTCAGTAGGAGCTATCCTCAACTCATTTGAGGGGTAATAAAAATAATAAATGTTTCAAATTAAGAAATACATAAGTGTCTCTCTAAATATTATTTATAAGATCATTTAAGTTATATATTTTAAGATTAAGTGGACTATTACACATTCAATAATACTTTAAATTATAACTTTTAATTAGCATAAAATAATTTAAAAAAAAGTTAATTTTCGAGTCACATTTCTATCTCATATTTACATGCTAGTACACTAATAGACGTAGATTATGCTCACTGTGAGTACAGTTTATTTTTAAATCGATTCATTTTATTTATTCAATTAAAAGTTTAATATAAATTAAATTTTCAAAAAAATAAGTTTTAAGTTTTTCAATTAAAATGTAAACTTGTCAAAAATTTTCTGAAATCATGCCAAAAAATAAAAATCAAAGCTAAAGAAAACAATTAGGGCACAATTACCTGAATATTATTGAGTCAACCATCACATCAAGTGAGAAGTGGATTCCAAAGAAGAACAACTGACATATATTGCGAGTCACGCGGTATTGTAGGAACACACGGGATTGAATTGAACCGATGAGCAAAAGTTGAACAAGAATATTTTATTATTTATTTTTACATAACAAATCATTTTTACTACATAAGAGTTTTTTTTATGATCATTATTGAGATAGTTACATAACTATAATTGTACAAAATTCTTAATATTTTATATGAAAGAATTATAAATGTTATTATTTACATAACTTATATTAAAAGATTTTTAAAAACTTAAATCTAAATATTTTTTTTTTTGAAAAGCTAGACCAAAATAATGTTATCCACTAATCTTAGACATCTAAGTGATATAGTTACTCTTAATTTTTAAAAAATATATGCAGAATGTTAAATAAAATTAATATTTTATTTAAAATTATATCAAATATAAAATAAATTAATTTTTTTTGGAGCTTCTAGTCCAATGGGAAAATAGGTTATTTAAAATTAGAGTTTTAAGTTCAAATTTATATTATTATAATTTTTAAATTAGGGTGAAAAATTTGTAATATTTATGAAAAAAATAAAATTAATTTTATTATTAAAATTTATGTAAATTTAAAATATTTTGACATAAAAAACTATACTTTAAAAAAAATATAGACTTTTAAAATACATATATAATGATAAATAAAATTAATTAATTATATTAAAATTATATAGAATATTAAATAAAATTAATTAATATATTAAAATTTTATGTCATATAAATTAAATTTTTTCATATTAACATTTATGTATAATTTAAGAAAATTAATTTTTTTCATTATTTTTTGTGAAAAGGCATGGCCAAAAAGTCCTCTATCAAAACACACACAGCATTTTCATTTTGGTTTTGTAAACCAATAAATTAATGGTAACAATTTTGTATTAAAAGTGATTTTTATCCAAAAATTTATGTGTATTAAAAATGATTTTTATCTGGAAACTTAAAAATATATATATTATAATTTAGCATAAATAAAGTAGATAATATCATATTATTAGATTTTATTTCAGCTCTCTTCTTCTATACTTGAATTTCTCTAGGTTTTTACAACTCAAGATCATTTTATACTTGTTATATTTTTAAAATCCTTTCTCGAAGAAATATCATCGAATGATAACAATAATTTGATGTCGTTCAAGGATGTAAATTTTTACAATAATTTAAATTTGATCAAAAATCAAAATTAATTCAAAGCATTTCAATAAAAAAATCATCAAAATCCTATGAAGCGTAGTTGAAAGGCAAGGTCGAAGGCGGTGGACAAAATAATTAGCACATTCTCATTCGTCGGATTACTAATAAAGTTTATTTCTAACTGCGAGAATTGTGTCAAGAGGGCGAAAAAGCTAAGGCAAATTTCATTGAATATGTGTACGTTACACCTATGAATTAGAAGAGGAACGGGTGTTATGAAACAAAAAATTATTTTAATTTTTTTTAATAATTAAAAAAAATGTGTTGTAAAGTTCGAATGAGAAATAACTTTACAATTATAGAATGTTCTTTAATTTAGTTGATGTAGGTGAAATATTAATGAAATTTTTAAAATGTATTAGGAAAAGTACTTACATAATATATCAAATTAAATCTATAAAAAAAAACAATTCGCAATTAATACCATAAAAAAAACAATTCGTTAATTTTTTTGCGACAAGTTTTTCTGGATTTATGTATGGCTTGGTCAGTTCGCACCACATGATTTTTTAAATTGAAGTATTTTTAATTGATGAAATTTCAAAATCAGGCATTTTTAATTAATTAATTTATAATATAAATAAAATTAAAAAAAATTAACAAAGTGAGATGGTGTTAGGTAACACCGTTAGATTAAGAAGTCGCCCGACGGTCGGGCGAATGTTAAGCAGAAGTCATCCTTCCGTCGCCCAGCGGAAGGACGACTTTTGTTACGCCATATTGCTATATAATGTAAACTTATTTTTGAATAATCCTTTATTGCTATTACATAAATCATTCTCTCTTAAAAAAATTATAAAATAAAAGAATAAGAAAGTTTGATAATTATTTATATATAAATATTAGATAAAATTTAATATTAGTTTTAATAATATAAATTATTTTTTAAAAAATTAATATTAAATTTTATTATAATATTTATATATAAATAATTATCAAATTTTTACGCTCTTTTATTTTATAATAAGTTTTAAAGATAAAAGAGGAAGGTTGGGGGTTGGAGTGGTCGCTAGGACCTCCACGGGAGAAGTGATTGCATGTCATTCAAGTAACATTCATGGGCCTCTTGAGCCAACACTCGCAGAATGTTTGGAGGTCGAGCAAGCATTTGTTTTAGCCGAGAAGATCAAAGCAAGCAACATTTGGATAGAAGGTGACTCTTGGAAGCTATTAAGCTAATTCAGAATACTGGAGAGGACCTTTCCATCATTCGCCCTCATCTAAAGGCAATAAAGGATCGCATAAAGTTGTTGAGTAACAGTATTATCACTCACATCCGACGGGAGGGTAATAGAGTAGCACACACCTTAACCCGATGCGCACTTCATATAGAGACTCAGAAAGTGTGGATTAAGGAAGCTCCATGTTTTATTCAAGTCGTTATTAGAGAAGAAATGCTCATGTGTAAGATGGACTCTCAGTGTAATTCTGTTTTTTCTTAAGTTTGTTGCACCCTGAAGGGTTTTATCAAAAAAAAAAAAAAAAACTGAATATTACATATCATATTACATGCAATTTAAATATTCAAATATAAATATAACTTAAATATTATATTAAAAATAATGAATATATTTAATAATATTTTTTTAATTATACTTAAATTATTAATTAATTAATTAAAAATGTTCCAATTTAAAAAATCATCGTTCGCACCAGCTTACAAATTCCTGACTTCCGCGTAGAATAAAAGGGGAAGGTAAAGAACAAATTACAAAACTTCCCTCTCTCTCTCACTCTCTCTCTCACTCTCTCTCGTGAGCCATGGCTTCCTTCCATTTGCTCCTGTTTCTCTCCTTCCTGTTCCTCGGCCCTCAACAACTGTCCGCCGCCGACTCTCTTTCCGGCGGCCAGATCCTGTCGGGCAACCAGAGTCTGACATCCAAAAATGGTAGCTTTGTTCTTGGTTTCTTCCCTTTAGGGCGCTCACCTCAAAGATACTACTTGGGCATCTGGTACAACACCGACAAGGTCAGCATACTCACCCCTGTTTGGATCGCTAACAGAGCCACCCCTTTCCTAGACCCCTTCTCCACCGAGCTCAAGCTCTCCACGGATGGCAACCTCGTTCTCTTCAGCGAGTCCAAATCCCTTATAATTTGGTCCTCAAACGTCACCAAGATAACCTCCAACTTCACTGTAGCCGTACTCCTACACACCGGAAATTTGGTCCTACAAGATGGATCTGATTCCTCCATAGTCCTCTGGCAGAGCTTCGACCACCCGACGAACACTTGGCTCCCCGGCGGCAAGCTTGGGTACAACAAGATCACCGGAGAAAACCAGCATCTTGTCGGTTGGAAGAACAACGAGGATCCTTCTCCTGGTCTATTCTATCTTGAAATTGATCCGAATGAAAACCGCCAATACATCATCCAGTGGAATGGCACCAAGAGCTACTGGTCCAGCGGCCCCTGGAATGGGGAAATCTTCAGCGGTGTCCCAGAAATGATTTCAGCTTACGAATACAAATTTGATTTTGAATTTATTAACAATGCGACTAAAGCTTACTTCACTTACACTGTTAATTCTAATGATGTCATATCGAGAAACATAATGGATGTTTCAGGGCAGCTCAAACAGTTGACTTGGGTGCCTGCTTCGCAGAGTTGGATATTGTTTTGGTCCCAACCCAGGGCTCAGTGCGAGGTATATACACTCTGCGGCCCTTTCGGCAGCTGCAATGAGAACAAGTTGCCATTTTGTGATTGCATGAAAGGTTTCATAAAGCGGTCTTCGACGGATTGGGCTCTGGGAGATCAGACTGGTGGCTGTGTGAGGAATTCCCCATTGCAGTGTGGAGGAAACATCTCCGCTGGAACACAAAAGGATAAGTTTTATCAAATGGAAAGTGTGAGGCTGCCTCCTAATCCAAACAAATTGGATTCTGGTAGCATTTCTGAGTGTGAATCTGCCTGCCTCAATAATTGTTCATGCACAGCTTATGCCTATATTGGTGGATGCTCTCTTTGGTATGATGATTTGATAAATGTACAAGAACAATATACTGGAAATGATCAAGCTGGGACGCTTTTCCTCCGTTTGGCCGCGACAGAGCTGCCGAGTTCTAAGGGCAATAAAGGAGGGATTATCGGAGCAGTCGTCGGGGCCATTGTTGTTGTCTTAGTTCTGTTAGCCATTGTTTGGATTACAGTTTGGAGAATGAGGAGGAGTAGGAAGAGAATGATTGGTGCATCAAAGGCAGTATCTGATGGTACTTTGGTAGCATTCAGATACGGTGATTTGCAACGCGTGACAAAGAATTTTTCGATGAAATTGGGAAGCGGAGGATTTGGGTCTGTATACAAAGGGGTGTTACCAAACTCAACTGTTGTTGCTGTGAAGAAGCTTCAAGATTTTAGTCACGGAGAGAAGCAGTTCCGCACCGAGGTGAGCACCATTGGAACAATACAACACATAAACCTTATTCGCCTCCGCGGGTTTTGTGCTGACGGAAATAACAAATGTTTAGTTTATGAATTCATGCCGAATAGTTCGCTTGATACTCATCTGTTTCGTGCTACTGAAACAGATTTGGATTGGGGGAAAAGGTATCAGATTGCACTTGGGACTGCTCGAGGACTACTTTATCTTCATGAGAATTGCAGGGATTGCATCATTCATTGTGATATCAAGCCAGAAAACATACTCTTGGATGCATCTTTTATTCCCAAAGTGTCAGATTTTGGTCTTGCCAAGCTCTTAGGCAGGAATTTAAGTCGAGTTCTGACTACAATGAGAGGAACAAGAGGGTATTTAGCACCTGAGTGGATATCTGGTGTTGCTATTACTGCAAAAGCTGATGTTTATAGCTACGGAATGATGCTTTTCGAAATTGTTTCAGGGAAAAGAAACACAGATTACATTGTGGACAATAAATCAGAGTTCTTTCCTGCTGTAGCTGTTAAAAAACTAATGATTGGTGATGTTCATAGTTTGATAGATCCGAGGCTAAAGGCTGTTGCTGAGATTGAAGAGGTTAACAGGGTATGTAAGGTTGCATTTTGGTGCATTCAGGATGAAGAGATGTCTCGACCATCAATGGGACAGATTGTGCAAATGCTGGAGGGAATAATTGACATAAGCATGCCCCCGGTTCCCAAATCGCTTCAGATATATTCTGGCCATCAGGAACGGCTAGTATACTTCTCAGATTTGTCGGTTCAAGAGAGTGCTCGAACGCAAGCACAAAGCACTCTTTACTCTACATCTCTAATTAGAAGTTCAAGTTCTACTAGTTCAAAAGGGTATGCTTAAGGATCAAGTGAGTTTTACATAGTTCTTTCATGATAATTATACATACTTTATAGGTTGCATTAGTATTAGAGAATGCTCATACTTTTATAGGTGTTACTGATTTTTGATATACTGCAAACTTCTGTGCGACGCATTTGTGATTACTGATCTTGGTGATTATCAATTGTGAAGAAAGATATCGAATTTTTTATATAATATGAAAGATGAATAACTGATGTTTCTAGTTTATTGTATTCTTGTTTATGAAAATATTCATATTATTTAAATATTTATAATACATTTAAATCATTATTTCCTTTATTCAAAATTATTTTATAAAAAATTAATAATACTATTAACTTAGCGGCATTTAATTCAATGTTATTTTGCTATTATATCCTGTAATTTAGATATTATCTTTTAATTGATAGTTTTATAATTTTTAAAAAATTATCTGTAGACGTTGTTAAATTTAATAATTATTTTTTTCAAATAATATAACATAACACCAAGATAATATTGAGCCAAATACCCACTAGTATTATGTTATATTATCTAAAAATAATAATTATTTAGTTTAATCATATTTATAGATAATCTTCTAAATAATTATAAATTTATCAATCAAAAGATGACACCTAAATTACATAACATAATACTAATTAAGAAAACATTAAGGGGTGTTTGGTTTAATGTTATCTTGGTGTTATGTTATATTATCTAAAAATAATAATTATTTAGTTTAATGATATATATAAATATTTTTTTACAACAACAACAACAACCAAGCCTTAATCCCACTAGGTGGGGTCGGCTACATGAATCCTTTGTTTTCATTGTGCCCTATCAGTTACCAAATTCTTATCTAAGTCTAAGTAACTAAGATCACTCCTTATAGTTTTTTGTCATATCTTCTTTGGTCTACCTCTTCCTCTTTGTACATGGGCAAAATCCAATAACTCAATTTTTTTAACTGGAGCTTCAATCGGCCTACGATTTAGATGTCCAAACCATCTAAGCCGACTTTCTCTAAGTTTATCATCAATTGGTGCAACACTAACTTTCTTTCGGATATACTCATTTCTCATTCTATCCTTTCGTGTATATCCACACATCCACCTTAACATTCTCATTTTTGTAATATTTATTTTATTTGTATGTTTCCTCTTTGCAGGCCAGCATTCTGCACCATATATCATCGTTAGTCTTACTACAGTTTTATAAAATTTACCCTTAATTCTGGATGGATTTTTCTATCGCACAACACACCAGAAGCATTTCTCCATTTTATCCATCCTGCTTGAATCCTGCTAATAACGTCATTATCTATTTCGCCATTATTTTGTATAATTGATCCAAGGTATCTAAAGCGTTCACTCTTCTTGACAATTTGATCACCAATTGTCACATCTTCAATATAAGTATTTCTTTCTTGACTAAATGTGCACTCCATATATTTAGTTTTTGATCTACTGAGATGAAAACTTTTAGATTCTAGAGCATTCCTCCAAAGCTCTAGTTTCGCTTTAGCTCCCTCTTTAGTTTTCTCAATAAGGATAATATCATCTGCGAAGAGCATACACCAAGGCACTTTATCTTGGATATGTCCAGTCATGACTTCCATAATCAAAGCAAAAAGATACGGACTTAAAGCCGAGCCTTGGTGTAATCCAACTGTAATAGGAAAATCCTTAGTCAAACCTCCTTGTGTCCGAACACAAGTAACAACTCCTTCATACATATCTTTAATAATTTGAATATAAGCAGTGCAAATTTCTTTCTTTTCAAAAACTCTCCAAAGTACTTCTCTTGAGACTTTATCATAAACGCGCCGTTGCTGGGTCCCAAGTCCCGGACGAGAAACGCGGAGGGTTGCGTTAGGCAGTCGACAGCCAGCGTAAAACTTGTCGAATCAATCATGACATGAATCCTTTAGAAAATATAAATATTTTTTTACAAAATTATAAAATTATTAATTAAAAAATAATATCTAAATATCATATCATTTAAGTTACATAACATAATACTAAATCAGATGCACTCTTAATTTTGTTATTTCTAAGTTTAACTAATTTATGTTTTTTTAATTGATATTTAGATGTTCCCAAATATCATTTGAGTAATAATTAATAAATGTAGAATAATATTCCTTAACTTCTCAGAACAAGATGAAATAATATCTACAGTAACATTAAACTCTTCAACATCAAATTTATTAAAATTAGAAATATTAATTTAAAGTCTTCCTTTCCAGCTTTTTATTTGTGTTGACGGTTGACCCTGGAATTAATCATTAAAATTAGAGTACTAACTTACAGATATTTTAGATAATTAAATTAATTAAATAAAGCATAGGTTTTAGAATAATTCACTCCCAATTTTTTTATTTTTTTATTTTTTTTGGAATATTCAATTAGGGTCTGAAAAGAAAGGTTCTAATTTTGAATTTTATTAATTTTATCTTCAAAATCTAAATGATTTATTTAAATTTTACAGAAAATATGATTACCACAAGCTGCTGCTACTCAGCTTTGGTAAAATAGACAAACAAAATTAACTTAATTTTTTTTTATTAAAATATATATATATATATATATATATATATAAATGAAATTAACTTTGAAAACAAAGCAGAAATTAAGAGGATTGCTGTCAGAATTCAAAATTGCTAACCAAAACTACATCGGGTTCACCAACTGGAAGAGAAATGCTTGCACACATTCTTAGATGTAGACTAAGATTAGATTATTCTAATTAAGTTTGTTGATTTCATGCATAGAAAAATCTAATTCAAATTTCAGAAGACTTAAAATCAGACTAAATAGTTGCATTTATTGAAAGTGTTTTATATTTAAGCACATAATTAATTAAATTAATTATATTATTATTTAATACTAATATTGGACAACATTTAATTACAAATATTGTTGCAAATTCAAGTATGTACTTTATAAAAATATGCAAGTAATATATTTTATGAATAACAAATCTACACTAAATATTATTGTTTTGTATGTTAAAAAAGAATGTATAAATTAAATTTTACTTTATTATATCAGATGCAATTATTTATATCTTAATTTATCATAAATGAATTAGATGATACCATGTTATAATAACTCTCCAATTTAGCTTTCTTCTACCATACTTAAAATTTCTGTAATATTTCAGCTAATATTAAAATCATTTTGAACCTGAAATAGTGACAATAATCTAAACTCATTCAGAGATCTAAACTCTTTTGATGATTTAAATTTAGCCAAAAATCAAAATTACGTTGAAGAATTTCATTGAAAAAATCATCAAAATCTTACAAAACATTGTTCAAAGGCGATGATAAAAGGTGATAAATAAATAATTAGTTCATCCTCATCCCACCGGATTATTAATAAAATTTGATTCTAACAGCGTCAAGCTTGTTGGCATTGAAAATTATATCACTAACGCGATAAATGCATGCCAAGGTGAATTACATTGAATGTGTATTTGTCACACCTACAAATTAGATTACAAAAGAAAAGTAAGTTAGTATTTTTCAATAATTAATCGAAAATGTATTGCAAGGCTCAGGTGAGTACTAATTTAGCCATCATGATGGAATGTTTTTTAATTTTATTAATGTACATGAATAATAATGATAATTTTTAGAAGGTATTAGGAAAAGTATAACAATTTGTAACTAATATTTCAAAAAATTAATTATCTATATATCATAATAAATTTATTATTTTATATGTTATTCAAAATAAAGTATACAAATATACTGTTTATATTATATAAATCATAAAATATTAAAAGTATTATATTAGATTATAGTATAAAAAAAAATTATATATTTTATAATATATAAGATATAATTTCCTAAATTTGAACAAATAATATATAAAATAATAAATTTATTATGAAATGCATGCTGCTAATTATTCCTAAAAAAAAATAATCCGTAATTTATATATTTTAAGGATTGGTCAGCACTCAGCACGCAGAGCCAATAAACACGACTTTGAAGACTTTGAAAACTCCCTCTCTCTCTCTCTCGCTCTCTCTCTCTCGCGCCCGCGCGCGCGCGCTCGCGCACACACGCGCGACACTACCAAGCATTCGCAGAGACTCTCATGTGCCATGGCTTCCTTCCATTTGCAACTGTTTCTCTCCTTTCTGTTCCTCGGCCCTCAACTACTGTCCGCCGCCGTCTCTCTTTCCGGCGGCCAGATCCTGTCGGGCAACCAGAGTCTGACATCCAAAGGAGGTGGCTTTGTTCTTGGCTTCTTCCCTTTGGGGAGCTCACCTCAAAGATACTACTTGGGTGTCTGGTACAACACCGACAAGGTCAGCATACTTACCCCTGTTTGGATCGCTAACAGAGCCACCCCATTCCTAGACCCCTTCTCCACCGAGCTCAAGCTCTCCACGGATGGCAACCTCGTTCTCTTCAGCCAGTCCAAATCCCTTATAATTTGGTCCACAAACGTCACCAAGATAACCTCCAACTCCACCGCAGCCTTACTCCTCGACACCGGAAATTTGGTCCTCCAAGATGGGTCTGATTCCTCCATAGTCCTCTGGCAGAGCTTCGACCACCCGACGAACACTTGGCTCCCCGGCGGCAAGCTTGGGTGCAACAGGATCACCGGAGAGAACCAGCACCTTGTCGGTTGGAAGAACAACGAGGATCCTTCTCCTGGTCTATTCTATGTTGAAATGGATCCGAATGATAACAGAGAATACATCATCCTGTGGAATGGCACCAAGAGCTACTGGTCCAGCGGCCCCTGGACTGGGAAAATCTTCAGCGATGTCCCAGAAATGACTTCAAGTCACGTATACCATTTTGAATTTGTTAACAATGCAACTGAGGCTTACTTCCGTTACACTTTTAATTCTAATAATGTTATACCAAGAACCATAATGGATGTTTCTGGGCAGATCAAACAGTTCACTTGGGTGCCTGCTTCGCAGAACTGGATATTGTATATGTCCCAAGCCAGGACTCAGTGCGAGGTATATGCACTCTGCGGCTCTTTCGGCAGCTGCAATGAGAACAAGGTGCCATATTGTGATTGCATGAAAGGTTTCCTAAAGCGGTCTCCGACGGATTGGTCTCTGGGAGATCAGACTGGTGGCTGTGTGAGGAATTCCCCATTGCAGTGCGGAGGAAACATCTCCGCTGGAACACGAAAGGATAAGTTTTATCCAATGGGCAGTGTGAGGCTGCCTGCTACTCCAAACAGATTGGATTCCGTGAGTATTTCAGAGTGCGAATCTGCCTGCCTCAGTAATTATTCATGCACAGCCTATGCTTATATTGGTGGATGCTTTCTTTGGTATGGCGACTTGGTAAATGTACAAGAACAATATACTGGAAATGATCAAGCTGGGACACTTTTCCTGCGTCTTGCCGCTACGGAGCTGCCGAGTTCTAAGGGAAATAAAGGAGGGATTATTGGAGCAGTTGTTGGGGCAGTTGTTGTTGTCTTAGTCCTGTTAGCCATTGTTTGGATTACAGTTTGGAGAATGAGGAGAAGTTGGAAGACGATGATTGGTGCATCAAGGTTAGCACCTGATGGTACTTTGGTAGCATTCAGATGTGGTGATTTGCAACGCTTGACAAAGAATTTTTCAGAGAAATTGGGAATTGGAGGATTTGGGTCTGTGTATAAAGGGGTGTTACCAGACTTAACTGTCATCGCTGTGAAGAAGCTTCAAGATTTTAATCAAGGAGCGAAGCAGTTCCGCACTGAGGTGAGCACCATTGGAACCATACAGCACATAAACCTTATTCGCCTCCGTGGGTTTTGTGCAGACGGAAATAACAAATGTTTAGTTTATGAGTTCATGCAGAATAGTTCACTTGACGCTCATTTGTTTCGAACTACTCATGAAACAGATTTGGATTGGGGGAAGAGGTATCAGATTGCACTTGGGACTGCTCGAGGACTACTTTATCTTCATGAGAATTGCAGGGATTGCATCATTCATTGTGATATCAAGCCAGAAAACATACTCTTGGATGCATTTTTTATTCCCAAAGTGTCAGATTTTGGTCTTGCGAAGCTCTTAGGCAGGGATTTAAGTCGAGTTCTGACTACAATGAGAGGAACAAGAGGGTATTTAGCCCCTGAGTGGATATCTGGTGTTGCTATTACTGCAAAAGCTGATGTTTATAGCTACGGAATGATGCTTTTCGAAATTATTTCAGGGAAAAGAAACACGGATTACTTTGAGGGCAATGAACCTGTGTTCTTTCCTATCGTAGCTGTTAAAAAACTTATGATTGGTGACGTTCACAGCTTGATAGATCCAAGGCTAAAGGGTGTTGCTGAGATCGATGTTGGTGCATTCAGGATGAAGAGATGTCTCGACCTTCAATGGGAAAGCTTGTGCAAATGCTGGAGGGAATAATTGAAATAAGCATGCCCCCGGTTCCCAAATCGCTGGAAATATATTCTGGCCAGCAAGAACAGTTAGTGTATTTCTCAGATTTGTCAGTTCAAGAGAGTGCTCGAGCCCAAACTTGAAGCACTCTTTCACTCTACACCTCTAATTCGAAGTTCAAGTTCTACTAATTCAAAAGAATATGAATATGAAGTATTTACTTATGAGCTGCTCCTCTTTGTTTTAATAATGCTCAACCTTGGCATTTATTTTGCACAAGGAGCTTATGTTTAGGGTTTAACAGCTTCTTGTAATATATTGAAATATAATTTTCCACCAAATTCTAAACATAATGTCAGTTCTTTTTTGGATATATTAAACTATTTTAGTGATAATAGATTTATCATTTTTTATGATTTTTATTTCCTTAATCCCAACATATAGCTAATAATGTCCATTGATCAGGAATAATATATTGGAGGCATTTGGTACCCTTTTTTTTTTTCATTTCTTGCTGGATGTTTCTTCTCTTGGTGAGCTTGCAAGCCAAATCAACACAAACTGAGGTAGGCAATCTGCATTTTTCCTGCTTGAGAAGTATATGATACGGACTTTTAGATCATCAAATGTTAGGATATCAAATAGCATTTGTCTCAAATATCGCTATAAACATATGCGTACATCGTTCAACGAGCGTTCACTTATGTTCATAGTCGCACCGAGAATAGATTTTCCAATATATTGAGTTATAGAAGAAGGTTCATATCACTGCTAGCTATTTAATTTATTGAGTGATAAGTTTAAGCCTCCAAATTATGATATGTAGTATTCTAATCCATGCACATAAAAGAAGAAATCTCATTATCCAAAAGTTATCCAAATTGAATTCTTAGTAGTTCAAAACTCAAATAACTGATAATATTTTTGGCTTGACATTGTGAGTTAGTTCCTATAGCTACCTGCAATAATCGAGCAATTATACATTAGCACTATCTTTTAAACACTCATTGATTTAAGCTTTATGAAGTTTGCGGAATATGTAATTGAAGCTAATTTATAGAATTTTTTTTTCGACAACCATCGTTATACTTTCAAAAAGTCCAGCATCGGATCATAGTTTTTTGTATTTTTCTTTTTGTTGACATAGAAATTTGTCAACCCGGTTCACTGATTAATTTAAAAAATTTTGAATTCAAAATTAAATTAATTTTTTTTTACTTAAAAAAATAGATGTCAGAATTCAAAATTTCCATCCAGATTTTAGATGTAGACTAAACTTAGACTATTCTAACTTAATTTGTCGATTCCACATGTAGAAAAATCTAATTCAAATTTCAAAATACTTATGTCTTATTTATTTAGCGTGAGGATCAGAAGATCAAAATAGTATTAAATTAAAAAATAATAATAATAATAAATAAATAATTTGTTTAATATTCTACATAAATTTTAATATAAAAAAATATTATTTTATTTCACATTTTAAATAATTTTTAATAAAAATATTAATTTTATTTTACATATTAGACAAAAATATTTGAATTAATAAAGTTGATATTTTTATTAAAAATTATTAAACATGTGAAGCAAAATAATATTTTTATATTAAAATTTATATAAAATAATTAAAAAATTTATTTATTTGTTTATTATTATTATTATTGTTATTTTTAAATTAATACTATTTTTTTATTTTTGTTCTCGTACCAGACAGAGCCTTAAAATCAGTCTAAATTTCTATTTGATTGATGCCCACAATAGTTATAATTATTTAAAAAAAAAATAAAGTAATTTGTATAATTTTTAATATAGTAATTAATTTTATTTAAAATTTTCATAATTAACTAACTTTATTTCTTATCATATACATATATATCAAAACAACCTTTATATTTTTTTATAAAAAAAATTTAAAAAATAATTATAGCTAACTTAATCATCATCCAAATAGAGGCTAAATAGTAGTATTTATTGAAAGTGTTTTATATTTAAGCACGTAATTAAATTAAATATATTGTTGTTTAATACTAATATAATATATTGAGATACCCTTGCACAAAATATTGGACAATATTTTGGACAATATTTAATTACAAATACTGTTGCAAATTCAAATATATATTTTATGAAAATATGCAAGTAATATATTTCATGAATAAAAAATCTACAGTAAATATTAAAGTTTATATGTTATAAAAGAATGTATAAATTAGTATAAATTAAATTACATATTATGTATTCCCATATATAAATATAGCAATTTTTATATGTAAGTTACAAAAATTTTACTTTATTAAATAATAATTATTTTAATAAAAAAAAAATTATTATATAATATAAATTTTATGAAAAAATATGTATAATATATTATAGCAAAATTTGTAAATATCCACAAAAAATTATACGGTGTAAGTAGGTCTGTCAACGGATCGAATTTGGATCGGGTTGACCCCGACCCGAATCTGATTCCAATATATCCGGATCGGATTAAAAATCGGATCGGATCGAGGTCAACCCAGATCGGTTCCATGACCCGCTATAATTCAGATTTTCAGATCGGACTTGGGGTCGATCCGAATTTTTTTTTACATAATTTAACACTATTTTTTCAATGATTACAACTATTAGTTATATATATATGCTTATATTTTTAAATAAAATTTTGATCACTAAAATTTATAATATAAATTCATTATAGTAGAAAATATGGGGATAATATATAAACATCTAAAGATCATATAACTGACATCAGCATTATATTATAATATTACAAAATATAGAACCAACAGTTGAATGAAAATATTACACAAAAAATAAAGCGCAGTTCTGTTAAAGCTAGCACTAAATATTTTATCTCAACGGTAAAAAATATTTGTAGCTAATTATCTCATTTTACAATGCAAGCACTTCCTGGTTACTGCACTTAAAATAATTTGCAATAGCCTCTTTAATAATTATAGTCCTCAGTCACATTTCAAAACCTTTATAAAATAAAATAATAATTAACATATGCAATTAAATAATAAATATATAAATACGTAAAATAATTTCATATTTATAAATTTTGGGTCGGATCAGCATCGATCCGGATCCGACCCGGAAATACTTAAACAAAGCGGGTTGGGTTTTTGAAATAATCGTGCGGGTCAAAAATTTATTTCGTTTCATAAGATAATCAGTTCGGATCACGGATCGAATTGGATCGGATCGGATCAAGATCCGACCTATTTACAGGCCTAGTTGTAAGTACCCAAAGTCCATGTTATTGGGCCTCTAAATATGGAAGTCTCAGCTTCTACGCGAGAATTTAATTAAAAATTTAAACAATAGCAATGGTGCATATTATAAATACTAGCTAATTTATTTGTAAAAATTAATTTTAAAAAAAATTATTTTTATTAAAAATTATTTATAATATTAAATAAAATTAATTATTATATTAAAATATATGAGGGTTATAATATAAATTAATTATTATTTTGATATATGTGTACGATGTGAAATAAATAAAAAAATTTATTTTAAATTATATATATAGTGTGAAATATTACTAATTTTTAATATTAAATTTTATGTATGATTTGATATTAAATAAATTAATTTTCATCTGGCTAAAAAACAGGCTATAATGAAACACCATTTATGTTAAAAATTAGAGACTTTTCCTACGGTTCTTTTTTTGCATGGTTATACAATTTTGCACAGCTATTTTTTCTATTTTAGTATGCTGATTTATATAATTATAATTATTTACTGCATATACTTATCTATAAATACATACATATATATATATAATATTTAAATATACATACATATATTTATTTATTTATTTGAAAGTCCTCCATTGTACTCTTTAGGACAAAGTATACTTTTAACATCTAAATACATATAGACTTTTATAAATATATATATATATATATATATTATCTGATTATATAAAAAACAACAACTCATGATATAGACCGGAGCTATTCTCAACTCATTTGAAGGGGTAATAAAAATAAAAAAATGCGTCAAATTAAGAAATACGTAAATAAATTATGAAATTTGATCTCTTTATGATGTGCTATTTACATCAAGAATCTCTCTAAGGGGGTGTTTGATTCGATGTTATCTTGATGTTATGTTATATAATCTAGATGTCATGATATCTACATGACATCTTTTAACTAATAATTTTATAATCTAATAGAAGATTTTTTATACATGTCATTAAACCAAACAATTGCTTTCACTAGATAACATAACATAACATCAAGATAACATTAAACGAAACGCTCCCTAAATATTATTTATAAGATCATTTAAGTTATGTTAAGATTAAGTGGACTATTACATATTCAATAATGCTTTAAATTATATCTTTAAATTAGTATAAAATAATTTAAAAAATAATTAATTTTCAGGTCATATTTCTTTCTCATATTTACGTGTTATACTAGTAGATGTAGATTATGCTCGCTATGAATATTCTCATCATTAATTGAAATTTATCTTTAAATCGACTTATTTTATTTATTCAATTAAAGGTTTGATATAAATTAAATTTTCAAAAAAATAAGTTTTAAGTTTTTTAATTAAAATGTAAACTGGTCAAAATTTTTCTGATACTTAAAACAACACTGAAATCATAATTCTTCACAATATTATACAAGAATACTGCCAAAAATAAATAAAAAAATAAAAATCAAAGCTAAAGAAAATAATTAGGGAACAATTGGCTGAACATTGTTGAGTAACCATCACATCAAGTGAGAATAGAATCCAAATTAAGAAGAACAATTGATATATATTGGGAGTCAATTCACGCGATATTGCATGATATAAGAGATTGAATTGAACCGACCAATAAACAAAAATTGAACAAGACTATTTTATTATTTATTTTTAAAAAATATTTTATTTTTATTACGTAAAATTTATATATTATTATATAATATTTTTTATAGTAATTATATAAGATAGTTACATAACTATAAATGTACAAAGTTCTTAATATTTTATATGTAAGAATTATAGATGTTATTATTTATGTAATTTATATTGAAAGATTTTTTAAAAACTTAAATCTTTTTTTGAAAAGCTAGACTAAAATAATATTATCCATTAATCTTAGTTATCTAAGTGATATACTTACTTTTAAATTTTTTTAAAATAAATATAGAATGTAAAATAAAATTAATATTTTATTTTAAAATTTATGTCAAAAATAAAATAAAATTAATTTTTGTGGAGCCTCTAGCTTAACGGCAGAGAGCTTACTTGGAATAAGGGTTCTAATTTTAAATTTATATTATAATTAGGGTGAGAGAATTTCAATATTTAAGAGAAAAAAATAAGAAAAAAATTTTATTATTAAAATTTGTGTAAATTTAAAATATTTTGAGATCACTGGAGCTGCCACCGAAAAGTTAAATATATTTCTCATAATTTTAGCAATTTAACTAATAATCAAAATTAATTATTATGATAAATATTTGGCTTAAATTTTGGTAGTTTAAAATAAGTAATAACTAGTAGTAGGCCATTGGCACGAATTAAGAAGTTTAAATCATTTACTTGGAGTTAAAAACTACACTTTAAAAAAAAATTATAGACTTTTAAAATACAGATATAATGATAAATAAAATTTATTAATTATATTAAAAATCATATAAAATATTAAGTAAAATAAATTAATATATTAAAAATTTATGTAATATAAATTAAATTTTTTAATATTGACATTTAAGTCTAATTTAAGAAAATTAATTTTTTCATTATTTTTTTAAGGGCAAGTTATGTCCAGGTCCCTGAGTTTGACTCTTAATATCGCACAGGTCCACGTTTTTAATATTATAATATTCGGGTCCCTGAATTTTAATAAATTATCAAATGTGTCTTTTTTTTAAATTTTTTTATAATTAAAATTTTTTAAAATTATAGTTTTACCCCTGTCATTCTCTCTCCTCTCGATCCGGCGCACGCGCGATGGCAGACAGGCCACACGGCCTGCGCGCGTGCGCCGGATCGAGAGGGGAGAGAGAACGGCAGGGGTAAAATGGTAATTTTTAAAAATTTTAATAATAAAAAATAAAAAAGACCCATTTGATAATTTATTAGAACTCAGGGACCCGAATATTATAATTTTAAAAACGTGGACTTGTGCGATATTAAGCGTTAAACTCAGGGACCTAAGCGTAATTTGCCTTTTTTTAAAAGAAATCGCCAAAAAGTCATCTATCAAAACACAATGAACATTTGCATTTTGGTTTTGTAAACCAACAAATTAAAGGTAACAATTTTGTATTAAAAGTAATTCCTATCCAAAAACTTGTACGTATTAAAAATTTAAAAGTGATTTCTATCCAGAAACTTATTATATATATATATATATTATAATTTAGCATAAACAAAGTAAATAATATCACCTTATTATTAGACTTTATTTCAGCTCTCTTTTTTCATACTTGAATTTCTCTAGGGTTTTTCTACTTATATTTAGATCATGTTATACTTGTCGTATTTTTAAAATCCCTTCTCAAAGAAATATTATTAGATAATAACAATAACTTGATCCCATTTAAGTATGCAAACTTTTACGATAATTTAAATTTGGTCAAAAATCAAAATTGGTTCAAAGCATTTTAGTAGAAAATTCATCAAAATCTTACGAAGCATTATCGAAAGGCGAGGTCAAAGGCAGTGGATAAAGTAATTGGCTCACCCTCATTCGTCACATTACCAATGAAATTTATTACTAACTGTGAGAGTTGTATTAAAAGAGCAATAAATGCTAAGGTAAATTTTATTGAATGTGTGCACATCACACCTATAAATCAGAGTAAGCATAAAAGGTGATACAAAGTAAAAGATTATTTTAATCTTTTTCAATAATTAAAGAAAAATGTGTTGTAAAGCCCAAGTGAGAAATAACTTAGGGGGTATTTCGTTTAATGTTATTTTAGTATTATATTATATGATTTAGATGTCATTTTTTGACTAATAATTTTATGATCTAATAGAAAATTCTTTGTAGATATTATTAAATTAAATAATTATTTTTTTAAAATAATATAATATAATATTAAAATAATATTGAACCAAACATTATATTAGGTATAATTATAGAATGTTTTTTAATTTTGTTGATGTAGGTGAAATATTAATGTACTTTTTAAAATGTATTAGGAAAAGTACTTACATAATATATCAACAATTCGTAATTAAATCTATAAAAACAATTCGTAATTAATACCATAAAAAAACAATTCGTTAATTTTTTTGCGACAAGTTTTTCTGGATTTATTTAGGGCTTGGTGAGTTCGCATCAGCTTCCAAATTCCTGATTCCGCGTAGAAAAAAAGGGGAAGGTAAAGCGAAAATTCCAAACCTTCCCCCCCCCCCTCTCTCTCTCTCTCTCTCTCTCTCTCTCACGTGAGCCATGGCTTCCTTCCATCTGCTCCTGTTTCTCTCCTTCCTGTTCCTCGGTCCTCAACTACTGTCCGCCGCCGACTCTCTTTCCGGCGGCCAGATCCTGTCGGGCAACCAGAGTCTGACATCCAAAAATGGTAGCTTTGTTCTTGGTTTCTTCCCTTTAGGAAGCTCACCTCAACGATACTACTTGGGCATCTGGTACAACACCGACAAGGTCAGCACACTCACCCCTGTTTGGATCGCTAACAGAGCCACCCCTTTCCTAGACCCCCTCTCCTCCGAGCTCAAGCTCTCCACGGATGGCAACCTCGTTCTCTTCAGCGAGTCCAAATCCCGAATTTGGTCCACAAACGTCACCAACATAACCTCCAATTTCACTGTAGCCGTACTCCTACACACCGGAAATTTGGTCCTACAAGATGGATCTGATTCCTCCATAGTCCTCTGGCAGAGCTTCGACCACCCGACGAACACTTGGCTCCCCGGCGGCAAGCTCGGGTACAACAAGATCACCGGAGAGAACCAGCATCTTGTCAGTTGGAAGAACAATGAGGATCCTTCTCCTGGTTTATTCTATCTTGAAATGGACCTGAATGATAACAGACAATACATCATCCTGTGGAATGGCACCAAGAGCTACTGGTCCAGCGGCCCCTGGAATGGGGAAATCTTCAGCGGTGTCCCCGAAATGACTAAAGCTTTCGTATACATTTTTGAATTTATTAACAATGCGACGGAAGCTTACTTCACTTACACTGTTAATTCTAATGATGTTATATCGAGAACCGTAATGGATGTTTCAGGGCAGCTCAAACAGTTGACTTGGGTCACTGCTTCGCAGAGTTGGATATTGTTTTGGTCCCAACCCAGGACTCAGTGCGAGGTATATGCACTCTGCGGCTCTTTCGGCAGCTGCAATGAGAACAAGTTGCCATATTGTGATTGCATGAAAGGTTTCATAAAACGGTCTTCGACGGATTGGGCTCTGGGAGATCAGACTGGTGGCTGTGTGAGGAATTCCCCATTGCAGTGCGGAGGAAACATCTCCGCTGGAACACAAAAGGATAAGTTTTATCAAATGGAAAGTGTGAGGCTGCCTGCTAATCCAAACAGATTGGATTCCGTGAGTTTTTCTGAGTGTGAATCTGCCTGCCTCAATAATTGTTCATGTACAGCTTATGCCTATATTGGCACATGCTCTCTTTGGTATGATGATTTGATAAATGTACAAGAACAATATACTGGAAATGATCAAGCTGGGACGCTTTTCCTCCGTCTGGCTGCGACGGAGCTGCCGAGTTCTAAGAGCAATAAAGGATGGATTATCGGAGCAGTCGTCGGGGCCATTGTTGTTGTCTTAGTTCTGTTAGCCATTGTTTGGATTACAGTTTGGAGAATGAGGAGGAGTAGGAAGAGAATGATTGGTGCATCAAAGGCAGTATCTGATGGTACTTTGGTAGCATTCAGATACGGTGATTTGCAACGCGTGACGAAGAATTTTTCGGAGAAATTGGGGAGTGGAGGATTTGGGTCTGTGTATAAAGGGGTGTTACCGAACTCAACTGTCATTGCTGTGAAGAAGCTTCAAGATTTTAGTCAAGGAGAGAAGCAGTTCCGCACCGAGGTGAGCACCATTGGAACAATACAACACATAAACCTTATTCGCCTCCGCGGGTTTTGTGCAGATGGAAATAACAAATGTTTAGTTTATGAATTCATGCCGAATAGTTCACTTGATACTCATCTGTTTCGTGCTACTGAAACTGATTTGGATTGGGGGAAAAGGTATCAGATTGCACTTGGGACTGCTCGAGGACTACTTTATCTTCATGAGAATTGCAGGGATTGCATCATTCATTGTGATATCAAGCCAGAAAACATACTCTTGGATGCATCTTTTATTCCCAAAGTGTCAGATTTTGGTCTTGCCAAGCTCTTAGGCAGGAATTTAAGTCGAGTTCTGACTACAATGAGAGGAACAAGAGGGTATTTAGCACCTGAGTGGATATCTGGTGTTGCTATTACTGCAAAAGCTGATGTTTATAGCTACGGAATGATGCTTTTCGAAATTATTTCAGGGAAAAGAAACACAGATTACATTGTGGACAATAAATCAGAGTTCTTTCCTGCTGTAGCTGTTAAAAAACTAATGATTGGTGATGCTCATAGTTTGATAGATCCGAGGCTAAAGGCTGTTGCTGAGATTGAAGAGGTTAACAGGGTATGTAAGGTTGCATTTTGGTGCATTCAGGATGAAGAGATGTCTCGACCATCAATGGGACAGATTGTGCAAATGCTGGAGGGAATAATTGACATAAGCATGCCCCCGGTTCCCAAATCGCTTCAGATATATTCTGGCCATCAGGAACGGCTAGTATACTTCTCAGATTTGTCGGTTCAAGAGAGTGCTCGAACGCAAGCACAAAGCAGTCTTTACTCTACATCTCTAATTAGAAGTTCAAGTTCTACTAGTTCAAAAGTTAATGCTTAAGGATCAAGAGAGTTTTACATAATTTCATGAATATGAAGCATTTACTTATCAGCTGCTCCTCTTTGTTTAAATTATGCTCAACCTTGGCATTTATTGTGCACAAGGAGCTCATGTTTAGGGTTTAACAGCCTGTTGTATTCTATTGAAATATAATTTTCCACCAAATTCTAAGCATAGTGTAAGTTCTTTATTGGATATATTAAACTATTTTTGTGATAGTAAGTTTATCATTATTGATTACTTTTTTTCCTTAATCCAAATCTATATCTGATATTTTCCATTGATAAGGAATAATTGACTGGAGAGGCATTTGGTACGTTTTTTCCTTTTTCATTTCTTGCTAGCCATTTCTCCTTTTGGTGAGCTTTCAAGTCAGGCCAACATAAACCTAAGTAGGACTCTTTTTCCATCACTTCTGTTTGAGAAGTATATGGTATGTACGGATGTAATCAAATACATGCTTTCACAGTGTCCCCAGCAAACTATGAGCATTAAGGGCTTGTTTTGGAGTAAATGAGTTCAAGTCTCTCAGTCAATTAAGTTAGATTATTTTTAGCTACTTAGAGATTTTCAATTTTTATTTAATTGAGAGGGAAAGTATCACTTAGTTGGTGAGAACACGAATCAGCATTGAATTGAATGGCCAGGATAACTCCATGTGCTGAATTCAAATTCAAATTCAAATTCAAATTCAAATTAATTAAGAGAGCGTTTGATTCAATGTTATCTTGATGTTATGTTATATTATCTAGAGAAGACAATTATTTGGTTTAATGACATTTACAAATAATCTTCTATTAGATTATAAAATTATTAGTTAAAAGATGACATCTAGATGTCATGACATTTAGATTATATAACATAACACCAAGATAACAACGAACCAAACGCCCCCTAAATCTATTGAAAATTTTCATATTAGTTTTATTTAGATTTAGTTTGATACAGAACAGATTTGAAAACTTGTCATATTTAGAGCTGATTTTATTTTATTGTAATAAAATTAATTTCATATTTATTTTCATTTATTTAGTATTTTATTTCTTACATTTAATATTTTTTTAAATTTTTTTTTATGAAATCTCTTTATATAAATTAGTCGTCTTGCATTGTAATAGTTATATTTGAATTTTCAACTGCTTAAATCCGGATTAAGAGTTGATATTTTGGTGAAGAAAAAGGTAGGGTTAGGCTTTAGCGAGAATCTTCAAATAGCCTAGCTATCGACTTCTATAAAAAGAAGAGCCTTTCCCCCTCTCCCTTCCCTCTTTCTCTTTCTCTGTCGCTGCCTTGCTCGCTTCATCCACTCTCCGCTACAGCAATGGCGATCACACTAGCGAGGTTCCCATCCGCCAGCGATCCTGTCTTGTTGGTCTGGTCTGGTCTCATCTTGCCTTCATCCTTGCTGTTTCGCCACTCGCCATTTTCTTTGGGGTTGTCCGCCACGTTGCTTATGTTGCCGGCCGGCTGATGGACGCAGGCCTGCACAATTGACTCGCGCGAGTCACCACATCCGCACACATGTCGCGCGAGCAACTCGCGCCGGCTGACGTGCCAGTCTGCACGCTCCCATGCTCAGCCCGCTGCCTCGCGTGGGCAACCAGCAGGCATGCAAGCATCTTACTCTGCCTATGCACACTTTGGTCGCACTTGCTCCATCTGTTGGTTGCTTCTAATTCATCTGCTCGACTGCCTCGCTCAGTTGCTCGCTCAACTTCACTCATCTGCAGCACCCACATTGTGATGAAACCCAATTGTGTTGTAGATTGATCAAATGTATTTTGGTAGATTCTTCAAATTTGGCATTACTTCCTTTGAATCTTATTAATCTAACTATTCAATTTCAATATAAATTAAGAATAATTACCCACATGTCACATAAATCTTCATGTATTACACCACACACACTTTTTTCACAATCTATAGTGTAAATTTTGTGAAGAAAATGTGTGGTGTAATTTTAAAAAGTTTGTGTGGCATGCAGGTAAATGTCCCTATAAATTATTCATTTGATTTGAATTATTTATTTAGAGGGCGTTTAGTTTATTGTTATCTTAGTGTTATGTTATTTAATTTAGATGTCATGACATCTAGATGTTATTTTTTGACTAATAATTTTATAATCTAATAGAAGACTATTTGTAGATGTCATTAAATCAAACAATTAATTTCTCTAAATAACATAACATAACATCAAAATAACATTGAACCAAACAGCCCTTTAGCTCTAATGATCATAAACTTAAATTTGAGAGTTAAATTATTATTGGATTTATTTGTGAAACATCAGGCCTTAACTCTTGAACCTTAGTTCTGATTTATTAAATTTAAATTAATGTCTAATTTAAATTAATAAATTTTTATTTATTAAATTATTCCATTTAATTTTTATTTTAAAATATTTTAGTTAATAAATTTTATTTATTATATAATTTATTAAAAAAATATTTTTACTCTTAATTAAAATAACTTTTCAATTAATTCTATTAATTAAAAAAATATAATTTTTTTATCCCGCATCACTAATACTTTTGCTTGAATCAATCAAACTCAGTAACTGAGCCAAAAAAAAAAAAGGAAAGAAGAAAGTTTGACTTACTCGATAGGAGCTTCTTTAATGTATAAATTTAATAAAAAATAAAATTATAAAGAAGAAAGTTTGACCTACTCAATAGGAGCTTTTTTTAATGTATAAATTTGATAAAAAATAAAATTATTTTAAAATTAAGATATATTATATGCATATAAAATAAATTTAATTTTAAAATTAAAATTTATTAGATGTAAAATAAAATTATTTAAATTTATAATAAATTTAAAATAATAATTGTGATATTTTGAGATGCTACCCAAATTAAATTTTATGCGTATTAAAGTAAAGAAGAAAGTTTGACCTATTATGTATAGGTAAAAATCTCTTAATCTTACATGATTGGTTATTTTTTATGGTAATCTCATATTAATGCAATGGAATTTTGTATAGAAGTTGCTTGCTTAACTTTAAATTGCAATAAAGAAACGAGCATTGCTACTCAATCCTATAATAAATTACCCAAAAGCATGATTTTAAGTATTAAAATATTGGATTAAATTCAACTTTGGGCAACTTATTGATCAATTTATTAAGTTTTTTTTCTATCAAAAAACATTATTAGGTTTTTTCCTAAAATATTTGATTCAATTCTCAGAAGTACATGTAATATTACCATTATAATAATGACATGAGTCATGAGGAAGACAAGCATTTAACTTCAGTAACAAAAATAAAACAACATATTTCAAGCTTCAAAGTTTGACACTAATAAATATCAATCTCAGATGTCAGAATTAAGGCCCTCAATATTTAAGCAAAATGCTAGACAGCACATTGAGAAAATTGTGATGAAAGGAATAATCCGCGAAACTTAGATTTATTCCAAGAACAGGACTTATGTCAGGATGAAGGAATGCAACTGCACATTAAGAAATAAAAATATTCTTGGCCTTGAGATATGCATCCAGCTAAATCCTTGTGAACTGCCTCTTATCATCTCCTTGCTTCTTCTTACTGAAACCATGCCGATTGCCATCAACTCGACGCATCTTCTTCCTAAACTTAGATGCACTGCTTTCTAAACCCAGATTTATTTTTGGAGGAGAGCTAAAGCAGAATGAGGCTGCAACATCCTGGAACATAACTCATTTTCTCATTCTCATGGAGGATGAAAAATGCTTTGATGAATAGCAGAAATGTTTATGCACTAGATTCAAGGATAAGAGTTGTATGGTCATTTTTTAGATATCACAAATGAATATAGCATCAAATCTTAAGGAGAATTTAGTTCAATGTTATCTTGGTGTTATGTTATGTTATTTAGAAAGGATAATTGTTTAGTATAATGATACGTATAGATAAACTTCTAAAAAATTATAAAGTTATCATACAAAAAATAACATCTAGATTACATGATATAACACCAAGATAATATTGAACCAACCATCCTTTAGTAATAAATCCAACTTAGTTGGTCAATAAGGTAGGATGATATTTAGAACATTTACTGAGCTCTACTAGTTGATAAAAATGGCAACAACAATAACCAAAATGAAACAGAACTTCAAATTAATTAGCAGGAAATTTTTTACTACCATAAACTGAAGGTGGTCAACATCGAAGATTTTCTTCAAAGAGTGTGAATTGTATGCTAATATATAGGACCTATATGCCTCTTTAGCTGACTGAAGCAGATAATAGTTCTCCCCAACAAGTTTCTCCTGAGTAATATTGAAAGGAGCTTATTATCATGATACCTAGTCAAGCATGGTAATAATTTGCAAATTTTGAACAAAGTTGAATCTGAATACCAAGTGAGACTGCAAATTGGGCACTTTCTTTTCATCAAACTCATATTCTGTGACAGGTACATTAGCTGACTGAAAGCAAGAAAACAGAACTTATTAGCATACATACCCTGAGATGGCTATAGAACACCTGTGGTAGTATCATACCCTCAGATATTTCAGAAAGTCCAGCTCTGCCTCCAATAGAAAGAGAAGAGCATTTCCCTGACCACCTTCCCCTCGAGCAGTTCGACCAACTCTATGTATATATTCCTACGAACATAAAAACAATATGGGCTAGGTAAATGTAACGTAGCATATACTTATTGGACAAACAAAATGAATCTTAGAAACTGTAATACAATAAAAACAGTATTTTGTCTACTAAAAAATGAAAAACTATTACCTTTGGTTCATCAGGAGGATCGTACTGCACGATCCAGTCCTAGACAGAAGGTCAAACAAAATAAATAAATTGCAGTTCAAACATAAATATAGATGGAAAACAATAAACAACAACAACAACAACAACCAAGCCTTAATCCCACTAGGTGGGGTCGGCTACATGAATCCTTTGTTTCCATTGCGCTCTATCAGTTACCAAATTCTTATCTAAGTTTAAGTAATTAAGATCACTCCTTATAGTTTCTTGCCATGTCTTCTTTGGTCTCCCTCTTCCTCTTTGTACATGGGCAAAATCCAATAACTCAATTTTTCTAACTGGAGCTTCAATTGGCCTACGATTTAGATGTCCAAACCATCGAAGCCGACTTTCTCTAAGTTTATCCTCAATTGGTGCAACACCAACTTTCTTTCGGATATACTCATTTCTCATTCTATCCTTTCGTGTATATCCACACATCCATCTTAACATTCTCATTTCTGCAACATTTATTTTATTTGTATGTTTCTTCTTTGCAGGCCAGCATTCAGCACCATATATCATCGCTGGTCTTATTACAGTTTTATAAAATTTACCCTTAATTTTGGATGGAATTTTTCTATCGCATAACACACCAGAATTTTGGATGGAAAACAATACAGTTAGATAAATGAAACAAACCACAGCAGGAATATCAAGGCCACGGGCAGCAACATCAGTGCACAACAAGATACCCTTTTCAGCCTTGCAGAAATCAAAAAATGTGCTAGTTCGTTTTTGCTGCTTTTGCTTTCCGTGGATGTCATCGCAATCGATCTGAATGTATCTGAGAAGCTCTGCATGGTACTTGACAGAGTTGCACGAAGAAAAGAAAACCATGATCTTTTTTGATAAATTCCTCTTTAGAAAAGCATACAATACTAGAAACCTCTTACGGCTAGGGACTAAACAATAGCCCTGCTTCAACCCATCTACAGTAACCTGTTAAAGTAAAATAGTAATCCGAACAGATGCATCAAGTGCAAATAGAGCAAAAAAAAAACGCCATCAGAGAAACAAAACCTCCAGTTACCTTTGATCTGCCATCATCAACACCAACGTACACAGGCGGTTCCTTGAAAGTTAATTTCGCAAAATTCTCAACCTGCATGATAAAGTCCTCCAATAACACAAGTAACTTAGGAGGACAAGATGCTTTGAGTAAATTTTCAAGTATAGTTATAAACCTCCTTCGACTGAGTAGCAGTAAAAAGAGCAGTTTGCCTTTCCTGCACAGAAAAAAAGTTATAATGAGATGATAATCAAAGCATAAACATAAAATCAAATGTATAATAGCAACCAAATGAATAACTATAAAGATTTAGCATTTTCAACAATGAACTTTCTTACGAAACACACACTTTACTACTAACTGCATCATAAACAAAAAGCTAGATAACACACAACAAAATAAAGCAAGACAGGAAACAAAACCAGTAATCATATCAGAATCACAGATAAATCTGAAGCATCAGACTCGTTCACATAAGATCAGAATAAATGGAAAATTGCAAATGATTTTAACTTCCTTGGCTAAGCAGTTCACCATAATGAAACTTCAACATTGGTATTAAATCTATTAAGCCAACCATATTATCACTTCATAATGTCTCGAGAATAAAAAATTGTCACCGATGGAAGTCAATGCAAATGTCATCTAAAAGGCTTAGAAATTCAAAAAAAGCTTTCTTCTACTATTGCATAGTTTCATAGAACCAGTGAATAATTGTGTAGACAAATTATCTTATCACCTCAGTATCATGATTTATCATCATAAATGATTCAACGAACATGACAGGTGCAATAATAAGCTATGTGTGTTATAATGTGCGCTAGCTAAGATCTTTCATGTGCTTCATCAACTAGAGTTACTAACGTGCTAGCAACATTATTTTACAGCCCCCTTATCGTTCTCTAAGTCTATAAAAGAGGAATACTGACACGAAATGGATAATAGTCCCAACCTTTCCTATGTTTTCCAACCTTAATCACAGGGTTCTTCTTTGACAGTTCCATCACAGTAAAATAAATTATTCTGCTACATCCAGTTCTTATCACAAGAATTTTGGAACTAACATCTCTCTCCTTTAGGGCGCAGGAAGCAAGAATACTAAAGTAACCATCTAGAAATATGTACAATCCAGAACTGGATTTTCAGCTGCCAACTATATTGTCCATTCATACCACTAAGCACAGGAACATAAAAAAGATAAGGAATACACAAGTTTGAGTGTGTACCACGGGTAGGCGCTTTAGAATTTGTCTCATATCATCCTCAAAGTTTTGCTCCAATATTCGATCAGCTTCATCAATTACAAGACACTGCATCAATGAGAAAATTGATAATTAAAAAGAAAGTTACAATCAAAATTGTGGCAATCAACATATTCAACAAAATTAATAGCTAAAGTTGGTTATCAACAGGTGTGATGTCACCGCTCATGGTCCACATCCACGCCATGACTATCACCTTTGCCCTCGGGTATTATTCTTTGTCTCTTACCCTATATTATGACATAATAGTAGTTGATATTACTTGTGTCTTGATGTTATTCATGTTTGGCTGTTGACGTACTTGTGTTTAGAGATGTGTCGTGTGAGAAGGCTTCCATCTCACGTTATATAAAAGACTTGTGTATGCTTACATATGTGAAGAGACCCAAGTTGTAGTAGGATTGAACGTAAGATCGACTGGTCTGATTCACTCTATCAAATGACTGTGAAAATAAAACCATCCAATCATCTAACTAAAGCAGAGTCAAACTCAGGACTGGACAATCTGAGCGATCTAATCCTCTCCATTAGACAATAAACAAAATATGACCATCTGGTTACTCAAATCGAACCATCCGACCGGGTGATTTTTTGCTTGATTAGAACGTTCGATTCTGAGATTTGGATGTTCGATCAGCTAATTTTTGACAATTCGAAGGTTGACGTTAGCAATACCAAATCAGTTTTCTCCACTTCTTTGGGCAATTGAAGGGAATTCCAAACAACCTGAAAGAAGGGAGGGAGACCTTAAAAGAGGGGAAACATCCATAGGAAGATGAGGGTGATTTTTGGTGAATTCTAAAGCTTGAAAAAGATCCACTCCATTGCATACATATCGGCTGAGACAGAAAGGTCAGGATGTCGATGGGGCCCAGACAAGTGGTTTAAGGCTCATGGGGAAGCGGAGGAGCTATCATTTCTTATCCTAAATGTGGTTGGAGGTAGCTCATATGTATCATGATTTGTTAAAATGAATGAAATATAATAATAATTAGTAAACCTATCTTTAAAAAAAACCACTTTTACTCCATTATCCCTTTCATTGCTCTTCGAATTTTCTATTTTTGAGGCATTGCAGTTAAACTCAAGCACTCACTGAATGGATAAATTCTATTTTGAATTAAATCATATATATGGAGAGGGTTGGAACGGAGTTAGAGGAGGGTTAATTAATTTCATTGGAGCCAGAAGAGAGGGATGACAAGGACTTGGGGTGAGCATTCTTTAGATCACTACAATAGAAACGTTAGTATTTTAATTAATTTTATTTAATGTGTTAAAGAAAGAATGGTTTAATAGAAATAAAAGATATTTATGTATAGATCATATTAGGCATGAAAACTGGTTAGATTTTGACTTGATCTGATCTAAGATTCAACTCAAAAATACATTAATTAGATATATTTTACTTACTATTTACCCAATCCGAAATCCGACCCAATACATTACTTTTTCATAGATCAACCATGATCTAACCTGAATGAGTCACCATAGATAACTTAGTTTTTATCAAAGATTCATCTACATCTGTGAGTGCTTTCTTGAGTGCCTCCTCTAGAATAAATATAATATTTTCATAGTATTCGAATCATTAACTTTCTCTTCTTGTATCCAAATCAACAAATCATTCCTCTCTTCTTGTATCCAACAACTATACCACACCACTCTTGCTAAGACACCTCATTTTCCTAATAAACGCAAATCAGCACACTCTTTATTAAGTCAAAAGTTGGAATACATTTTAGAAAAGATGAATAAATTTTTAACTATTGGAATAATATTAACCTCATAATTAATATATCAATCATTTATCTTGAAATAAATTGAAATTGTATATATACATTTTTGTTTATAATTAAGCAGGGCACTCATTCGACTTAACGTGGGATCTAACTCGACTCGGGATCCGACTTGACCCGGATTTGACCCAAGTCAGATCCGGGTTATGGCTAATCCGATGTGAGGTGTGAATCGATCTAAATTTAAATGAATCTAAAACTTGGTCAAGGCTGATTCAATTCAAACTTGACTCATTTACAGAACTACATCATACAAATCAAGCAAAAGCGTGGATGTTCACCATGGCTGTTTCAAGTGGCATAATTCAGAAAAACTAATATTGAAGTTGATCGATGAATGAAAATCATAAATACTGAGATTCAAAAGTTATGTTAATTTAGCTTTAATATGCAGGGATAACAGTTTTTATTTATAGTATAGATGAAATAAATAATTTGTTATGAATTAATTTATTCAGAATCAATCCTAATAGGCAATAATTTATTCAGAACTAATTTATTAGATATTAATTTTTATTATAATTAACTTAACTTTATTTTCCATCATTAACACATTTCTAGACAATCTAAACAATTTCAAGGTATAACCAAAATAACCACAATACCAAACACGCAATCAGTTGTGTTTCTTGTTGGAATCCTTGAATTATAACATAGATATCTCTTTCAATATCCACTAGCATGTCCATTTCATAATTTCATTATATATGGTAACCTGGGGTTACATACTTGGGAGCTGGAATCCCCTCTCAGAAATTAGGATAATTTGAAAAATTATACTGAACCAACCCACTACTTTCCTTTTCAACCTCGTTTCTTTCTTCATCACAAGTCTATGTCAATCGATCCTAGAGGCCATAAACTTAGTAAATTTAGTTTCTTAGAATATTTTGGTCCTTCTATATAGAGAGGTCACTTTATATTTAACACACCAGCCTTCATTAGAAGGGAAATCACGTGAATCTAATATCAAAATCAGCTATGTTGCATAAATAATAAAAACTTTCAAAAAAAAAAGAGTACTAGTTTTTGAAAAGTGGGAATTGTACTTTGATAACATGATATACGCTCAACTAATCCTTTTGTTCCTTGGATTGCTAAATGTTAATTTGTTATATATATATATATATATATATAAAGATAAAACATGTTGGATTTAATTTATGTGTATATATGTATATATGTGGATAAACCCTAAATGTCATATATATATATGTGTGTGTGTGTGTGTAGACACATATAAAGATATATGTGTGTGTGTGTGTGTGTGTCTATATACAATATATATATATATATAGACACACACATACAAAGATAAAACCTGCTCATAGAGCATGCCGGATTTAGTTTACTGTTGTTTGGTTCAGACATCAAGATAAAGGTGAACAACACATTAGACATCAATTTTCGTATGTAATTTTGATGAAAAACTTAAGGCAATTAACTACCAGTCAACCTTCAGGGAGGGAAGAAGCATACAAAAGTTTAGTACAATAAAAATATATCAGAATGAACCAACAAAACTATCAATAAATATCTCAAAAACCTGCAAACCAGAAGAATGTCTTTACCTTCAAATTTTTATATATGAAACCTTTAGTATTTTGAAGATGGTCTAAAAGCCTGCCAGGTGTAGCAACTAATACATTTACCCCCTTTGCAAGGTGTTCAGCTTCTCCTCTTCGTGCTGCACCTCCAATGACCAGCCCCAGAGTCTGTGAATGGTGCTTCAGAAGGTCCTTTGCCACAGCATGCGTCTGATCAAAGAAAACGTTCATCAACAAGAACAGTATTACCTCCTTTTTTATTGAGATCTATCACATAACAAGAAACTTCAGCCAAACTAAGTCCAATTCTATTCTTTGATGAGCATGTCCCCTAAGAAAGCAAGGGCATGTACCTGAATAGCAAGCTCCCTTGTTGGGCAAATTATGATGACTCCAGCACCGTTCCGAGCTGTAAACTTGATATGGTAAAGCAACTCAACTGCTGGTATTAAGAAAGCCAGAGTTTTTCCCGAACCAGTCCTTGCAGCTCCCATAACATTCTTCCCACTCAAAAGCGGAGGTATGGCTCTAGCTTGAATCTACCATATAATCCAACCCCAAACTTAAACATTAGCAACGAAAGGACCCAAAGCTTCCCCAAAGAAAATACACAAACAGCAGATTTTAGCAGCACTGAGAAAAAAATTTGACAAGAAAAAGCGTGCTCCTCGTAAAAACGAAACGACGGAGGTCAAACTATTCACCTGGGTCATGTTCGCAAAACCCAACTCTCTGATGGCCTTCTTAGTGGGATCAGAAATAGGGAGCGAGGAGAAGGATACGTTACTCATGATACCGGACCCTCTCATATTTCCCATCTTCTGTTTCTTCGCTGGCGGAACTTCTTCCCCTTCACCTCCAACTCTTCCTCCTTTCTCTTCCTCCGGTTCACTGACGCCGCCATCGTCGCCGGAACCTCCGTCTTCCTTGCCATCCTCCGGCGGCTCGTGTTCCCGCTCTTCAACGGTGTCTCCTCCTTCACTTTCGGTGTTTGGTCTGCTCTTCCTCTTGTTCAGCTTTTTCTTCTTGTTTGACATGTCCACGAAGGCCGGAGACATTGAGGATCGGAAAAACGCCGGCGAGGGCAGAGAGGACAGCCAACGAGCGCGAGAGAGAAGGAACAATTATATCTAGTAGTTGGGTAAATCATGGCCGTCGGTCTCCAGGGTTAGGGCTAGTTTAGTACAGCAAAATCTTCTTTTTTTTTTTTTTGATATTTTAGTACAGCAAAATCTGCTCTGAATTCTGAAACTATTTCTGATCAACATAGATAATCAATTCAGCTTGATAATTATCGCGAAAGTTTCATATCAATCACATAAATATATTTTTTATTTTCTTTCTATTTTTGTTATCACCTGATCCATGTGTTGGAATATTATAACTACTGGATCCATACTGTCAGCCCTGTCATTGCCCGCCTATGAAGTACTGATACTTCTAAGAGGTTAACGTATCCGTATTCGATACGTATCGGATACCGATACGCACCGATACGCCACCGATACGTATCCAATATGCCAGGTGGCGTATCGGATTTTTTAATTTTTTTAAAAAATGCGATACGGGGCTGATACGCAATGGATACGGGACCGATACGGGGCTGATACGCAATGGATACGGGACCGATACGGGACTGATATGGGGCTGATACGTTTGAACCGACCAAACGGTTCAAACCGGCCGGTTCGAGCTTTCCGCCTAAGCCCTAAAGCAACCCCTCGATAGTTTTTTTTCTGTTTCCGCGACGAACAAATCCTGCGTTCAGCCACTTCCTTCCTCCTTCCTCCTTCCTCAATCTCCTGCGCAAATCAAGCATCGCTGTGTCCTGAGCTTGATCGCTGCGCCCCGTGCTCCTTCGCTGAGCCCCGTGTTCCTTCGCAGCGCCCTGCGACTCGCGATTCGCCGTGCTCCTTCGCCGCACTCCTGCGCCGCACTCTTGCGCTGCACCCTACGCCAAACTCCTTCGCCGGCACCTTCGCCGCTGCCTCTTCCACTGCCTCCTTTCCATCGATTTCTGCAGACAAAGCTTCACTGTGCCGCCCTGATCTCCTGCGACGTGCGGCCTCTTCCACTTCTTTCCCCTGAGTTTTGCAGACGAAGCATCGCCGCGCTCCCCGATCTTCTGCGCCATCTTCTCTGCTCCTTCGCCATAGTGCTCTGAGCCTCTGACCGTCTGACGTAGCTCTGCTCAATGAGTGTTGATTTACTTCATTTACTTCATCCTCATTTGAGCCTATAAAAATTTAATCCTTTGATTAATTTGATGGATTATGCCCAAAATCAGCATTTGAGCTACTTTCTGATAATTTTCTTTGGACTGCATAGCTTTCTTTTAGAGAAATTGTACTTTAAATTACTAAAGTTGTCTTCATCAAAATTTTAGAAGTTAGAACTTGTGATTGATTTTGAATTTGCTAATTTTTTAAAAGTAATTTATAGGCTTATGACGTTATAGGATTCATAAATATTTGCATACTGACTACTGAGTAATATTATTGTTCAATTATTTTATTATTTCTAATTTATATTATAGGGAAGAAATGACAGAAAGTGGTTCTGGATCTTCTGAATACTTAAAAGAGTTTGATGATTTTCTATTATGGAAATATGTAGAGAAGATAGAAAAAGAAAATTTTGGAGGAGGAAACACAAAATTTAAATGCAACTATTGCAATATGACCTATAATGGATCATATTTTAGAGTTCGATCGCATTTATTGAAAATATCTGGTAATGGAATTAGATGTTGTCCTAAAGTGATGGCTGCACATATTATTGAAATGCAAAAGATAGATGCTGAGGTAGAGAAAAGCTGCCAAGTTGAAAAAAGTGCCACTTCCTTTAACATCTTGTTCTGTTGTTGGTGATTCCACTTCATCGCACTCAACCTTCAAAGTGGAAGGTTTTAATCCCAACATCAAGAAAAGAAAGCAAGGTGGAAATACAATTATTGAGAAGGCTTTTAATATGCAACTCTGAGATCAACTGCATGAATCTGCTGCTCGAACTATTTATTCTGCAGGGTTGCCTTTCCACATTGCTAGAAATCCTTATTGGGTTGATATGTTATGTTTGCATGCCAAGACATCAATGACAAGTTATATTCCTCTGGGATATAATAGTCTACGTACCACATTATTGCAAAGAGAGAGGGCACATATTGAGAGACAATTACAACCAATTAAAGACACTTGGAGTTTAAAAGGGGTAACATTAGTGGCTGATGGATGGACTGATCCTCAAAGAAGACCTTTTATTAATTTTATGGCAGTTTCAGATGGATGCCAAATGTTCTTGAAAGCAGTGAATTGTGAAGGAGAATACAAAGACAAATTTTTTATTTCACAGCTTATTAAAGAAGTGATTTCTGAGATTGGATCAAGTAATGTGGTGCAGGTGATAACTGATAATGCTCCAGTTTGTAAGGCTGCAGGAGCGATAATAGAAGAGCATTTTCAACATATTTTTTGGACACCATGTGTTGTCCATATATTAAATTTGGCATTAAAAAATATTTGCTCTCCAAGAAACACTGAAGAGAATGCTTCTGCTTTTGAGGAGTGTCATTGGATAAATGACATAGCAACTGATGCAAATTTTATTAAAAATTTTATTATGAATCATTCGATGCGACTTTCCATGTTTAATGATAACGTGGAATTGAAGATGTTAGCTATTGCAGACACCCGTTTCGCTTCTGTGATTGTGATGCTAAGAAGATTTCGACAAATCAAAATTGGTTTGCAAAAAATGGTCATATGCGAGAAGTGGAATATGTATCGAGATGATGATGTGGAGAATGCTCGTTTTGTTAAAGAAAAGTTGCTAAGTGATTTGTGGTGGGATAAAATTGATTATATTATTGCCTTCACTGAGCCTATATATGAAATGTTACGTGTCGCAGACACTACTAAACCATGCCTTCACTTGATATATGACACGTGGGATAGTATGATTGAAAAAGTAAAAGTAATTATTTATAGGCATGAGGAAAAAGAGGAAAATGAAGAATCAAGTTTCTTCAACGTTGTATATAATATTCTCATTCAACGTTGGACCAAGAGCAACACACCTCTTCATTGTTTAGCACATTCTTTAAATTCGAGGTAATTTATGACCTGTGAGTCATCTCATTTTCATTTGTTTATATTAGAATGCTTAAATTTTTAAAACTTATACTTATATTATAGGTTTTATAGTAAAGAGTGGCTCTCCGAAGCTCCAAATCGAGTGGCTTCTAATAATGATGAGGAAATACAAATTGAAAGAATGAAGTGTTTGAAGAGGTTATTTCCGGATAACGTGCAAAGAAAAAGAGTTAATGAAGAGTTTGGAAAGTTTTTCTTAAGCCTTGGTTCATTTGGTGATCCTGATTGCATATTAGATAGAGCAATAATGGATCCAAATATTTGGTGGGCTACATATGGTGCTAGTACTCCACTTCTTCAACAATTGGCTATGAGATTACTTGGCCAACCATCATCATCTTCATGTTGTGAAAGAAATTGGAGCACTTATTCTTTCATTCACTCAATGAGGAGAAATAAAATCCAGCCACAACGTGCAGAAGATTTAGTATATGTTCATAATAATTTTCGTCTCTTATCTAGAAGGAGTCCACATTATGTGGAACAAGCTACAAAGATGTGGGATATTTCTCCAGACACATTAGTTTCTGTTGAAGATACATGCATGTTTGAGGTAGCGTCATTGTCATTGGATGAGCCCGAACTTGAAGTAATGCTAATGGAGGAACTCAATGATGAAGGAGACCTTGACAATTGATATAAATGTTGCTTATATATTTTGTGTTTTTGAAACATGCATATGTTTTGATTTTCTTTTTTATTTGGAGACATTATGATNAAAAAGTGAATGCTCTACCATATGAGCTACATCTCAAATGTAATAACTAATAATTTTATATATTTTATATATATATATATTTTGTAATTATTTATTATTTTTTATTATATTTAATCGTCGTATCCTGACGTACCCGTATCCTACTTTTTTGAGATTTGTCGTATCGGCGTATCCGTATCGTATCGTATCCGTATCGTCGTATCGTACCCGTGCTTTCTAGTTGCCCGCTCTAGAAAAATCATCGATAGTGGCAAAAGCAC
Organism: Apostasia ramifera; assembly: GCA_019297695.1. NCBI lineage: Eukaryota > Viridiplantae > Streptophyta > Magnoliopsida > Asparagales > Orchidaceae > Apostasia > Apostasia ramifera. The sequence goes on along the minus strand of JAEMOT010002759.1, from coordinate 125,762 downwards.
GCAAGTCCTCAGTTTTCGTGACTGGTGGGAATCCACACTAGTGAAGTTGTGCTGACATGGCAGTCTCAAGTGGGCTAAAACAGCGACAATTGAGGGTAAACAAACATCGAGGCCGATGTTAATGAGAGTTGTGAAAGCCCAAATATCGTGGTCGACGTCACAGGTAACTGAACCATCGTGGCTGGTGTTAGAAATCTGCAAAGGTAAAGCATGATTAGTTAAATATCGCGACCGATGAACCAATTATCATGCACAATAATAAGTAAAGTGAGCCTTCGGATGCTATACGTACAACTGAGATTCAGCAACACCTGAGATCAGGAGGAGACTAGGAGAATGAGATTCTCCTAAGAATCATCGAAGATGAAGCTTGTATTTTTTGTTTTTTTTTTCTTGTACTGATCCTCTGACTAAAACTCTTTTTGAGCTTTAGTAAAATCTTCTTCGCTGACTCTCTGGTAGATGTAAGGGAAGCTATCCCTAAACCATCTTAAATTTCTATGTATCTTTCTGGATAATTTTTAGCTTTCTAATACTAGAAATTCTAGATTAGAGATATTGCGAACAACTAATTTTTAGGAATGACAACGGGGCGAATTTGGGTCGGGTTTATAAATACCCATACCCGCCCCGCTATATACCATTCATTACCCATACCCGCCCCATACCCTTTTTTGCCCCGCCCCGCCCCGCCCCGCTTCTAGTTTTCATAAACTCGCCCCCGCCCCGCCCCGCCCCGTTTCCTCACTCAGTTAATGAAAATCGAATTATTTTATTCTATTTGAAACAACAAAAATTGTAACCACATGGTGTTAGTGACATTTTCTATAGAAATTATTTCTTGTATGTAAATATATGTAACAAGATCAGGAATAATCAATAACTTTCATATAAATTCTTCAGATTGCCAACTTTCTTAGCATGGATTCCTATATAAAGCAAGCATATGACAATTAAAGAGAAAATCAAATATGAGGCAGTTATAAGACCCTTGTAGGCAACATGTATCAATTGATTTAAGAGCCAACTGAAAATGTCAACTATCACAAGTAAGAAAAATTTTACAGTAAAGAGTACATGCATTCTCTTTCCAAAGTACTATTTTTATTTAGGTATTAATTTTTAAAATTTTTAAATTTATTAAATCGGGTACGGGACGGGGCGGGTCTATATGATTCATACCTGAACCCGCCCCATTTCATAACGGGGCAGGGCGGGGAGGGTGTTCCGGGTAAAATTTGAGTACTCATACCCGTCCCATTAGGGGCGGATCGGGACGGGTTTATCGGGTACGGGTACAAATTGCCACCCCTACTAATTTTTAGGACTCCATCTCTTTTCCTCAACATTTTTCAAATAAAAATCGGGTTAAGAATATTGTAAATTTTATTTTTTAACATAAGTGCAGTATTTGACTTTCAAATATATCAAATAGATTTTTTAATTTTTATTTAGTTTAAATTATTTTATCAACAACAACAATAAACTAAAATCTTTATTTTACTAGGTGGAGTCGGCTATATGAATTTTTTATTTTTATTGCACTCTATTATTCATTTAATTTGATTCATTCAATTAAAAATTATTAAAATTTAGTAATATTTAATTAGTGGTAAATTTACTTAACTAAAAAATAAAATAACATGCATAAATTCTAACTTTTTTCCTCTTTTAACTTTTAAATAAATTTGAAATAATCAAAAAGATATTTATTAAATATGACCAAAACTTGTCTAGTGCATATGAACATTTTAATATTAAAAACATTTTATAACCTTAAAAAATGATCAGCATATAACGTACACATTGGGGCAATTTATGTAATTATATCTAATGAATTATGCCCTTAATTAAATTTGTAATAGTAATATATAATCATCATTATATAATGCTCGATTGCTAAGGTAGATGTATGAATATACATGAAAGAATAGAATGAGAAATGAGTATATCCGAAATAAAGTTGGCGTTGTACCAATTAAGGATAAACTTAAAGAAAGTCGGCTTAAATGGTTTGGACATATAAATCGTAGGTCGATAAAAGCTCCAGTTAGAAAAATTGAGTTATTGGATCTTGCTCATGTACAAAGAGGAAGAGGGAGACCAAAGAAGATATGGCAAGAAACTATAAAGAATGATCTTAGTTATTTAAAAATTTGGTAATTGATAGAGCGCAATAAAAATAAAGGATTCATATAGCCAATTCCATCTTGTGGGATTAAGGCACGATTATTATTGTTGTTGTAGTATATAATCATCATTTTTTGATTGCATAATAAAGCTTTAATTTACTTTGCATTATATATATATATATATAATATTGTTGTAACTTCTTTTTTATTAAAAAATAATATTTTAAGGCATTATCTTCATAAATTATAGTCATATATAATTATATGCATTGTGAATTAATTTTTTGAATAAACAGCATGATAGAGAAAATGACTGACAGATTTTATAATTTACCTATAATTGCATTCTAATTTATATTTTTAAAAAAATTTATTTAAATATTTGAATTAATACTGCAAGAATCTATTAAGTTTATATTTTTAATTTTTAAAATTTATATAAAAATTTTAAAAATATAGAAAAAACTAATTAAAAGATTTTAAAAAAATATAAATTAAATTGCCATTGTAAATAAAATGTAGGAATATATTAGCAATTATAATAAAAAAATTATTAGTAATTTATTCTAAAAATTATTACATCTGTTGTTTGTCCCCTACTCAGTGCTTATTACGTTAGCATTGAGTGGAGCTCTGAATAGGCCTGTCAACGGATCAGATTTGGATCGAGTTAACTTCGATTCGGATCCAAATTCATATATGTCGGATCAGGTTATACATCGGATCGGGTCATGGTCGATCCATATCCTCTCGGGTAGAAAATTGAATCGGATCGGAACTCGAGTTTTCGGATTTAATCCATTTACAATAAATGTAGTTATTTTTAAGTAATTTTCATAATTAAATTTAAAATAATGTTAAATTTATTGGAAATAAAATAAGAGAAGAATATTATATTTTTTGAATTAATTAAATATTTTAATATAAAAATCAGTATTTGTAATATATATACATATATATTGTGAAATATAAACTGAGTACTATAAATTATAATTTACTAATATAATCTGTGAAATTTTTTTATTAATTAATTATAGTGACATTTTTTACTTGATCTTTTCTAATAAAAAGATTATTAGCCACAATGTATCCCTCTATGAACTATAAATTAGATTACATAAACGGATCAGATTTTAAATGGATCGAGTCAATGGTGATCCATATTCAATTCATTTATTTATAAATAGATCGAGTCAGTAAACGAGGTGGATCGGCGGGTCAAAAAAAAATTTATTTAGTGATTTAATCGGATCAGAATTCGAATCGGATCGGGTCATGATCGCCTACTCACTCATGCTAAGCCAAATTTTGTGGGCATGCAAACAAATTACTAAAATTATTGTTTGGAGGGGTAGAAATGTTATATGCCTATTTCTTTAGATTTCAGCGCAAATTCGACCGGGATCCGATTCCCGAGACGGTCAGAAATGTGCAAGAAGCTATTTTTTCCAAATCTCATGCCCATCACCGGCGCCGGCCGCGGTCATGGACTGGCACATTGAGCGGCTATTGAACCGCATCTCTTTCTTCCTTGCCACCGTCGCCACCCTCTCCCTCCTCCACCTCTTCTTCCGGTCTTCTCTCTCCTGCGCCCCCTCGCCTCTCCACCGCCGAACCCAATCCCAACCCCAAGCCCTAACCCTAACCCTCTCCCCCTTTCCCCGCTCCTCCTGCGACGCCGCTTCTCGCGATGTCGTTACCCCGGAGAAGCGCTTCCAGAAGCTCCGCTCCACCCGTGCTTTCAGCCGCCGCGTTCAATCTTTCTCCTCCCTCTTCCTCTCCCTCCGCTCCCTCGGCCTCCTCTCTAATGCGTCCCACGTTCTGTGCGTCTCCGCTGGCGCTGGACACGAGGTCTCCGCCCTGCAGGAATCGGGCGTTGCCGACGTCACTGGCGTCGAAGTCGTTGACTTCCCCCCGCTCGTCAAGCGCGCCGACCCCCACAACCTTCCCTTCTTCGACGGCGTGTTCGATCTCGGCTTCAGCACCGGCTTCGCAGCCGCTTTGTTTCCCAGTCGGTTCGTAGCGGAGATTGAACGAACTGTGCGTCGTGGCGGTGCCACGGTGCTGGCAGTGGATGGATGGAGCACCAAGGTGGGAGTTGAGGGCGTTTATAAACTCTTTCAAAGGTCAAGTCTTTTGGAGGTCAGAAATTTCACTCTCGATGGATCCCCAGTGACTTTGGTTGTTATGAGAAACCATCACAACAGCTCGGAAAATTATTGATTCTTTCTCACACTGTTTTTCTATGTTCTCATTCTTGTATAGTTCTGTATTAATTTCTTCAATGTTTTAGATGAATCTATTGAGTTTAATGCTGAAGTAAAGAAATTTCTGTGCGGTTTCTCTTCTTAAGCTTTTCAACCTTGTTTCTGCTGGGAAATAGGTGTCTTAAGAAACAACCGAAACCTGGTCGAAGATGAAGAATCAAACCTCATCGGAGGATGACCCTGCCCACGAAAACCTTGAAATTTTTGACAATATATTTCAACCACCGGACAAAAAGCAAATGTGGAATACTCTTCTAGGGTCTTGTAATAATGTAAAGATAGATGCTTATAGGGTTTATGTGAAACATCTAAAATTTATAGTTTTCACAAGTCAACTAGGCAACTAGCTGAAATTGTATTTAGTTTGGGTGGTTCTCTTCGTTGACTCCCTGAAGAGTTATAGGGATTTTCACCAATACTCTAGGTGGAAACAAAGAATCTTTTTTTGTTAATGTTCTTCTGCAATGGAAGATTTCCGAAAATTAGATCACCTCTATTCCGATCTTAGTCGTTATGACATCTCTCTTGGATTAAGGATCTCCCGATGCTCTTACTAAATCTCTAGTTTCACTCAAGTAGTATCTCACTTAGGTCAATATCAACTATACATGTGTTACTCTTCTTTGTCCTTTTATAGTAGAAGAATATGGAAATTGTTTCCAGTGTGTTTCGACGAATGACCTACATGTCACTCTCATGGTGCAATAATATCGCATAACAGTTTGATAGTGGGCTAACTTGGTCGCTCTCTCATAATCGTATGAGATTCTTTGACATTTCAGAAACATGTGCTCTATTCTTTTGTGTAATTCTCTTCTCAGTGAAGTAGTGAACAAGCAATTCATGAATCACTCCTTGAAGATTCGATGTCGCATCTAAAAGATTGCTTTCTTCGAGAGATTTTATCTTACAAGAATAGCCCTTCCTCATTGATCGCTTCCTTCTTCGGGGCTGCCAACCTCATGCACATCATCGAGGTTTTAATCCTCTAGTTCAAATCTCGGTCAAGGTTTATCTTCGTCAAGGATTTTTATGCTCATCAAAAACTTCGGCGAGCCTTCTTCGATGACAACTTCTTTAGAAGCGTTTCGACGAGCATTCCTCCATGTTCTCGTAAGAGAGATCCCAACATTTTCTTCTTATCACTCTAAAAAATTGATTTCTTGGCGAACTGTGCCTAATATCACCAGGTGACCATCAAGAGAAATATGTTACAAATTGTGTATGAACTTACTGTTGTACGTCAAGTGAATTGACTTTCTGAATGTTATTCCAAGTTAAGACAGCAGCAGTCTACATTCGAGATTTCTGTTCGAGGCAAAAAGAAAATGGGGAAATAGTTTAAACTCATCTTTGATGATTCTGTGATGTTACAACCTTTTCAAAGCGGATTGCTGCAAAAACTGTACAAGTGCATTTCAAAGAAGTAACTTAAATGGTCAGTTTCTCTTCCTAATAGCTCTTTCTTATCTGGGCCACATTTCGGGTGACTGCAGCTTCAAGTCTTGCTATTAATGCTAGTTGTTATACAAAATTTGAAAATATTTGAAATTGAAAGCACCAGTTTGGCTGTATCCATTTTAAATTTGTTTTATCCTACTAGTCTAGTTTTCCATCAATCTGCAACAACACCAACTGCTTGGGAAGATTATTGGCAATGAATCTCTCTCTTCTCCATTGTTAACAATTCTTTGGCCCAGATATAATCTACTGTGGGAAAGGTAATTTACATTAGGATATACTATGATCAATTGAGTATGTTTTAACCCTTGTTTTTTTTTTAAAAAATTTTACCCTAACATGATAATTTAAATTGTAAATTGCTTCTGGGCTCTTGAGATTTTAAGGGTGTTGTAAATTAATGCTATTTTTTAAAGAACCTCAATTTCGGTTCACAAGGTTGTAAAAGTGTTATCAATTGGTCAATGTGTCAACATTTCATTTTTTTAATGGTTCTTCAAAAAACATAAAATTTGAAATTTAATTACTTTTGATCATAGTAGAACTCAAGTCAGTAGGATTAGATTAGGAACTTAGAATATAGGCAGCCTGACGGGCAAGCTAATGGAGTTGGTGGATATTATGATTCATAGAAAGATTAATATTTTGTGCCTGCAGGAAACAAAATGGGTTGGAGAGAAAGCTAAGGAAATTGATGGCCTAGGTTTTAAACTTTGGTACTCTGGTAAGAATAAAAATAAGAATGGAGTGGGTATAATTCTGGATAAGAGCCTGAAGGATCATGTAGTGGAAGTTAAGAGAAATTGTGATAGAATTATGGCTTTAAAAATTATAATCAATGGAATGATTATTAACATTGTAAGAATGAAATGATTATTAATAGTGGAAGAAGAGTTAATACAAGAGATACCTCAGGAGGAAAGATTATTTATTGGAGGAGATTTAAATGGACATGTTGGACGTGTTGCTGTGGAATTTAATAATATACATAGAGAGATAAATGAGGAGGGTAAAACTATTTTAGAGTTTTCTTCAGCATATCACGTACAAGAATGGAATTTCAAGAACTCAGATTGATTATTTTCTTATAAGGAAACGAGATCGCTTGGATTGTAAAAATTGTAAAGTCATTCCAAGTGAATGTTTGACTACCCAACATCGATTAATGGTTTTAGATTCCGAGATAAAGTATTTGAGAAAAAATAATAAGTCAAAATCCTATCTTCGGACTCGATGGTGGAATCTAAAGAATGAGAACAAAGAAGGTTCTAGAACTTGGGCAATGGTGGAATCTAAACTGATCTTATGTGGTTGACAGTTGCTAACTGTATCCGTAAGGTGGCAAAGGATGTGTTGGGAGAATCCAAAGGAATGATTCCAAATAATAAAGATACTTGGTGGTGGAAAGATGATGTACAAGAAAAAATTAAGGAGAAGAAGATTTGTTATAGAGATTGGTTTAAAAACAAAAATAATGATAAGTGAGAGAAATATAAAGTGGCTCGACGAGAGTCTAAGAAAGCAGTAGGCATTGCAAAAAATATGGAAGAAGATATTATATAAGAAGCTAGACACTAAAGAAGGAGAAAGACAATTATATAGGATTGCCAAGGCAAGAGATAGAAAAATTAAGGATTTAATTGAAGTAAAATGTATTAAAGATGAAAATCAAAGAGTACTTTTTATGAGTTACTTTCAACAGCTTTTCAATGAAGATTGTGAAAATTCAATTGATTTTACAGAATTCAGCACCCTAAAAGAAAGTAAAAATTACTCTTACATCCGACGTATTAGTAAAGCTGAAGTCTGGAAAG
>JAEMOT010002759.1:105492-117012 GCA_019297695.1 Apostasia ramifera | reverse complement strand
GACAAGAAACTATAAGGAGTGATCTTAGTTACTTAAACTTAGATAAGAATTTGGTAACTGATAGAGCGCAATGGAAACAAAGGATTCATGTAGCCGACCCCACCTAATGGGATTAAGGTTTGGTTGTTATTGTTGTTGTTGTTGTTGTTCAATTTGAACTATTTACATATTTTGAAAGATTATTATACCAATTTATTCACACTTTTTTCTTAAAATTTAAAATATAAAAATTGTAAAACTACATAGAATTTAATTTCTTCTCTCTCTTATTCTCTCCTTTTTAAAAATTTAAAAATTTAAAATATTAATATTAATATTTTAAAAAATTATTATTAACAATCAAAAAATTAACTAGTAGAAATAATTTGAAGACATGATAGTAAAAAGTCAAAAGAACTCAATGGCCCCCATCTTAGTTGCCCTTTTAAACATCATGTGCAGTTTTCAACTGTACAAACCAGAATTTCTTCTCATTCATATGATTTCTATTAACATACACCTCATTTTTTCTCAGAGTCTAATAACCTTGCATTCCTAATCTAACTGATGGAATCATGTTGTAATGCTATAAAATATCCTGATGATTTAATAAAAAATGACAAATTTTCTGACTATGAGCTCTGAAAGCCAACATTTTAATGTATCTTTTCTGTAAGGCAGGTTAAAACTTGAGACCTTTTGAAAGATACTGCATTTGCTTCTCATAATTTATCTTATGGTGCGACGCAGAGTTCAACTACTTTTATCTTTAATCTTCCTCCTATCCATGGAATTGTCTGAAGTCCAGCTTCGTATTTGTTCTCAGCTAGGAAAAGAAGAACGGAAAAAAAAGCAAAGAATCTTTCTTTTGACTGTGACTCGAGCTTCTTTAATGCAGTTCATAACGTGGCTTTTATGTGTTCGAAAGAAGAAGAAGAAGAAGAAAGCTATATTCCAAGAGAAGGTAGTGGCTAGCCACTGGAGCTTCCACCAACCAAATTCTGCATTGAGGCCAACCCTGAGGCTCTGACAGTGTCACTACAATAGGGATATGGGTTTCAAGACAGATGAAGCCAGGATATCAGTTTTTCTAAAGTTTCATAGATTCAAGGATGACTGTGAACAAATAAAGAAAAGGCAAGAAAGGGCACATTGCTATTCCAAAAATAAATTGTACAGAATTTTTTTATATATAAAGGAAACAGCCAAAAGACAACATGACTGGATGCAAAGAGCATATTCATATAATCTGAGGATGTTCAATAGAACGATTCAAATGATTTATCTCAAGAAAGTGTTGCTAGCCATTCCATATACCTCTGATCAAGAACACACTCACAAGGTGTCTCGTCCAAGAAGTCATTCTCACAATATGAACAGTACTCAAATTCACCCAAATCATATTTTGAATCCCAAAGAAAGACCTTAACATGAGAAGCCTTCTCAAGAACTCCACTGGTGATGCCCGAAATTTCGTATCCAGATATATCAAGGTATTCGAGCTCTTTCAAACCATCAAGCAAAGTGAGGATAGCATCCCTTGACATCAAGCATTCTGTGATCTCAAGCTTCTGGAGGCTAGGAAGGCATTGACAGATAATGGAAGCCATCTGTCGGTCAACGGTATCAGAATAGACTTTGAGCATGGTGAGCTCACAGCAACATTGGTTGACATGTTGGAGGACATGGTGGGAGATCAAATCCTCATCAATTGCCATGCCCTTCAGATATTCTAATTTGCTGATGGCCTTGCAAAATCCACCTTCAGATATGATAGGATTCTCAATGCTGAAGTACAGAAGCTCTGGACACCTGTTATTTTTTTCAAATTACGGTTAAATATAATCAAACACAGAATTTTGAAGAAAGGAACGGTATCAAATCAGTTCCAAGACCAAATCATAAGATCTTCCGTTATGAATCTTTCTATAAATTAGAATTAATTTAACTTCTATTAACAACGTTACCAATTAAAATATGACATTTTATATTAAAATTATTTAAAATTAAATTAAATATTATTCTTGACTTGGACTCTCTTGCTTTTGTTAATCAGTTTAATCATAAAATTCTCGAACTCAAAATTATATTTGTCTAGAGAATGGACTAATTGGTTATCCTTGAGTGAACGGTGGTGTAACACAACTTATCATTCTTCCATCAAAACCACCAACGATGAATTCTTATATGGCCAAAAGCCTCCTTTACATGTTCCATGTATAGCAAGTAATTCATCAGAGGTAGTTGTGGGTTGAAGCTAAGGCACGACAAGAGGCTATTAAGCTACTCAAAAATAGCCTACATCAAGCCATCAACAAAATGAGAGTTCAAGCTGACAAACATAGGAGGGAGAAGGAGTTTACGGCAGGTGATTATGTATTTGTCATACTACAACCTTATAGACATGATTCATTGGACAAACAGACTTCACATAAGCTCTCTCCCAGGTATTTTGGCCCCTTCAAGCTTTTGGCTAAAATCAGAACAGTTGCCTATAAACTAAAATTGCCAGAATATGCTAAAATACATCCTATTTTCCATGTTTCTGTCCTTAAGAAAAAAATTGGGTTCCCTTCAATTTGCTGAAACCCTTCCACCTAAAGTAATTTCACAAGGACAACTTGAAGCAGAGCCAGTAGCCATCTTGAGATGACGGACAATTCCATGGATATGTCTGTTTTTTGAACAGGTTCTCATTTAATGGAGTCAATCCCATCCTGATGATGCTAATTGGAAGATGTGGAGTTTATCTGCACGAACTATCTAGTATTTTCAGTCGATCCTTGAAGACAAGGGGAAGGGGGTATGACAGAGAACTAGTTGCTGAGGCATTGAATAAACAGTGCTCTGATGTCAAGTGATGGCATTGAGAGTTGTATTCCTTCTTCTGCGATTTCTTCTTCCCTTCCTCTTCTCCCTCTTCATTTGTTCTTCTCTATTCCTCTAACCCTTCTTCTACTCTGTTATGATTGTAATTTCTTCTATGGATTACTAGTAATAGATGATGTTGAGCTATGTTATCATCCTATATTAGTGTCATTGCTGTTCTTGAGTATCATCTAATCAAGAAATACGTAGGATTGAGATAATGAGACATCCAAAAAATGATTTTTCTTCTTTTCTTTTTGCAGCAGAAGTAATGGGATCTTGCTATCAAAAAAAAAAAAAGAAGTAATGGGATCAGATAAAACGTCAAGAAGCAAGCAATGAAAACCTTGACTGATGGTGCATGAGCTAGTGGCGTCCAAAAACAAATCCATCCAAAGATTTACAAATGGAAGACAGAACGAAACCCTGGGATTAGACCATAGTAACTGAAACCTCCAAAAAGGAGGCTGGAAAGAAAACAAATTCAACTAAAAGGCAATATCAATTACCAATCACCCGCATCAGGTTATAAAAAAAAAAGGGTCCTATCAATCTGCACGAGGGAGAAACTATCCAGAGAAAGAAACCAACTGTGAAGTAAAAAATTCTACCTGGCAGAGACATAGTCGAGATCTATCTCGTCGGCGAAGTAAGGAAAGTGGATCGAATCAAGAAATTCGTCGCTGCGGGAGATGGCAAAATGCAAGAGATCGGCGAAGTCAATAGCGTCGTCGCGCCGGCAGCCAAGGCGGTAGGAAATGGCGCTCCAGTTCCGAAAGTCGAGGTTTCTCCAACATAACGGATCCCTCACGGCGTCTCGCCACGCAGAGCACACGTAGGGCACGCCAGCTATCCGGTCCGCTACCCCGATCCGCGAGAAGATCGCCACCAAAATATCGCTGCTCAGATCCTCCCATCGCCGGCGGCGTCTTCCCAGGACATCACCACTTCTATCGATGACGGCAGCCGAAAACTCGTTCATACCGACGAAATCAATCTCCACCTCCATCCTCACCGCAGGGATTTTGGTGCGAACTCGCTTCGGTGATCTTTTTTGACCAAATTATATTTTAATCTTCATATTCTCGTTATTTGCACATTAATCACATGATAAATAATAAAATTATATTCGTTAGTTGATAAATTTTTTGAGAATATTTGTTTTTTACATTTCATTAACGTTTTTAAATATAGAAATATTAGATAACAAGATTAAATATGACGAGCAACATAATCATTTCGTGAAGCAATTTAGTTGATAAAAGTTTTACTATTAAAAGGATACCAAATTATACATTTGTGTAAATTGATAAGCATGCTATTGATAACTAAAATGGACAAGGTTTTCAGACGTGGAAATCGGTTGAACGAAAAATCACGGCGCCGCTCTCTGGGCGATTTTAGAAAGGGTTCCACTAGTCGAAAAATACATTACAAAGGTAATTAGAAAAAGCTTAAAGCGGAGGAGATAAAAAAAAGGTCATGTTTCTTCTGTTGAATTACAATTTATAATCTGAATTTTTCACAATCCTGACGCGTGGGGGACGCGTGGGGGATGACCTAGGAAGCTTCAAGGGCCGTCCCCCTATCCTGTAGGCCGTCGGCCATGCTGGTATGGATGTACGGCACCTGACGTAGACCTTACTTCTTTAATGACGTGCGGGGGGCCATTCCTCGTTCTCTGGAGCAGGTCGTACCGGTACGGATGTTCGACTAGTTCGTCTCTGTGAAAATTATCTGCCCTTTGCCTTGCGCCGCTCATCTGATTTCTGGGACCAGTCTCTCCACGTGTACGCTCCGGATGCTGCTTTGCAGATCACGAGGTAACACATGCCAACAATAGAATATTATGAAGTATAACCATAATGTAACCTTACAATTTATTTGTGGAGGAAATAAATCGATTTGTGGAGTTGATAATTAATCTCATAAAAATTTTGAAGCACGTATGCAAATTTCTTAATATTTTTTATAGCTATATTTTTATCAAGCTTGTTCATTTTCAATCATCCACCTGATACTTCAGTTCGGTGCGAATTCACAAATAATAGACCTACTATCAATTTGAACTAAATAGACGATTCGTTAAATTGTTATCAACAACATGTGTTTGGTTTCATTATTAGGTCCAAGTCTACTGAATTTGATTTCTTCAGTGTATTTGACAATTAATCTAACGATTTATTTTTCGTCCAACTAATATAACAGAAAGATAAGATACAAACTCCAAGAACATCGTCAAAAAATACCACACATAGGTAAGCCTGTCAATGAATTAGATTTATGACTCGATCCGATTTTAATTTTGATCCAATTAAACTCCCAAATAAATCTTTTCTTTATCCATCAATCTGACTTTTTGTAGAAAAGCTTAAATAAAAAATATCATTATAATTAACTAATAAATAATTTTTATCGATTATATCAGCAGATTATAATATATAATGTGCCTATTTTTATAATTTATTTTTATAAGTTTATATTTCATAATATATATATTATAAATATTAATTTTTATATTTAAATATTTAATTAATTTATAAAAATATAATATATATATTTTATTTTACTTCTAATAAATTTAATCGGGACCTTGCCTCCATTCGGACTGAGCCTTCCAAATAATTTTATTAATATTTTATATTTAACATTAATATTTAAATAAAAATTAATTTTATTTCATATTTTTATAATTTTAATAATAAAATAATTTTATTTTATATTATATACATTACTTATATTTGTTGTTTCTAAATGAAAAACAAACTCCAAATAAGTAACAATAATATTTATATTTCTAATATCTAAAATTTACAAATTTATGAATTTAATACTAAAATCTCTTAAGTAAAACAAAATAAATATTATCTATCGTTCTATGATAGACAACCATCTTATTGTGTGATGAGTCATCAAAAATAATATCTTGCTAGAAAGCATATATAACTAATAAAATTAAGTTTATAAACATAAAGATTTTAATGCTACTTATCGAAAGTAAAATGCATCAGCATAACTCAATTCTTGAATTATATTAAGTTTAATTCACTAACTGGCCCCATACTAAACAGAAAATATTCATTCAATATGTCATAATTGGTATATTCATTTCATATTTTGTATGGTTTAATTTTGCCTTTTATGAATTTTTTTATGAATATACAAATTAAACAAAATATCCGTATTAATTTAACTCATAATCAATTGAACATATAACAACTCCTAAATGAGTGAAAAAGAGTACATAATCTACTCAACTTGTGATCAACTTGCAAGAACTCAACTCATTTACAGCTCAAATTGTGTGAGAAAAGATATCTTCGCTCAAAACTCATCTCATATACAGCCCGTGACTGCTTCTTGCCTTCAAAGTTCACTAAGACGATATATAGTCCATAAAATTAGATAATTAATTAAAAATATGTAAAGTTACTACAGAATTAATAATATACTACTGTTAGTTTATGTTTTTCAAATTATAAATCTTGAAATTTTAGGTGCATTTGACATAAATTTAAATTTAACTTAAAGTTGAGTTAAAATAGAAAATTTTGAGTTTGAGTTAACTTAAATCAATAATATTTTGAGTTGATTTAAACTTGAAAATTTTGTATTAACCATGAATATTTGCATGTGACTCGACTCAATAAGTAAAATTTGTGTTGGGTTTGGTTAAATGTTATCTTGATGTTATATTATATTAGTCAAAAAATGACATCTAAATGTCATGACATCTAAATTACATGATATAATACCAAGATAACAATGAACCAACCCCCCCTTAATTCATTTCCTTCAAAACTTTTACAAAAATAGTGAACAAATAGTAGCAAAACTAGGAAATATAATCTCACTTCATCTCAAATTTATAGCCCCGTCTACAGACAAATCGAAAAAAATAAGCGAAGTAGCTTATCAGACCTTGGAAGAGGATGAATAAGTTGATTTTTGTAAAATTCCTACTAATAGACTATGAGCAATTATTATATCTGAAGTATCAAAACTATTAGTGGCAATTGCGCAAGCTACATATATATTAAGGAATTTCATCGAGCTGCTTCTTGTAATAATTTTATGGAGTTAAAGGCACAACAAGTTGCTCACCACATATTGTGTGAATCTCCATATAAGACTAGGTTATGTTCCATTTAGGATAAAAGTTTGACAAGGCTATGGGCTTGCCATGAAGGTCGAATCCCACCAAATGAGGCCAATTAATAGGGGATTTTTCTATGGCCATTATAGTTTCAGATGTGACAGCTAATCCCAAAAGAGGAATAGTAGGATCAATTAACCAATGAGGAAGCAAGTTGAGGTGGAAGCAAGCTAAAACCAACTTACACACTTGAGGAACAGCTCTCAGAATTATTAGAAACATAGCAACCTATACAAGCATAATCATGGGATTAAATGTTACTAATGTAATCAAGATGACAAGCGTTCCAACCAATGTTGCAGTTGACGAACAATTAGCATGCTCGAGAAAGATGAGCCTGAAGTCAAATTTGACAAGGATTTCAAAGAAAACAAGTCATCTACCCTAAGGATTTGCATGATCAAGAGCCGAAAAGTGCACTAGTGTGCAAAACTTACCTAGTCAAAATTTTATTTAGAAAAAAGAAGAAGATTTTGGAGATAGCTACCCTTCTGAAGTAGTTAGAATTAACCCAGACAGACTCGAGTCATTTTAACAAAAGAAGGGCGCTCTCGTATGTATATCTGACTGAAGTCAAGTCAAGCTAGTTTTAAGGCAGCACGAGGTTAAGCATCATCTGAGTCTATGTGCCAAAGATCAACAGCTCCACTAGATGAACCAAAAGCTTCAGTATATAAAAGCCATGATGTCAGCAATGTAATCTTCACTTGATTCTAAGATGGGAGAGCAAAAGAGGATCACGACAAAGCTGTTACATTGAATAATTGCCTTTTGGTGTTGAAATATGGCATTAGCATGAGCAAACATCAAACAACTATCTAGCTTCCATATCACTAATAGTGACAACAATTTCAGAGTCTGGAGGCCTTATCTTGTCGAAAACATTAGTCTCTGATCCTCTCGATATTGAGATTCAGATTCACTGGAAAAACTCTCTCTAGTATAGAATCCTGGTGTTAATGGTGTGGGAAGTATGGAAGAGTATGAATTAAGTATCAGCATCACTGAAGCCATGCTTGGACGCTGAGAAGGCTCGTTCTGGACACAAAGAAGCCCAATGTGAATGCATCTCAATGCTTCTTTTGTGTTGTAATCATTTCCAAGACATTGATCTACTACTTGTAATGCTGTTCTTACATTCCAGTTTTACCAAACCTATTCTACGAAATGCCACGAAGAATATTGGTTAGTGAAAATTGCTTTAAGTTCATTTTTTTTGTTAGTTTTTTCACATTTTAAAAAACATCATCAAACAACATCAATCAATTAGCCAGCAACATAATAGAGAAATGCTATAAGAAGAATCTTGATTTTGCCGTAGAATCTGGCAAACAAAGACAAGCAGACTTTCATTGTTGTAAATCAAGAGGACTTGCTCGAGACACCTCAGCAGGCAGGCACAACTCAATCCTTGATGGCAAACACAATAGGCGAGTGTGTCGACGGGCCAGTCTATTGAGGAACCAAGGTGTCTCATCATGTTTGACTCAAGCAAAAAATGTGTCGATGGATTCTATTTTAATTTGACACAAGTAGTTGAATAAATCTTTTTTTTCTTAGAAGACTGGTAAAGAGAACAAAACACTGCTCGGCTCAAATGAACTGAGCTCAAGCTCGAACAAGCTGTTAATAAACGAGCTTAAACTTGAACAGTACATTACTCGGCTCAGCTTGATTCCTTTACTGCCTCAGCATTGTGGTGTTTTTGAGGCTCCCACCAAACAAAAATTTCATCTTTTGATTCGATCAAAGAGGACAAGGATTACCTTTTCCGCCCCCAATAGCAGCCGGCGGTGATGCTACTGGCTGAGACGGCGGCTGCACCATGGACAGAGAGAAGAATGGACTGGTCTCAAACCTCAGAGAACAGCTCACCGTAACAACCTGGCCGCCGACACGCATGGACGGCAAGTACTCCGCTGCCCGGCAGAGGCAAAGGAGACAATCATCGCTGCTAAGATCCCTGGTGCACCAAGCCATCCCGTAAATTTTTGGCGGATCGGAGTTAACCCCGGCAGCAAACCGTTCGTCCTATGGCTATGATACTCGGGATCCGAAGCGTTTACAATGTTCCTTAGTTGACGATAATTCGACAATTCAGGCTGGGAGTAGAAGCTCTGGTCGGAGTAGCGGAGCACGCAGTGGTCGGCGCGGACGGAGGCAGACCTCCGAAGTAGGCAGCCGCTACCACCGCCGAATATGGGAACGCCGTCGCCGGCGGCAGCTGCAGCGGATTGGCTGAAGCAGTCGAAGCAGGTGGCCGGAGATACATCCGGGCGGCATTGCGCGAGGCCGTAGATTTGGGAGGATGGGGTGTTGCCAAGGGTGATGCTGGAGTAGAGGGAAGTGATATTGGGGGTAGAAGCGGTGAGCTTGGAGAAGAGGGCGTCGAGGTTGGATTTGTAAGGGCTCGCGGGGGCGTAGGTCGTGTTGCCGCAGTACGCGAGGAGAATGGGTTCTTCGGCCGAGGATTTGGAAGCGAGAAATAGCACTAGTATGATTTGCAGAGGAAGAAGATGAAGAAGGAGACGAGGAGAGAAGGCGAACACCATTAACGGAGAAAGCCGGGAATGGGAGGATTATTGCAGGAAGGAGTTGAGAAGAAGAAGGCGCGTTAATGACTTTGTTGGCATTGACCATTGACTTTGTAACAATCTGTTCATTGAAATATCCCTTTACTTATTTATTTTTTATAACTAAAGATGTCGGAGGAAAAAAAATTAAAAAATTTTGTGAAAATTATTTTACAAAATGTGTATAATGAAATAAAGTGATTATTTAATGTTAGAATTTATGTAGGATAATATATAAAATAGGGGTAATTTCACTCATTGCTTTGAGGTTTTACTTAACTTGCCACGCAGGTCTACAATTTTAAAAACATACTAGACATGTCTTCAAAACTTACTATATAGGTCATTGTAATCTTTAATATTTATAAAAAGCTTCCAATAAGGTCCAATTAAACAGCTTCCCTTAAATATTTCGTTAAATTAAAATTTTAATTTAAAAAAATATAAAAAAATTTTAATGTAAAATTACAATTGTAACCTCATACGTGCGGACGCTAATGCCGACGGCCGGCAACATGGCGCTGTCGGCGTCTGCGAGCACCAACGTTCGAGTAGGTGCACTAAGCGCGGGGCCGCGAGCCGACAAACGGAGCCGCGCGCTACGGCGACCAGCGTGCCAACGCACTTAGCGCGGGGCCTTGAGCTGGCGTCCCGCGATCCACTGGCTATCTGGGAGCGGCTATCCGCGCGCGGACACTGGCTCGTGCAGTCGCTTGCTCACTCTGCCGGTGGCCTGTGCGCAGACGCCGACGCAGCGGGCAGCCGGAAAAATTGAAGGTAAAAAGGGTATTTTCGTAATTTTAATTTCGTTTAACGGATACCGTCACAGAAGGACCACAATGACCTATACAGTAAATTTTAAGGATCTGTCTGGCATGTTTTCAAAATTGTAGACCTGCGTGGCAAGCCGAGTAAACTTCAGAAACTTAAGTGAAATTACCCCTATAAAATAATTTAAAGAAAAATTAAAATAAATTTTAGTGGTAGCTAAAATAATTTTTTTTTAGCCAATTGTCAAATAGAACTTAGTATAAAACTTTCACTTCGTACTTGACTGAAAGTCTTCCTGCAGTCCTATAGAAGAAGCTTTCAAGATCTTTGGGATGCTTCCCCATAGCTACACCTAGTCATAAAAGTTCTAAGAGAACTTCTAGAAAAAAAACAAAAACAAAAAATATCTCTTTTGTTCCTTCGAACAAAAAATTTATTATATCCTCCCCAGTCCTGTCATCTACTAAATTTTTTTTTAATTCAACGAAAAACCTAATAATAAGATGCCATGTGGGTAGGCAGGCTCTACTTAGTGTCGAGCACTTTAACAATGTCAAAATAACATTTGAATTTACTTGATATATATGAATCATTTATATTCTATTCTATATGAATTTTTAATGTTAAAATGCCAGTAATAAGGTTTTTACTCACATGCTCCTCTCAAAATATAAAACTCCACAAATAAGGGCTTCTCTATTCTCCGCTTCTTCTCCACTTAACACCGTTGATGCGCATCTCCTCTCCTGCCCCAAATCCCGCCATTCTCTTTTGCATTCTAGGTCAAGGAAAGCTTCGCAAATTCGATGCTATTCTTCTAGATCGATTTCTTGGAATCGAGCTTCGAGTAAGTTGCCTTATTCGTAGCAGATCTAAGGATTTTGGGGAAGTGAAGCTTAGCTCCAACCTACAGTGCTTCATCAAGCTCATTATCCGAGTTAATTATAAGGGCAAATTTCACTCAGGTTCCTAAGTTTAAGGGTTATTATCACACAGGTCCATATTTTTTTAAAAATATCATCGGGGTCCTTAGGTTTTCAAAAATTATCATCTGGGTCTTTTTTTATTTTTTTATTATTAAAAAATATACAAAATTACCATTATACCCTTACCCTCCCTCTCTCCACTAGATCCGGCAGCCGCGTCGCCCTGCGCCGCCGCCGGCAGCCTCGC
>JAEMOT010002759.1:83800-105198 GCA_019297695.1 Apostasia ramifera | reverse complement strand
GGCGGCCGAGCGCAGCGCGCCCGAGCGGCGTAGCGCGGCCGGCGCGGCTGCCATATCTGGTGGAGAGAGGGAGAGTAAGGGTATAATGGTAATTTTGTATATTTTTTAATAATTAAAAAATAAAAAAGGACTCAGATGATAATTTTTGAAAACCTAGGGACCCCGATGATATAAATTTAAAAACGTGGACCTGTGTGATAATAACCCTTAAACTCAGGGACCTAAGTGAAATTTACCCTAATTATAAAGTTTGATAACATATTTTTTTTGTATGAAGCTTTTTACTTGTATGTTGAAGTTGCCTCCAACAATGCCTGTCTTCAACCTTATTACTTGATCCTTTTTTGTTTGCGTGTTATGCTAGAATATCTAATATTGTTTATGTTAACGTAAGAAGGAGGAGTTCTAAGAGACAACAGTACGCAGAGAGCATATACCATTAAAAATGGTGTGGTCGGGTTATGCTGATAGCGACAGGTGCAGCAGCGAAACATCGTCATCGATGGTGTCGGAAGACAGCTTGAAATATCGTCGATAATGTTTGGGGAGAACTAGGATACATTGTCCACGAGGTTTGCGGAGAGCTGGGATACATCGTCCACAAGATTTAAGGAGGGTCGGATATCTCATCCACGATGTTTGTGAAAGGCTGAATCGTCGGGCCCAAGATTTTGGGACTACTGTAACCCAATCCTCGCGGTCGAGGTTTGACCGAACCATCATGGCCGAGGTTTGAGATATGCAAGAATAATAATTATAATGGGGTTAGTACTCCCCGATCGGCCACGTGTATAACTAAGATGTAGCGCTGGAACCATGTGTTGATACTAAAATACCATATAAAACTTCAAAGTTTTAAATAGATTACTCAAGCCTTCAGTGGACATAATGTGGAGATCCATTGAGAGACCTAAGGTAGCCAACACTTACCATAATGTATCACATGTTCATCTCATTATTGAGCATATTATACGTATTTTTATGACAGTTATTATAAAATTTTATATATTTCATGTAATGTAAATAATATAATTGATTTTCTGGCATGTTATGCTATTTTAAGTAATTTTGTTAGAAAAGGGGTATGTCTCTTTTCATTGAATTTTGTAGCATCTTGTAAATGAATATTGAATGACTCTTATACATTAATATTTTTCTTTTAACACTAGAGTTCAGTTAAGTTAATTTTCATTATAATTTTCGAAGTTTATTTATAAGGCAGATGTCTACTTAAAAATAATATTTATATTTTGGAGCATTTGCACATTACATGTCATAATCCTCTAAATTGTCAATTATATTATCCATTATACACTTTGAGTCATTATAGTAGAGATCTTAAGTATAACAAAATTAGTTCATTTTATTAATAGGTAATAAAAAGACCTAATTAAAACATATACCATATATAAATCTTGACTAAAAGAAATTAAAAGACTGAAATAATTTGAAAGATGACATGAACTGTACAAAAAATGTAGAGAATTTGCTTATTTCCATTTAATGTTTTATAAGTGTTAATTTTAGGTTCCCTAAATATCTTTTTAAAGTTCTAATCAAATAATTTTAACATTATTATCATTTTTATTGTAGCAATATTTAATCACTTAAATGAAATAT
Source organism: Apostasia ramifera (assembly GCA_019297695.1). Classification (NCBI taxonomy): domain Eukaryota; kingdom Viridiplantae; phylum Streptophyta; class Magnoliopsida; order Asparagales; family Orchidaceae; genus Apostasia; species Apostasia ramifera. Next base: position 103,578 of record JAEMOT010002759.1, on the reverse strand, counting down.
CTTTTGTACTCCAAGTCCAAGCCAGTACCCATGTTTGGGATAGTATTTTACAACAGTAATTGTGGTAAAAATTCATCTTTAAAATTATGATAGATAAATAATTTCTAAATTATATTTATAGTTGTGCACTAAGGTACAATTAATTTTTTTCAAAAATAATTTTATAAAAATAACTGTACCTGTAACACAGCTGTGGGTTTAATGCATTTTACAGTATTTTGAGATTGATTCGAGTTTAAGTTTAAAGGTAAAATATAATTTTTTTCATACTAATATAAAAAATATAATTTTCAAAAATTAAATAATTATTTTTAAATAGTTAAAATTAGAAATTTTAATTTTAAATGTCTTAATTTATTTCAAAAGTGTCGGACCTATTTATTTAAAAGTTAAAAATTAACCTGATTTAATTTTAATCTCACACATCACATCATATATAAAATTTAATATTAAAAATTAACTTTATTTCACATCCTACACAAATTATTAAAATAATAACTAACGTATATTACATCCATAATATATCCCAATATAATAATTAACTTTATATCACATCTATAATATATCCCAATATAATAATTAATTTTATATCACATCCCTCACATATTTCAATATAATTACTAATTTTATTTCACATCATTCACTACATTAAATAAAAAAATATCTCTATTCAAATTTAATTGGGATAATTAACTATATGCCACACAATTTAGTTTTATTTATGTCTTACTCATTCATTCTTAATTAATTATACTATGCACACTCAAAATATTATAAAATCTTACATACACATATTTTAACTTATTTCTATTATAATGAGTTATCATAATTTTTCAATAACATAACTATAGTTAGATTACAAAAAATCTGAACCGTTCATCATATTATTTTAAAGATATATTTAAATATATTTTGAATGAAAATCCTAAAACTTTAATGTTTAGGTGGTGGTAAAAGAAATCGCGACGTGAATTGATTTAAGGACAAATCAGCGCTTTAGTGTGGTATTGAGGAAGAGAAAAATATATATCATTAAGAGTAAAAATATAATTTTAATGATTTACTAACAGAATATTTTTTTTTTCAAATAGATTTTGATTAAGTTTTTACTCAAATGTGTGTATGTAAGATTTTGTAATGTTTTGAGTGTGCATAGCGTAATTAACTAAAAATAGATGGATAAGGCATAAATAAAACTAAATTATGTGACATGTAGGTAATTATCTTAATTTAATCTTGCAAACAAACAGACTCTCAATATTAATTTTTATGTTAAAGATTCATAATTAATAATTAATAATTAATTTAGTTCGGGTCAATTTTGATTTATTCGAGTATTAGAATCAAGAATAGATTCGAACCAAGTGGTTTCCATAAATTTGAAACTGTATTTGAAATTGAACCAAATTGGTTTTCGATTTTTCAGATTTATTTGTACACTCTTAGTGCTGGCAATTTTATTCGAAAGTCGAAAATCGCTTGAAACTTGCTCGATAAAAAACTCGACTCGAAATCGATTCTAGTTATTTCGAGTTGAGTTTCGAGCTATTCAGTGTACTCGAAATTATTTTGAGTCGATTTCAAGTTTGGCTTGATTCGTTCGAAAGAAATCGAACTTACTCAAAATAAAATTATTTATTAAATTTTTTTATTATATTATGAAAGAGTGGCACATTGAAAATTGAAAATGAAAAAAAAATTAGTTAAAGTGTAACTATTTTAAATGTATTTTTTTTATTATGTATTTTAAATTTATTCAAAAACTGAAATCGATTCGAAATTGACTCGAACTCGAGTTAAATCGAGTCGAGCTGACTCGACTCAAAATGATTCGAGTTCGAGTCAATTTCGAGTCTCATTGAAATCAAAATTTTCGAGTTCGAGTATACTGAAACTTGCTCGAACTCGACTCGATGTCACCCTTATGTAACACTCTTATTAAAAGTATATAATTGGTGAAATGAAATTAATATATTTTAATGTATGTATGAAAAAATAAATATAAAATATTGATAAAAATATTTTTAAAAAGTTTGACTGCTTTTTAAGTTTTAATAATAGGTTTTGTTTTTTCAAGCCAAATTACCATCCTACCCTTTTCACTTTTCAAATGGCCAACGCAATATGTAATTCTTCTGTATTTCGGTAAACATGCAAAGACGTATTTTGGTAATAAATGGAAGCGTGGGTCGGAAGAGGGTTACGCTTACCGGTTTCACCGGCGGAAGGAGCCGCCACAGGCGCTGCCACCGGTGCCACCACCGGTGCCGCCACCGGCGCCTCCACCGGTGCCGCCACCGGCGCCGCCTGAAGCATAGTCTCATTGTAGATGGCGTGATCGTCGTAGGTCACGATGCAGCTCGTCGTCATCTGCTCTCCCCCTTTGTGATTCGCGCAGCAACCCATGTAGGCCTTGAGAACATGATCCAAGCACTGGAAGCAGTCGTCTTGCGAGAGATCGTTGGTGCACCACGCCAGCCCGTAGATCTTCATGGAATCCGGCTGCTCCGACGGGATCTTCGTCGTCCCAACCGCTATTTTCTTCTCTGATCGGGCGGCCTCGGGTAGAATTCCGGCGAGCATATCTCCCACCTTCCGGCTAAACTCCGACGTATTAGCGGCGGTTTTCGTCGAGTACAAAGTGTTGAACGATGGGGTATCGGCGACGGAGAGGAACGGGCGGTCGGAGTAGCGGAGGACGCAGTAGCTGTATCGAATTGAGGCGGTCCTGTTGCCGGAGCATAGGTCGCCTACGGTGATGATGGATTGGTTCAGGCATGCAGCGCAGTTGTCTCCAGCAGCGTCGAGGCGGCATTGGGCGAAGATGAAGACACTGCCGTCCGAATTGCTGGAGAAGTTGAGGTTCGGGCTGATGGGGGTAGAGGTGATGACGTCGGCGAAGAGTCGGCGGAGGTTGGACGCGTATGGGCTGCCGGCGGTGAAATTATTGCCGGAGCAGTCGTAGAAGAGGGGACCTTCGGTGTAGTTTGTTGCGGAGACGATGGGGATAATTTGAAGGGAGAAGAGAAGTAGGGGAAGGAGAAGGGATGGGGGAGATGACATGATTCTTTGGATTCGATGGAGTCATGGAGAGCCGGGGGAGAAGAGATGTATAATTTATATTAAGGGCTGGACCTAAAGTGATACTGATGGAGATATGAGTACTTCATCGTAAATATGATTTCCAATTTGTTATTGTTTTTTTTCCTTAGCTGACTTGTGAGTCTATCTTGACTGAACTCGATTTTGAGGTTGATCGAGCTTTGCTTGAAGGCAATTTCGATACAACTTCAACTTTAGCATTTCAATTCACTTGTTTATTTTCATATCACCTATAAAAGACAATATTATAAGTTTAGTTTTGAGAGTGGCTCGAAGTGATCTGATTTGAAGAGAGCGAAAAATGGAGACGTCTGGTAACCTTTTAGGATAATAAAAGGACAGAATATTTAGCAGATATCTAGGTAGAGTAGTACAAAAATGAAAGTCTTATATCGAAAAAAAAAAGACTTGCTGAGTTATATAAATAGCAACGTAATCATGAGGTACCTTTTGGGCAAACATTTAGGCCAAATAATGGCCCAAATTACTTTTAAAATTAAAATTTTTTGATTAAATATAAAATCAGAGGTGCCTCACTATTTAATTTTTTTTTGATTAATTAATATGAATATGTTATTGCCAATTTACAAATTACGAAGTCAAGAACATAATTTATAATTTTTATGGCATTTTTTAAATGCCTTCTTTATGTATGAACAAAATATTGATGTATTTCTCATTTTGTATATTAATACATATTGTGAGGTCGGAAAATTTGCATCTTGCAGATGGAGGAATTATTAGGCATTGGCCAAATCTTCCTTTTTTTTTTTGAATAATGAAATCTTCCTTAATTTTGATAATTAAAAAACCAAAATAGGGTTGACCCCTTCTGTTACAGCTAAGCTCTGCCGATTCCTTTTTCTTTTTTTTTTATAATTCTTTATGTGTAACAAAATTTTTTTTAGATAATTACGTACATAGTACTCCATATTACCCATGCTCTACACATGTTGATTAAGAAATACCCCATGCTCTACATATGTCCACCAATTGAAATGTTCATGGCCTTTAGATAAGTATCCAGCTAAACCCTGGTGCAACTGCCTCTTATCATCTAGTTGCTGCTTCTTACTGAAACCATGATAATTACCATCAGCTCAACACACAATCTTCCTAAACTCAAGGCACACTGCTTTCTAAGCTTATACTTACTTTTGGAGTAGAGCTAAAGCAGAACAATGCTGTAACATCTACCCTCCCGTTCTTTGCGTAATATCCCATAATCTAAATATAGAAGTATTATACACTTTAGTTTTAGAGAGCTGCATGACTTGAGCCTTCCCCAGAGGTTATTTATCCCAATATTACTCCAGCTCAAACACGCTTAACTACGGAGTTTTCTATCATTAACTTCACGATTTTATCCCAAAATGTGTTTCTACTATTTGAAATAATATTATCTACTTATAGTTCAGGATCTTCCTCTTTTTGATTTAGGATAATTCATTCATATTATCTTCTCACCACTTTCTGATACCGTATTATAACATCATATGATCCAAATATAGATATTAGTCGCTTTGACTTTAGAGAATTACAAGACTAGAGCATTTTCCAGTAGGTCACCTATCTTAGTACTACTCCAACTCAAGCACGCTTAACTAACCCAGCACACATACTCCACTCATAATACAAGCATTATATATTGCATCAATGGCCTATCATGTGTCTCTGTTTCACTCACAAAGTTAAGTCATTTAGTGATAAAACCAACTTATTTGGTCAATAAGATTGTATGATATTTAGAATATTTAGAAGTTACTGCATTTCAAATAGTCACTATATATGCGATGTAAGCAACTTTAGCTGAAATCATGATTAACATAAATTCTTGTTGATCTGATATGTTGAAAAAAATCAAAATAGGAAGCATATTTCAGATAAACAATCATAGCCAAACCAAACAAAATGCCATGTGCAAATCACACCGATGTTTAAAAGACATTGACATTCGAAAACAACGAACTAAATGAGGGTTAACAAATAACTTGTTTTTCATGAGAACAAAGCCTGTCACAACATAACCTATTAAATAATAAATAATACAATATAATTCAAAAGGGTCAATCCTAGCTAGAACGGTCGGCTACATTAACCCTTAGTTTAATAAGTTTTACTCTCCATTTTCTCATCGAGAAATTTAGACTTGACAATAGCATGTTCGAGAATCAACTGACAATAGCATGTTCGAGAATCAACTGACAAAAGCCTAAACATATTTGTTTAGATAAACAGTACTGACAGCCTTACTGGTTGATAAAATGCAATAATGCTTTACAAACAATGAGCAAATAAACAATAGCTTGCAAATTTCAAACTAGTAGAAGAATCCGAATAGCAATTGGGACTGCAAATCGGACACTTTCTTTTCGTCAAACTCAAATTCTGTTATGGGTACATTAGTTGACTGAAAGCAAGAAAACATAACTCATTCTCCCGAATGATTATGGAACATGTGATACTATCATACTTATAGATGTCAAAAGAATTACAACTCTTCATGTAATAGAAAGAGGAGCATTTTCTCGAAAAAATTATTGGCTTAGGTTATTATGCCAGTTCATCTGTTAGGTGCCCAATGCTAAGCAAGTACGTGGGTCCCATGTACTATGCCATGCATGTAATGGCAAAGAAATATCGTTTCATATCATTTTATCTGTTTGCAAAAATTTTTATCGTATAATAATATTTGCTTGGTTTACATACGTACATAAAGCCAAAAAGTAAATACAAAGCAAAAAGAGTTTATACAAAAGAATAAAATATTATACAAAAGTCTTATTTGGAGTTATTTTTTAACGAAGAAAGAAAAAATATTTTATTTTATAGAATTGATGAAAAAAAATATATTTTAATATTGAGATATGTACATGTAAGATGTGAAATTAAGCTAATTTTAAAATAAAAATATGTGTTAGATATGAAATAAAATTGTTCAAAACATTAATTTATCTTTTATTTTAATGGTTATTGTTGACGTGAGATGTAGGGGATCCCAAGAAGCATCGAAAAAGAGAGAGTCCTGAGAGACAGCAGTGCACAGAGGGGTAAATCTGTTAGTTAAGACTTAAAGGAGAGAGAAAAAGAAATACTCAGAGCAATACACAAAGACTTAAGGTGGTTCAGGGAGGAGTTCCCCTACGTCCACCCGACGACCAGCTGAAGGATTTCATTATGGACAAAAGATAGCCGTAAGGGCTCATACAATGCCTAGAAAGAAAGAAAAAGAGAGAGAGAGAGAGAGAGCTCCTCAGTTGGAGCTCTCGTACAGTGTGAACAAGGGGACCAGAGAATTGTCTATGTTCTGGTAGTTGTTCTCCCTACTTCACTTTTTCCCCCCGCTGAAGATTGTTTAAAGGTATTTATAGGCGGTGGACTGTACAGCTTTATCTTATTTTTTTGGAGAAAAGGAGGTGAACAAACTCTGAGCTCGCGCCGCTTGTCGACCGCTGGAGGGACCAAAAGCAGCAACAGGAAAGCATGATCTTTTAGTATTGGTGCGGCTTCTGGGGATTCATGACAGCTGGAGCATGCAGATCCTTGATTTACGGGTCTGAAAAAAGTGTCTTGTACGGGGAACAGTGTGGTCGGGCCACACTGACTGTGATAGGTATAGCTGAGTAACATCGTCATCGATGTTAGCAGGGATGGTCCTGGCTCGTCGGGGACAAGGCTTGGTTAAACCCTCATGGCCGATGTTTGACCGAGGTTTAGGATCTGTGAGAATAGATGAGTGAATTAGTAAATAAATAAATAAATAAATAAAGGCTAAATGCCAGCTCGGCGCCACGTGTACGGCAGGGATGCAGCGCTGGAACCACTTATTAACATCAGCCCCCTGCATTGTCAGGGCGCGAATATTGATATGAGTCCTGGAATGTGAACCGTCGCGATAGTAGATGCGCTGCCCGAGACCTAATAGGATAAGACGGGGGTGGCGTCCACCGATCTGCATTCTCTTCCTCCAGCCCCTAAAAATTTCTGCAAAAGAGAGTAGATCATTAGAGAGATAGCGGAGAAGAAGAAGTGGACGACTTTGTCAAGCTTCTCAAAAAAGAGAGCCAACAATCTCCCTGTTGACTCCCCTCCTCCTGAGAAGAGAAGGATTCTGGAGCCATCTGAAGTGTCACCGAAATCAACGGCTGTGAAGCCTGCTGAAGCGCTCCAAAAAGAGGGAATGGGAGCTGCGATTGTGGATCTAGAGGCGGAGGCTCCACTTGTCAAGGTCGCTGCGGTTCTGGTGCAGAGGCTGGAGTCTGTGCAGGAGCTTGCAGCTGTAGAGGCTACAGAAGTAGTGAATGTCTTTGATTCTCCAATCAAGCCGCCTCTGAAGGCTGGAGAGTGGAAGGAGGTGATCCTTGTGGGTGAAACACTTACGGGATCCTGCTCAAAGATGAAGAGATTGAGCAGCTCCTCCCCAAGTTCGGGGTTCCTTTTGCAGAGGGTGTGAAGAAGACACCCTTAGTGAGTTGCGGTCCCTGCTCCTCTTGGTGTACAAATCCCTCCTTCTGCTAAGGTGAGGAAACCCTCCTTCCCTCGCCCTTCGGCAAGTTTCCGTAATGACGAGAAAAATGAAGAAAAGGGAAGGAAGGAGGAGGGCAGTAAGATGGAGGAGGCGACTAAGGGGAGGAAGGAGGTGCCCCCGCAGATTGCTCCCGAAGCTGCCCTTGGCATTGAAGGGTCAGGAGGCAAGATGGAGGAGGGGATTAAGGAGAAGGAGAGGGTCTCTCCAGTTGCCTCCAATGTCACCCTTGGCATTGAAGGGTCAGGGAGCAACCTAGGAGAGAGATTATTTGAAATAAGGAGAGAGGAGGAAAAGATCCTGGAGAGCACCTCCCAGGTTCTGGAGGTTGTAAAGTCTCTGAAGGGCAATGAGGAAGGAGAGGCTTGCCACCTTAGGAGGATAGAGGAGCTGGAGGGCGCTTTGTTGCAAGTCACGAAGCGCTCTCAAGGTGATCATAGAGAGGAGCTGGGGAAGTTATACAAGCTGGAGGATAAGTTGGCTTCCTTAGCTCTAAGCAACATAGAGTGGGCTAGTAAGATTGAGGCTGCAAAGGGGGAGATTCACTGCAGCCTATTGGACGTGAGTCAAGCCCATTCCGCTCATATCAAAGACCTCCAAAAGAGGATAAAAGAGCTATATGATGAAAATGAGGCTTTAAAAGAGGAAAGAGATTGGTTAAGGGATGAAGTTATGAAGGCCAGGGAGGTATCGTCGGGGGCGAAGGAAGCGACCTTCAAAACTCGCCGCCGAGAGGAGTTACTGAAGTCTGAGGTGCGCTCTCTGTGGGCCTTGGTGGAGAACAGCTTTGGATGGCGGGGGCGATGCATGGAGGATCTAGAAGAAACGATGAGGAGGGCGGTGAACATCATCAGTGCCTTGCCGGTGGGTCACCATGTGAAGAATCAGGCAGCTTTGATGTTCTCCTGTAGACATTGGTTGATGTAAGTATCTTAGATCAGGAGAATATTAGAGGTCCCGCGATTCTTCCTTTCTGTGTCCTAAGGGACAAGACAGGTTCTTCGATGCTAGAAGCCATGGTCCAGAGGAGATTCCTCCAGCTAGGTCCTATGTCGGCTGGGGATATCATCTGTCTCCCTTACACAGGAGTCCTAAAGAGGGCCAAATTACTCCCCTCGAAGCCCGATGGATGGGCCAGAGCGTTCCCTCAGCATCGCCGCAGCAAGCTTCTCCCCGGGAAAAGCGATGATCTGACTCCTCAGCCTCATCATCAACATTACATTTGAAGGAACGATAGTCGAGGAGAGGAGTCCTGGTAGCTCTCGGGCGATCTGATTCTTGTTGTGAGGAGTATAATAAATTGGTCTCAAAGAGGGAGGTTCCCTCATATTTGAGGTCGATACTATTACACTAGGTGTCTAAGTTCTGAAGCTTTATATTTTATTTACTTTTTCTGTACCCATGAGAGAAACATGTAAGGGAACAAAGAAATAAAATTGCAACAAGTTTTATCATTAATGAAATGTATTTTTCTTTTCAAAAACTTGCTACGAATCAATTCTGTTTGCATTTTTATCTTTTCTTTCGTGTTTGAAGGAGGCACCACAAGATTAGAAAAGAAAAAGAATGAGAATTCATAAGTGTATGAAAGTATAAAACTAATGATAAATTCTAAGTTAAAGGAAAGTGACTATCATCGTGCACGATTATAAAATATCAAACGATAATAGTAAAGAGAACAAAACAAACTGCACGTCGTTTCGAAACATTGCGCATGATTTATGAAATATCGTGCACGACGTATGACAAAATGTGGGGATGCGGCGCTTCGATAATGGTGCATTGCTTCGAATTCTGAACTTGTCAGAAAAAATAGACGGCCTGATCCGCCTACGCGCTGATCAAAAAGATCAGACAGCCAGAAGACGGAAGGTCACAGTTGTTTCCCATAAAGGCCTTTCTCAAGGGGAAACTGAAGCATTTGTCCGCCTTCAAACTCTAAGAGAGAAAAAGAAACCCTCGCTTTGTCTGTCGCGAAACCAAGCAATGGGAGGAGGAGAGATCGAGTTGGCTGACCTGGCCGAGCAGTTCCAGAAGGATACCAGATATCAGGAGAGTTTTCTGATGGAGCACGAATTGCTTAACACGATAAGAGGATTTAGGGGAAATTCTAGCCTGATGATCATCCCTTTATCGTCGACTTCTGACCAAATAGTCCTTCTAAAGGGGCGGTATGTGTATACCGGGCCCAAGTGGAATATAGTTAGATGCTACCGCTGCAACCGGAGTTCAAGGAAATCTTGAACTCGTACCAAATAGTGCCGGCGCAACTTCCCCTAACGCCGTTGCTTACATGTATTCCTTCCTGAAGCTGTTGTAGGCTCAGGAGATATCATGGAGCTTGATGTTGTTCAGGAGTCTGTTCAGCTGGATGACAGTACTTGGGTATGGAGGATGCTTGGCTCTGCGGTCAAGGACTAGGAAGGCGATATTCTCAAGGGCAAGTAGTTCCCACTCAAACTGGAGGGACTACTACTTCTTCGTAGGAGGGGATTTGAGGATCCCCCTGAAGCCCGAAGTCTGCCCTCCCGACGCTAGAGCTCTACTCAGGATTCACCAAAAGGGTAGCTATGGTAAGGATTCTTTCTCAGACCTTCTCCCCTGATTGTCCTCATGAGCGAACTTTGTTTCTGTTGCAGATACTCGCTCGCTTGCCAGTGGCTTTGAACAGGGCCCTGTGAACAGAGGAGCAAGTGCTGGAATAAGGACGTCAGCTTCATCGATGGGATGAAGAAATTGAGGCCTTGAGGGTCCAGTTCGCAATGAAGTCTTCTCAGCTTGATGTCGCGCAGGAGGAAAAGGCCAAACTGCAGGGAAAACTTACAGTGTACAAGTCTGCAATGCGCGCGATGAAGGCTGATAATAAAGCCCTATGGGAGAAGCTGGACAAAGCCGCCGGAGACTAGGAGGCTGTTGCTGCGGAGAGGTCTGCGAAAGCTATGAAGGCCTATAAGACAAGCTTACCCTGTAGGCAGGAGAGGTTAGATGGGATCAGGCGGGCATGGGAAGAATTGGCCTCCACTTTGATCTAAGGGGGCAAAATCACTGCCGCCGATCTTGGAGAATTGATCCTTTTCCTTGCATGGCCTCTGATCCTGTTTACAAGGAAGAGGAGTTGGATTTGACTGATGATCTCATCCAACAGATTTTTGATCTTTTGGATGGGGTCAGTGAAGGCTAACCCACCTTCCTTGTAAGATGAGTGAAATATAATCTTAGCTCTGTAATTTTGAAAATGAATGAAAAGAAAACTTGTGTATGAAATTTTGTCTTGTATACCTGTTTATTCTAATGTGTATGAAAAGAACAGGTACCTTTGTATAAAGTTTGAGATATTCTGATTGTAACTCTATGAGAACCCCTTATAACAAGTTAATAATAAAGGTCTTTGAGTCACATAGAATGCTCCCAATTTGAACCTTGAAACTTCATAAATCTGTATAAGAAGGAAGCAATGATAACAGGAGAAATCCTGTCTGAGAGAAATTATCTGACCCAATACCAAAAGAACTTGGAGTGTCTGAAATATCGTGGCCGATGTTTGTACTTGAGGCATGGGCTGACCCCTGGGGTTTCTTGATCTAGGCTCGAAATTATACTCCTTTATGCACCTGCACAGGAAAGAAATAATAATAGTTGTGAAGATTCTGTTTAGAAGGAGTTATCTGACCCAATGCCAAAAAGACTTGATCATCTGAAATATTGTGGCCGATGTTTGTACTTGAGGCAAGGGCTGACCCCCGTTCGAACGACAGATCGTAGTGGGAAGCGAAGGCACTCTGCTTAGGGGGGTCCTGTATCATGAGTAGATAATAGGGACTGCCCTAAAGTTACGAGCAGGCCTTCAGACCTTTTGCTAGCCAAATGGCTTATGGAAGAATTCCAGATATAGGTAGGAGATCCCACCTGCAAGGCGTGACTAGGCTTGGTGACCTCCGTATATAGAAGGTGAATATAACGAACCATCATGTACGATAGAAATCATACCTGAGTGATAGACGCTAGATTGATATGAATACCCCAATATGAACTAATAGGTAAAGGATTTATCATCACAAGAACTCCTGAATCCAAGATATATCCTCCGGGAGAGTATAAAGAAATTCAAATATATTTTGGAAGAACCCAGATGTCTATTAATAAAGGATATTTCGTGAATTTGTATAAAGAATTCTTGAGTAAATCTGCACAGAGAATTCCTGGATTAATCTGTACAAAGAATTCTTGAATGAATTTGTATAAAGAATTCTTAAGCATGGAGAATAAAGATAGGTTATCTTTTTGAATCAGGCGTAAAATCTCTTTAGGTCATCTCCGCTCCATGTTCTGGGAAGTTGAATGCCATCAGAGTTCATAAGATAGTATGCGTTAAGTCCCGCAACCTCGTGCATGATGTAAGGGCCTACCCAATTGGGCTTAAGTTTGGGAACTCCCAAGTTGTTGCTGGCGAGGAGTCATCGCTTGAGCTCCAAGTCTCCTTGAACAAAAGCCCTGGGGTTAACCTTGCGGTTAAAATATCGTTCGACCCGGCGCTTATGCTCCAAACGCTTGAGCGCTGCCAGCTGTCTTTTCTGCTCCAAGAGGTCTAGATCAACCCGTCGTGAATCATTGTTTTTATTTACCCAAGTTTGCAGATCTTCGGGATCGAGGTTGGTCGTAGCCTCCACTCTGGGGGAGAGGTGTTCTAGGTATGACAGCATCCATTCCGAAGGATAGAGAAAAAGGTGACTTTTCATTGACTTCAGAGGGAGCAGTATTGTTCGCCCAAAGAGTGCCTGGTACCTCGTCCGGCCAGCGGGCTTTAGTGTCATCAAGGCGTTTTTTCAAAATATTCAGAATATTTTTATTGGCAGCTTCTGCCTGCCCATTAGTATGAGGGTGCCAGACGGACGCATACTTGAGGTCGATCTGATGTTGGGCACATAAGTCATAAATTCGCTGGTTGGCGAATAGAGTGCTATTGTCAGTGATAATCGCCATCGGCACGCCATATCTGTAGATGATATTAGCCCATAAGAAGTTCTCAACCTTCTGAGCAGTAGGTTGATTAAGTGGTTTAGCTTCAATTCACTTTGTGAAATAGTCGACGGCAACCAGGATCCACCTGTAGCTTCTCATAGCAGTAGGCCTTGGGCCTAGAAAGTTCAGCCCCCAAACTGCGAAGGGCCAAGACGAGTTGATAGGCCTGAAATATCCGGCAGGTTGTCTTTGTATGTGAGCATAGTACTGGCACTGAGAGCACTTCTCCACGAATGACTGAGCGTCTTTGTAGATGTTGGGCCAGAAGAATCCTTAGCATAGGATTCGCTTGACCAAACTTCGGCCTTGAGCTTGGGTTCCACATTCCCCTTTGTGAACAGCCTTCATAACTTCTTGAGCTTCTTCAGGCCTCAGGCATTTGGTGAAGGGCCTAGCATAAGACCTTCTATAAAGTTCTCCATCAATGAGGACATACTTGATGCATTCGAGCTTCAGTATTCTCACCTCTTGCCTGTTGTTAGGTAGTGTCCCATCTTTTAAGTAATTGAGGATCTTGTCCATCCAGCAAGGAGGATGCTCCTCAGAGTGGATTTTCGCACACTCAAAACAGGGTTTGCCAAATATTTGAGTTTGGCGAAGGTCGGGGAGCCCCCCTTTTGTGAGCCGATCTGCCACTTGGTTCTCTTCTCTAGGGATATGCACCAGGGAGAATTCTTCAAACTCAGAGGATTAAGAACTGGGCTTTTTGCAGATAATTTTTCAGAACTTCGTCTTTTGTTTTGCAAGTGCGGTTCACCTGATTGACAACCAGTTATGAGTCGCTGAACACTTGTATGCACCTTACGGCCATACTGAGTGCGAAGTTCAGTCCTGCGATGAGAGCTTCATATTTTGTTTAGTTGTTGGTGGCTCTGAACTGAAGAGTTACTGCCTGGTGTAAGGTGGCTCTCATTGGGCTGGTCAGGAGGATTCTAGCCCCCTAGGATTGCAATCCAGATGCACCATCAATATGGAGGGATCATGGTACAGCCCGATGCTTGGCAGGCGGCGGTTCTAAAGTAGAAAGCTCAGCGACGAAGTCTGCCAATGCCGGGGCCTTAATTGCTGTTCGTGGGATGTATTTGATGTCGTACTTGCCCAGCTCGATGAACCATTTGAGAAGCCTCCCTGAGATTTCGGGAGTGTGCAGTATCTTTAGGAGTGGCTAGTCAGTGATCACTTGGATAGTGTGGGACTGGAAGTATGGGCACAACTTCCTTGCCACCATCAAGAGAGCTAGAGCGAGCTTTTTCAGAGTGGGGTATCGAGTCTCAGAGTCAAGAAGTATGTGGCTGATGTAGAATATAGGGTGTTGTACCCTCCTATCATTGTTGACGAGGATAGCTAAGACTGCAGCGTCTGATACGCCCAGATACAAAGATAAAACCGCCCCTTCCTTGGGTGCCACAGTGTTGGTGCCAAGGTGAGATATCTCTTTAGCTCTGCGAAAGCAGTTTCACACTCATCAGCCCACTGGCCCCTTTTGTTGTTACGCAAACATCGGAAAAAGGGCGAACAGCGGTCTCCGGCCTTTGAAATGAACCTGCCCAGGCTATTGATTCATCCTGCCAGTTTCTGAATTTCTTTTGCCATTTTAGGAGAGGGCATGCTCAGGATCACCGAAATTTTATCTGGGTTGGCCTCTATCCCTCTGGCTGAGATTAGATAGCCCAAAAACTTCCCTGAGACTGCGCCGAAGATGCACTTGGCTGGATTGAGCTTAAGGTTAAGCCTTCGCAGGGTGTCGAGTATCTCCTTGAGGTCGGTGAGGTGTCCCTCCATGCTTCTACTTTTCACCAGAATGTCATTGACGTATGCCGTAAGATTTCTGCCTCTTTGATTTTTGAACATGGCGTCAATCATGTGCTGGTAAGTGGTGCCAACGTTTTTGAGGCCAAAGAGCATGATGTTGTATCAATATGTGCCGAAGTCGGTGATGAAGGTGATCTTTTCTTCGTCTCCTTCAGTCATCCGGATTTGATGATATCGGGAGAAAGCATCCAGGAAACTCATTACCTCGTATCCGAAAGTACGATCCACCATCGTTTCGATGCGTGGGAGAGGATAAATATCATTGGGGCAGACCTGGTTTAATGTGCGAAAGCTCACGCACATCCTCTACTTCCCGTTGGCCTTCTTTACCATGACGATGTTGGTGAGCCACTGCGGGTATTGAACTTCCTTGATGTAGCCTGCTCCAAGTAATTTACTGACTTCTTCTTCGATAGTGCTCTACCTTTCTCCTGCCATAACCATCTTCTTCTATTTTATGGGAGTGGCGGTATCGAGTACATTCAGACGGTGTTCGCAGACGGTTCTTTCAACACCTGAAATATCCTCGGGAGACCAAGCAAAGATGTCGATGTACCCAGAAAGTAAGGCAGTGATCTCCGCCTGCTGCTTATCAATTATAGAAGAGGATAAATTTATAATTTTAGAAGTGTCTTCCCTCCCCCAAGGTTACATTGATGACTCCCTCCTATGGCACAACTGGTTGAGATTTTCTGGGGTCCAGTTGATCCACGATGAGCTGTGCAGCGATCTAGAAGCATTGGGTAGCCTGCCTGACATCTCCCCTGATGGTGACAACGCCGCTGGAGGTGGGAAACTTAGCGCAGAGGTGTGGCGTAGAGATCACCATCCCAAAGGAATTAAAAGTCATCCTTCCAAGGATGGCGTTGTAGCCAGATTTAGCACTGATGATAGTGAAGTTCACCATGCTCATGACATTGGCGTTGTCATCACAGAAAGAGACAGGCAAAGAGATGAAACCCAGCGAATGTACTCTCTCTCCAGAGAAACCAAGTAAGGTGGTTCCTGCACGGAGGAGGTTTGCTTCCTTGAGCCCCATCTAAAGGAAGGCATACTTGAATAGGATGTCAGCGGCACTCTCAGAGTCGAGGAGCACCCGCCGAACATCGAAATCGACAATGCGGGCAGTGACCACTATCAGTTCATTGTAGAGGTTGCCCTGCTGGGGGAGGTCTTCTTGGCAGAAACTGAGCGGGATAGAGGAGGCATGCTGCTGAGAGATACTGCCGACCTCGACCACCTAGGGGTGAGCGGCGGCAGGATCAATGCTAAGGATGACATTAACAGTTCTCGCGGGAAGAGGATAAGGGCGCCCCGGCTGATTGGGGCCCAGAGATGGCAGGGCTTTAGCAGGAGCCCCAGTAACTTCGGGGGTCTTCCCTTTCTGGGCAGCATTGAAGGCCGGCGTCATCTGCATGAACTCCTTGAGCTTGCCCTAATCTGCTAGTTTGTCGAGCAGAGCTCCGAGGCCTCGCCACCAGTGAAGCCTGTGCCCCTAGTTCCCTTGGAACTCACTATTGTCAGGGTCCACTCCGGTTGGAGGCCCTGGCTTGGGTCCAGCGAGTCGGACCCAACCTTGTTTTACGGTCGCTACATAGACTTTAGGAAGCGGCGGAGAGAAGAAGTGCTTCTGGTGCTGGATGCGTCGCGGTTTCCCCTCATCTCAACCACGACCTTTGACCATATGCATTGTCGTGGCTGGGAGTTCGTCACCCCGATGTTTCCTCTTCTTCTTCTCCTTTGCTCCAGAGACACCGGGGAGAGAGGATTCAGCATCCTCGAGGAGCATGAATTGACTGGCCCTGGCCACCAGCTCTGGGTAGCTCCAAGGCTTGTGAGTCCCCTCTGAAAATTGTGCATGGCCACTGCAGGGTCGACATCTTCAGCTTCTGCCGCAGCGGCGAAGAAGCAGTTAGTGTAATCCCGGAGGCTTTCCTTCTCGCCTTGCTTGATGTTGGCGAGCACCATGTCGGAAACGACCATTGGGGTTCGGCCGATGAAACAGGCGACCAAGTCCCATTTCAGATGTTCATAAAAGGAGATGTGACCCCTGGGGAGCTTGATGAACCAGCTAAATGCCGCCCCTTTTAGGGTGTTTGCCAATAGGTGGCACTTGGTAGCCTCATCTGGCTGGCGATAACGGACCGCGGCTTCAAATCCTTATATATGCTCGCGGGGGTCAGTTGCGCCTTTCTAAGCTTCAAGCCGCAGCAGGCTGAAGTCCTCTGGGATTGGGGCCAAACGGATGGCGTCAGTAAAAGGAGCATTGTCGTCCATTGGGCCGAAGAAAGGATCAGGCCCATGGGGTGTCTGAACACCTGGGAAGAGAGAATCTCTCCCAGCGAGGAAAGGGGGGAAAGCATGTGGAAGACAGGCAGGTTGTGGTAGAGGACATAGTGGAAGTGGATTCTGGTGGATCTCCTAGAGGTAAAAGGGGTGTCTGGGTGGCTGAGAAGAGCCAGACGACTGAACGGAGGGCGCCGCGACCGGCGGGAGAGGGGTTGCTGGCGCCATCGTCGGAAGAGGATCTTGGGCCGCCGCAGACGGCCGAAGATGATCACGGACCACCGCAGTCGGCGGGAGAGGTTTGGGAGCCACCGTGACCGACGGAGGAGGAAGTACTGCTGCATAGACTGGTTGGGTCTGTCTAAGAATCACGGCCTGTTGGGCTGTGAGGCCAGTGACCAAGTCAGTGAGGTTCGCTAGCATCCCCTGGAGTTCTTTGATGCGGGTACCTCTGGAGGAAGAAGCAGATTCTGCCCAGTGGCGGGAGGTTGAAGCTGAAACTCTGTCGTCAAGCGCCTGAACGGAAGGTTCACCTGCATGTTTACTGCGAGCAGCAGAGTTGGTTCTGCGCGTCTTAGCCACCATCTTCCCAGTGTCTCAATGAAAGCACCAGAAGATGTTGACGTGAGATGTAGGAGATCCCAAGAAACACCAAAAAAGAGAGTCCTGAAAGACAGCGACGCACAGAGGGGCAAACCTGTTAATTAAGGCTTAAAGGAGAGAGAGAAAGAAACACCCAAAGCAGTACACAAAGGCTTAAGGTGGTTCAAAAAAGAGTTCCCCTACGTCCACCGAACAATCAGCCGAAGGATTTCATTATGGACAAAAGAGAGCCGTAAGGGCTCATACAATGCTTAGAAAGAAAGAAAGAGAGAGAGAGAGAGAGAGAGAGCTCCTCAGTTGCAGCTCTCGTACAGTGTGAACAAGGGGACCAGAGAATTGTCTATGTTCTGGTAGTTGCTCTCCCTACCTCACTTTTTTCCTCCTGTTGAAGACTGTTCAAAGTATTTGTCGCTGGTGGACTGTGCAGTTTTATCCTATTTTTCCGGAGAAAATGAGGTGAACAAACTCTGAGCTCGCGTCGCTTGTCAGCTGCTGGAGGGACCAAAAGCAGCAACAGGGAAGCATGATCTTTTAGTATTAGTGCGGCGTCTGGGGATTCGTGACAGGTGGAGCATGCGGATCCGTGATTTGCTGGTCTGAAAAAAGTGTCTTGTACGGGGAACGACGTGGTCGGGCCACGCTGACTGTGATAGGTATAGCTGAGTAACATCGTCATCAATGTTAGCAGGGATGGTCCTGGCTCGTCGGGGACGAGGCTTGGTTGAACTCTCATGGCCGAGGTTTGACCGAGGTTTGGGATCTGCGAGAATAGATGAGTAAATTAGTAAATAAATAAATAAATAAAGGCTAAATGTCAGCTCGATGTCACGTGTATGGCAGGGATGCAGCGCTAGAACCACGTATTAACAGTTACTTAATAAGGACAAAATAAAAAAATAATACCCATATGTATGGATATTTTTAACTTTGCATTCACCTTTTAGACTTTGTGTATATATAAATCAAATAAAAAATATTATGCAATAAAAATTAAAAAGAAAAAAGAAAAAATGACACAAAATTAAGGTGAGGAAAAACGATATTTCTTCACTATTGCGCGCATGTGACGGCATACAGGACTTACTTACTTGCCTAATGCGCTCCAATTGAGTGCTTAACGATTGACATAACATAATGATCCGATTCAATAATTTTTTATTTTCTTGCTGTCTTTCCCTCTCATAGTTTTGACGAACTCTATAAACATATTTCTACCAACATAAATATTTTTATTTTTTGTTTTTCTTTGATAGACGATTATTCTATAATGGACGTGGTAAAATGTAATAAAGATTATTATTAGTGGTTCAAAAATTAAACTAATAGTACATTGAAAAGACAGGTCTTTCATTAAAATAAGATGAAATTAAAGCCTAGTGCGATCCAGTCATACACAGAAATTCAAACGAAATAGATAAACTGCAGTTCAAACGTCAGCTCAAACGTCAGCCGCAGCCGGAATAATAGACCTGACTAATTACTTGATTAATCACTAAATCTTAATTAATTAGTTATTTAATTATTAATTAAATATAATTTGCATAATAGGCACCGAAGTAATGGCGCCGTTGACTTTGAGTCGCCTCCATTGCCAGGGACTCAAAAAATTTTAAATTTTAATAAAATTGAGTTGCTACAGACACTAAGCTTCTTTTTAGCAAAAAAAAATAAAAATAAAATATGATTTATTTTAGTTATAATTAAAATCTTAAATTTATTTTCTTACAAAAATTTAAAAATTATTTTATATCTTATTCTATATAAATTTTAATATTAAATAAACACTTTATTTTACATTCAATCACTTTATTTTATATTAAAAATATATTTTTTTTATATAATTTTTTTTTTAAGTATCTTTGTTTTTCTTCAACCAAATAAAGTCGTTGGACACATGTGACCATTGGATAGCGTGTTCAATGATCACATGAAGAGGAGTCGGGAAAGCAAAGGCTATAAATAACCTTTTCTTCTTCTTTCTCTCTTACATCCACTATTTTTTCTACAATTATTTATTTTCTCTCACAATTCCTCTCTTTTCTATATCTAATTTTCTGTATAGTATTCAAGCCTTTTGTTGTCAGAGTTTATAACTCATTTATCGTATTTTTTTATATTCAGCAAAGAGTTGAAAATTTAATCATTTTTTTTATTCTGTTACATCAAAAAAAAATTTAACTTTTTTTAAAATTTTTAAAGATAATATGTTGCAATTTTTTCTGAAATTTTTTTATCTTCAGTGTTAATATATATCTGTTAGATTACGCGGTAAACTTTGCATTTGTAATTATATATTTTAGTGGCGAAGTATTTTATTTGGATGGTGGTTATGTACTACCATAATAACATGTTTCACACACACTCCTTAAATATTATAATATATACACCGTAATTTTTTAATAATAATAATAAATAAATAAATTAATAAATT
>JAEMOT010002759.1:59663-81139 GCA_019297695.1 Apostasia ramifera | reverse complement strand
GGATCGTTGTGAAAAATTGCCATCTAGAACTGCATCGGGTTCACCAACTGACAGAGAAATATTTCCAAGGTAGACTAAGATTAGACTATTCTAATTAACTTTGTTGATTCTACACGCGGAGAAATCTTATTCAAATGTCACGAGGCTTAAAAAATAATAATAACTAACTTAGATGCCAATCAAATAGAGTTTAAATAATTGTATTTATTGAAAGTATTTTATATTTAATCACATAATTAAATTAAATATATTATTATTTAATACTAATTTAATGTATAACTTATACTCTTGCTCTATGATGCCAAGGTCGATGGTTAAACGATGTGATCAATAATTGAGATTTTGTTGAAATTTAATTATGATTAAATCTTATAATAGAATTTACTGCATGACGTGAAAAACAAAAAAAATAACTATTTTAAATGTGATATCTGTAATATTTTAAGATTTATGATAAAATTTATAAATTAATTTGATTTCCATGCTTATCATATAAATATTTTTTTAAATATTATATCTTAAAAGTTTAAAATATATATATAAAATATAATATTTTGTATTTATAGTGTATTATTTTAAAAAAAATTGTGAATTAACAATATGATAACACTCTCCAAATAATTATTAGCATTTATCTAAATCACTATTTATTAAATATTAAACAATCCAAGTAGGGTTACAAAGCGCATCAAGCCCATTTTGGTCATATTTTTTTATTATTATTTTGAATATGTTTTAAAAATAGAGAGAAAAGGGAGATTTTTGGTTATTTAGTTAAGTTAATTTAACACCAATTAAAATGTTATTATATATATACTAACTTGTAAAGAATAAATTAAGTTAAAATAATTAACAAATGTAAAAATTTATCGTCTTAGCAAAAAAATTAGTACCACGTAAATGTACCTTATTTAAAGAATGGTACTGCTTAACATGTAAGATGAGAAGATATGAATTTCATATAAATAAGAAATAAATTATATGTAAAATACACATTTTATTTTTAAAATTAATATTATCAATAATTTTGAGGCAAAAAAATCAAGCTGCCCTCTTATGCAATAAAAAATTCGAGTAATTACTCATACGATATCATATTTATAAATATTATAATTTTTACAGTGAATTCTTAAATATTTAAAAACATATAAACACCCTTCATTATAGATTAAAATTTACACATTGATATAAAAATAATCTGATCTTTCATCTAGCTAATCCTTGGTATTAAAAATTACGAAACCTTTTGTGCCAACTTATCTTCATATGCTTCGCAATATAAAACTTAAATAAGAGGGATAAAGAAGAGTAACATAAGAGGTAGGGCGTCGTAAAGATCTTCCAGAAATTTCTATAAAAACTACTATATTGGTTTCTACTTCTCAAACTATGCGAGTGAAAAGTACGTTCAAACGACAACCAGTCACTATTCTTAGAGACTCAAAGTACGCATGATTTTATTGATTCAAGATTGGTCAAAAGAATTCATTGTCAAACAACTAATAGTGGTGCCTTGAAGTTATGGAGGCTATCGGCGACAAGCTTCTTATTAGCGATAAACATACTAATCCTCTTATACCTGCTCAGAAATTCCACTTCAAGGGAGGGGTCATGATGTGGTGCTAGAAGCACATTTGCTTAGTATTCTTGAACCTATTATTTAAGATTTCTCGAATCTCTCTATGAAATTTAAATTTCATATACTAAACAATACACACTAAAGGGCTCACATGTTTCTTCTCAAACAAACTCCAAGAAGACACTGCTATGTGAATGACTATAACATTGAATAGGCAAGTCCAAAGTAAGAACCCCAATAGGATTGAAGAAGCTCTTGAATTCCAATGAATTCCTTTTCAAAACGTCAACTACTTTACCACATCTCAAAGTCACAATCATCGAATCACTATTATTTACGAGCCTCAACCACCAAATACTCTACCCTATCGGTACACTCACTTTCAAAGAGAGAGATCAAATGACAAACTAAAGAAATGATTACTTTTGGGGCTGTAGGAACAGAAATTGTCCTCATTCATCTAAATCATAAAAAAGTCCTCATTTATTTATGTAATTTCCCTAAACTTTTTCATTTGCATGGGATGAATTTATTTAGAACTCAATGCATTCCCAAAGTGAAGGGCAAACTAGAGTGTAAATAGTTATTTGGAGACTTATATGAGATATTACTCAAGTCAACAACTGAATGTTCGAGTAATGCAGCTTCCATGGAATCATGGTGTAGAATGAGAATTCACTCTTCCACTAAAATGACACCTTACAAAGCTGTAGATGGCCAATCCCCATCGAAAATATTCTCGCATGTAATGGCTTCACTAATGTACATTTTGAACTTCAACACTGAGATAGCATCTTACGATTACCTGCAGAAAATCTTCAAGAACTACAAGCTATTGTGAAACAACAGTTAGACAAACATAATGCTAAACTTATTAGAGAATTTGATGGCGGTGATATAGCTTATCTCAAATTACAATCATTTCAACAAACTTAAGTAATGATCCATTCAAATCTCAAGCGCTTTCCACGATATTATGATCCATATAAAGTGATAGAAGATAGTTAGAATAAATTGCTTGAATTAGAATTCACAGCCGATCCAAAATAACTCAATTGGTTGAGTTATCATAAGGAAAAAGTTGGGACAAGTGATGTAACTGTGGAACAACTGCCGCAATTAGAAAATGGAATTTTCAAAATTCAGCCAGTGGCACTCTTGGATCAAAGGATTAAAAAAAATAAAAAAATTGGATCAAAGGGTCGTGAAGAATAGAAACCGTGCTGCTACTAAGGCGTTGAATCAATGAACACATATACCATTAGTAAGGATAGAAGAGTACATATATATATATATATATATGTTACATTTGGATCCGCACTTCTTCATCTGAACCGTCCACGTGGAAGCTCACACAGAATCCATGCAAGCAAGGCCTCCACGTCGAACAAACAATGTACCACTCTAACAGCAGATGTCGAAGAGATGAAGGCGAAGAGCAAGGACCTGATCTGACGCCTGATCGTTGGGGACCGTACTGCCCTGGAGAGAGGAAGCGGTTTTCCCGCTGACAGGTCGTACCCTCCGTACATCGTACAGCAGAGGTCAGGTAGCAGCTTTCTGCAGGCATTGAATGAGCTGCTGCTAGGCCTATAGATTATTCGGCTGAAGTGACTAAACAGAGCGGATCAGGGTATATATATCTCATGTAAACAGCCTTCAAAAGGGGACTGAGATCCAAAAAAAAATTCTTTAAACATACTGTAACCAAAAAGAAAACCCATTTCTAGTGATCCTTCAAGCCTCCTCGAAAAGGAGCCGTGGTATTTCCGCCAGCCGGTTTTTCACGTAAAAATTTTTGATTGTTGCTCGTCATAACAATATATATATATATATGATTATCCTTCAAAATAATAAAGATGATTAAATTTTACTTTTTGTTTTTGTAAAAAATGATGAGTAAAAAAGGTTAGATTTGGAACCAAACATTAAAGTCTTTAAATGAAATCAAATTTTTTTAAAAAAATTGAAATCAATTTACAGTGAGTGCCCTTATAATCTTAGTAGTCATATGCAATTTATTTTATATTATTAGAAATCATAGTTTGAGTTAATTATAATTGAATTGTATTTTAAAATTCGTTAAACAATTCATTAAATCATCAAAGGTATTCTTGTTAGGGGTAGACTAATCACTTTATCTCTATAATTAATAAATAATTCAGTGGATTGGAATTGGATCTCATTGAATATTTCATAGATCATTTAAGTTCTAAAAAAATTAAATTAAATTGCTAGTTATATCAAATTAATAGAAACCCGTTGAGTATTGAGCCATCATGATTCCTTCCCATGGTAGGAAAAAGAGTAATATGCCAAGTTAAGCAGCAATTGGGCCATTAGAATTTGGAAAATATTTGTTTCCAATTATTTCATACGCGAAATATTGGAAATTCGAGCAAATTATGAAGTCATGCGACACTCTTATCTTAGATTATACAAATGGGTGATATCAAGTTTGATGAAGAGATCATCAATAACTTGACAAACAAGCTTAACGAACAAATTTAATGAAAAGATCGTAAATAGCTTGACAAATAAGCTTAATGAATAAACTAGTTTGATATTATTCTTTTAAACTCAATTTGTAGTTTGATAACTTTGCACTGCTTCTCTCTCTCTCGAAAAGAAGAAAAATTATTCTAACACAGAGATATAGGTGCTTTCTCATAAATTTGACATCATGTGCCATTTATATAAAAAATGGTAGATAAAAATGCTATTAATCGGTATGATTTCTCATTTTATAAAATCTATAAATATTAAATCTAACGAGAGCGGAAAGGTCATCATCTACTCTAAACTTCTTTGACAGAAATCATGAATATACACTTTTTGCTGATCTATAGAGCTTTTTTGTCATAGATCTCTATTCATTGATTTCGATAAGATCACAACTCTAATATTAAAATGTCAGCCAGAGCTCATTGCTCACTTGTTGAACCGTGAAACCTCCCTTCTAAATTATAATCATTTATTCTCTTTATTCTTCAAGTTTTCTTTTTTTACCTCATTTATATATTTTTTACATAATTTTTTAGATGATGAATTTAAATTGCCAAGATAATATCCTAGTTTTTCTCTTGCTATTTGAATTGAAAAAAATCTTATTATTTTTAGATATCTTATAATCTCAATTTATAATATTTTTGTATTATTTGATCAACTTATGAAAATTTTATTTACGCATAGGTCGATACTTTATATTAAATTATGTGATATATCAACTTAATTTACAAGCGAGATAACAAGCATGTATCGCATAATGGAGCCATAAAAAATTGTGGATGCATTAAATAAAAACATTAGCAATAAATGGATTTTTTTTTTTATAGTAACAAATGGAATTTCATCCATTAAACAATGTTGCAATTCTTACATTCAATAATGATTTTAAGAAATATGAAAATCTCTAATAGCTCTAAATAAAGTTAATATGGAAATCTCTAATAGCTTTAATTAATTGAAAATTGAATTTTGATTCAGTACTTAACATCATCCTAGCCATCCAATTCAATGCTGATTTGTGTCCCCACCAACTCTCCCCATGTGGGAGAAACTCAACCCCATCGAGTATGGGTCATACAACTCATGTGTTTTCGAGTGAGTCTGATCAGCTGTAACCTTTGAGCCTCATGAAAAAGTAAACTTTTTCACCGAACCAAACATTATTGATAATTAAATTCTATTAAAATTACTTGCTCAACAAGTTTATTCAATTAGCTCTAAATAATTATTGAGGTGAATTTTAGCAGTAGACTCTCGTAGGTAAAGCTACACTCAAAGGGAACAAAAGGCTATTGCTTTATTAGGTATTACTGTTGTGTCCTGATAACCAATAAATCTGAAATATTGAATGTATCAACTATTCCATGATCTTATAATACTATTCAAACTTATTCAGTTGACCCAATTTAATAAAAATTTAAAATAAATTAAATTAGAGATTTAATTATCTTAAATTATCATAATAAAATATTTAGAAAATTTTTCTACACTTAATTATAATAGCTCACCATTAATTTTACTGATTTTATTTATTTTATAATATATAAATAAAGAAATTAACACATGCAATGAACTAAAATAAAATACAAATACAAATACTGACTAGACTCAAACCTATGATATGAAAAGAAAATTAAATATATGCAAACTTGATTTATGACCTTACTAGTGCCTACTGAATAATTAATTCTGATTATAGGCATGTGGAGAATAGGTTAGAGTCACAAGAGATGCGACTCCTAATAGGTGCCATAAAGTTCTCCAAAAATATCTGGCGAATCGTACAGCATATCAGTTAGATATTTGCGTAGCTAACTACTCAATCTCATGCGTCATCTGCCTACATTGCTCTATAGGTGTTGAGTTTTTACTAAATCTAGGATATGCATAAGTATGCTTAATTAGATCGAACTTATTGACCTCATAATGATTGTAGCTTATAATCATCTCAATGTGATCGATAGTGTCATCAATACAGTATGATGTTTTAGTAGTTCTTATCGAATCTATGATCTGCTTTCTTTATGACTCAACTCTATAATTATTTTCTCAACTTGACTTTCAACTTCTATCCTATAACTATCTTCTTCGTGCATCTCATCATCGTACTTCTCGTACTCCTCGACTAAACTAGGATCAGCTATATAAATGGATATAGGTAACAAATCAAGTTCCAATGGACAGCCGGTCACCAATCGCCTGCTGAAGGCAAAGGAGACAATCACTGCTGTAGAGATCTCTGGTGCACCATGCCATCACGCAAATGTCCTCCAGATTGGAGGAATTGGATGCCCCAACAGCAAATCTCGACTCAGCTTTAGCAGCTTCCGGCGTTATCTTCGCCATCAGAGCATTCAGTCTCTGCCTAAACCTGTCAGGATCCGAAGCGGTTGCATTGTTCGCTAGATTAAGATGCCTCGTCTCTTCAACCATGGAGAAGAACCTCTGGTCGGAGTAGCGGAGCACGCAGTGTTCGGAGCTGACGGAAGATGACTCCGGAGAGGGCATCCGCTACCGCCACCGAAGATGGAAACTCCGGCGCCAGCGGCAGCTGCGGCGGATCGTTCGAGGCAGTCGAAGCAGGTGTCCCGAGATGCATCCTGGCGGCACTGCGCGAGGCCGTAGATTTGGGAAGATGGGGTGTTGCCAACGGTGATGTTGGAATAGAAGGAAGGGAGGCTGGGGATAGAAGCGGTGAGGTTGGAGATGAGGGTGTAGAGGTTGGATTCGTAGGTGCTTGGGGAGGTGTAGTTGGTGTTGCCGCAGTTCACGAGATAAATGGTTTGCTGAGCAGAGGATTTGGCAGCGAGTAGTAGTAGTAGTAGTAGTAATATTAGTATGATTTGCAGAGGAGGAAGAAGAAGAAAACGACGACGATGACGAGGAGGAGAGGAGGCGAGCGCCATTAGCAGAGAATGGTGAGAATGGCACGCGGATATTGTAGCACTCCCCTGGAGTGGATGCGAAATGGCGCCTGATAGGAAACTGTTCAGACTTGAGAAAAATCTGGTTCGTTGACTGACCGCCGACTTCAGACTTGGAATGGAAAATTCGAATTTCATTGGAGTTCGGGCCCCACCTCGGCTCAGTTAATGTTTTATTGAACATTCATGCTAGGGCTGTTATCGAAATCAGATTGATCACATTTAGATCGATAAAAATTTGATTCGAGCTTAATTAGATTCGATTTTGATCCGATTCGAGTCGATTCTAATCAACTTCGAGCCGATTTTAATTTATTTTCGAGCCGGCTCGAGATTAGCTCAGTTTATAATATATTATATATATATATATATATTATAATATAAAATATATTTTAATTCGAGCCGATTTAGAGCTGTATCAAGCCAAGCCTATCCCGGCTCAAAATCGACTTGAAATTATCACTGAGCCGAACTTTTGACTCGTTAGTTGGCTCATTTAAATCGACTCAATTTCGATTCGATCTAAAATTGATTCAATTTTCGATCAATTTTCGATCTTCCATCCATATTAACACCTTTATTTGCGTTTGGAGCGTACAGCCCACCTGCCATATTAAACGTGAAACAGCAAGAGAATAATATTTTTTTCATTATTTTGTATAATTTTTATTTATATAAATATTATTTATTATACTTGAAGTTTTTTTTTGGAATTTATATACATTTATCAAGACAAGAAATGGATCATAGAAAATAAAAATTATTCATACCAAACAGAAAATGTTTATTCAAATAATCACATTTGATATATTCATTTTCAAACTTTGTATGATTTACAATTTTTTATATAGATTTTTTTATTAGTATAAATATGTAAATCAAACAAAATAATCGTATAATATAAAAAAGTATAACTACAATATAATAATCGTTACAAGGTTAGCAAAGTTAGTGGGCACTGCACAGTTATGCAGCACACTAGGATTGGGTGCCAAGAACATAAGTCGGTGCGGTTCTTGAACTCAATAAATTATTTTTTGAAAGACGATAAAACAGGGTTGATAATTTTTTTAAGAAACTTAAACTCGATCAAAAATTATGTTTATTTTATTTGATTCAAAATCAATCTAATATTCAATCAAGCTGAAATAAAATCAATTTAACTCATAATCAATCCTAATTGATGAGTGCAAAAAAGTACGTAATCTACTCAGCTCATTTACAATCCTAATTATGTGAGAAAAGACATCTTCGCTCAAAACTCGTCTCATTTACAGCCCGGGACTGCTTCTTGCCTTCAAAGGTTTACTAAGATGATATATAGTCCATAAAATTACATAATTAATCAAAAATATATAAAGTTACTACAGAATTAATAATATACTATTGTTAGTTTATGTTTTTCAAATTACAAATTTTGAAATTTTAGGTGCAATTGAAATCAATTTAAATTTAATTTCAAGTTGAACTAAAATCAAAAACTTTGAGTTTGAGTTAACTTAAATCAATAAGATTTTGAGTTGATTTAAACTTGAAAATTTTGAGTTAACCATGAATTGCATGTAACTCGACTCAATAAGTAAAATTTGCGCTGGGTTTGGATGTATTGGGTAAAATTTTACTTAAGGGGTGTTTGGTTTAATGCTATCTTGGTGTTATGTTATGTTATCTAGAGAAGATAATTTTTTAGTTTAATAACATCTACAAAGAATTTTTTATTAGATTATAAAATTATTAATCAAATGATGACATTTAGATGTCATGATATTTATATTACATAACATAACACTAAATAACACCGAAACAAACTCCCTTAATTCATTTCTTTCAAAATTTTTACAACAATAGTGAACAAGTAGTAGCAAAACTAGGAAACATAATCTCACTTCATCTCAACTTTATGGCCCCGTTTAAAGACAATTCGAAGAAAATAAGCAAAGTAACTTATCAGACCATGGAAGAGGATGAATAAGTTGATTTTTGTAAAATTCCTACCACTAGACTATGAGCAATTATTATATCTGAAGTATCAAAACTATTAGTGGCAATCACGCAAGCTACATATTTATATTAAGGAATTTCATCGAGCTGCTTCTCATAATAATTTTATGGAGTTAAAGGCACAACAAGTTGCTCGCCAAATATCATGTGAATCTCCATCTAAGACTTGGTTACGTTCCATTTAGGTTAAAATTTTGACAAGGCTATGAGCTTGCCATGAAGGTCAAATCTCACAGAATGAGGCCAATTAATAGGGGATTTTCCTATGGTCATTATAGTTTTAGATGTGACTCAGCTAATCCCAAGCGAGGAATAGTAGGATCAATTAACCAATGAGGAAGCAAGTTGGGGTGGAAGCAAGCTAAAACCAACTTACACACTTGGAATAGCTCTCAGAATTATTAGAAACATAGCAACCTATACAAGCATAATCATGGGATTAAATGTTACTAATGTAATCAAGATGACAAGCATTCCAATAAATGTTGCAGTCGACGAACAATTAGCATGCTCGAGAAAGATGAGCCTGAAGTCAAATTTGACAAGGATTTCAAAGAAAACAAGTCATCTACTCTAAGGATCTGCAAGATCAAGAGCAGAAAAGTGCACTAGTGTGCAAAACTTATCTAGTCAAAATTTTATTCAGAAAAAAGAAGAAGATTTTGGAGATAGCTATCCTTCTGAAGTAGTTAGAATTAACCCAGACAGATTCGAGTCATTTTAACAAAAGAAGGGCTCTCTCGTATGTATATCTGACTGAAGTCAAGTCAAGCTAGTTTTAAGGCAGTACGAGGTCAAGCATCATCTGAATCTATGTGCCAAAGATCAACAGCTCCACTAGATGAACCAAAAACTTCAGCATATAAAAGCCATGATGTCAGCAATGTAATCATCACTTGATTCTAAGATGGGAGAGCAAAAGAGGATCACGACAAAGCTGTTACATTGAATAATTGCCTTTTGGTGTTGCAATATGGCATTAGCATGAGCAAACATCAAACAACTATCTAGCTTCCATAACACTAATAGTGACAACATTTTCAGAGTTTGGAAGCCTTATCTTGTCGAAAACAGTCTCTGGTCCTGTTGATATTAGAGATTTAGATTTACTGGAAAAACCCTCTCTAATATAGAATCCTGGTGTTAATGGTGAGGGAAGTATGGAAGAGTATGAACTAAGCATCAGCATCACTGAAGCCATGCTTGGACGCTGAGAAGGCTCGTTCTGGACACAAAGAAGCCCAATGTGAATGCATCTCAATGCTTCTTTTGTGTTGTAATCATTTCCAAGACATTGATCTACTACTTGTAATGCTGTTCTTTCATCCCAGTTTTGCCAAACCTATTCGATGAAATGCCACGAAGAATATTGGTCAGTGAAACTTGTTTAAGTTTAATTTTTTTGTGAGTTTTTTCACATTTTAAAAAATATCATCAAACAACATCAATCAATTAGATTGTTTGTAAGGATTTTAATCAAAGGGGAATGCACTGCCCCTCAAAATCAATCTCTTTAAAGAATTTTGACCAAAACTTCTATAGTTGTCACTAATATTCCCCAAAAAGTGAAATTTCTATCTTTAATAAAGATATAATACGAAATAACTGTGATGTTGGTTTATCAAACTATAAGAATCAAGTAGTAATTAGCATAAAGATGTTAGAAAAGCAAAATTTTTTGTTATTAATTTGTCATAATGGGCGGTGAATATGAACTTTCTTACATAGCTGAGGAGGTCCAAAGATGTTGAGTCTCTAAATCTATTTCTTTTTCCGCTGATGATCTCAAGTATCAATACTCCATAGCTAAATACATCTGATTTAGTAGAGAAGAGACCATGCATTGCATATTCTGGCGCCATGTATCCACTATAAAAAAAAAATTCAGAGAATTTTGATTTATGTACTAGTAATTTCTTGAAATAAAGATATTACACTTACTATGTGCCAACAATTCGGTTAGTGTTTTGCTCTGTTTCATCATTGTTGAAGAGCCTAGCTAGGCCAAAATCGGAAATTTTAGGCCTCATGGAGTTGTCTAGCAAAATGTTGCTTGCTTTCAGATCTCGATGAATGATTTGAAGCCGTGAATCTTCGTGAAGATAGAGAAGTCCTCTACTTGTACCTTCTATAATTTTGTACCTGGTTACCCAATCTAACTGGGCTCGTTTAATAGGATCTTGAGCTTCAATATGCAAAAAGAAGAATAATTAAATGTCTTTAGAGTAGACTTCAGCATAAATCACAGTAAATGCAAATATAATACAGACCAAATATGAATTTGTCAAGGCTTGCATTAGGAAGGTATTCGTAGACAAGCAACTTTTCATTCTCTTCCAAGCAGCAACCCAATAATTTAACAAGATTTTTGTGCTGAAGCTTCGCAACTAAAACAACCTCATTTTTCAATTCATTAAGCCCTTGTGATGATGTTCTTGAGAGCCTTTTCACTGCTATTTGCTTGCCATCTCCTAGCAAACCCTGGATGTTTCAAATGCAAAACTCTTCAATATTTTGTTAAAATCTAGAATCATGCAATAAATGAATTTCACCTATAGTATCTCAGATGTTCTGAGTATACAATCATTTTTCAATTACTTGGCCACGAAGAATTAGATTCATACGCGATCATGTTTCCTTAATGCTCAAAATAGCAAAGCTTCTCCTCCAATTCTATTCTTGTGCCATGAGAAGGATTCTAGTTGGGTTGAATCCGTCATAGTCTTGATTTTAAAGGAGGATTAGCGAATCATCTAATTAACACAGCAAAATAATATACCTTATAAACTGGCCCAAATCCACCTTCCCCAAGCTTATTTTCTTCTGAAAAATTACTTGTTGCAATTTTGACGATTCCCAAATCAAGCAAGAGGCTTTCAAAGCTGCTTATGTCCTCCTCTTGGTGTACAACTACATTCACAAGTATACTATGTGTTATTAAAGAGAACAGAGAACATGTCTTAAAATTCCTTCATTGACTTTAAAGAAGAAGATCAAGGAGGTCTTACTGTTTGAAAGCTCTTTCGGTGACTTCTTCCTCCTATTTAGCATAAACAAGATAGCACACAAGATTGCAAATGCAAAGGTAACTGAGATGACGATGATAACTACAGTTTTTACTGTGTTGCTGCCTTTCCCTGAACATATAATAGAAGATTTAAGTGAAACCAAAAGCCTGAATTTATCATATTTTATCATTTGACAAGTTTGAGGTACATGTAGGTTATTCATACATCCCACAAGTTTTCTTACATATCCCACGGACTTTCTCATGAATCACACTAGGACTCTTACATATTCTGCTAAGTTTCTCATTCGTGGTTTCTTATATATCTTGTGAGGTTTCTTACATGAAGTTATCACACAAAGTTTTCTTATGCATCTTACAAGGTTTCTAATATTATTCCCATGAGGTTTCTCACGCTAGCTTTTCTCATGTGATTTCTTATTTTGTTCAGATATCGCAAATAAGAAAATTATGACTTTCACAAGGTTTTCTTCAAGGCATCTCTTTCAATCAAGATATGTCTCATAGGGTTTCTAAGCAATCTATGAGATGTAATTTATTATATTTTGTGGCATTCTGCCTTATGAATTCAACTTATTATTTGGGGTATTTTCCCCAATGATTTTTTTCTGGCACATTATTTGAACATTGATATTCTAGGAGCATGTTCTTGTCTATCATGCTTGCTCATTCTTTTTTGTTTCCTCCAAATTTCTTGCAAAACAACTTCTACCGCATTGTTGACAAGAATTATGTTTTGTGCAGGAAATTCTTTCAGCACAAAATTATTGGACAAGGCGGCGCTCCCAACTCAGTTCGATGCGCAAGCCTACATGAAATGGTCGCCCTCAATCACCTTCCTCCTATTCTCTCTAATTGGAGGCAGCAAGCAGTTTGCAGTGTTCATCAGAGGAATTTGGATGCTTGTTCCATTTACATCGCCTCAATCCATACTGATTTATCACGGCAACACAGAGTATAATTTCAGTTTCTACTTTAAAAAAAAAGCATTACCTGTTCCGTCCTCAACTGCAGGAGGCGGAGTAAGAGATGCAGTTGACACACTCGGCACTGCGGACGAAGAGAAGAATGCGTAGATCTCAAACCTCACAGTACAGCTCACCATATCAAGCTGGCCGCCGACTTGCCAGGCTTGAACGGACAACCCCGCCGCCCGCTGAAGGCAAAGGAGACAATCACTGCTGTAGAGATCTCTGGTGCACCAAGCCATCCCGTATATATTGTCCTCCAGATTGGAGGAGTTGGAAACCCCAACAGCGAATCTCGACTCAGCTTTAGCAGCTTCCGGCATTATCTTCTCTATCAGAGCATTCACTCTCTGGCTAAACCTCCCCGGATCCGTAGCGCCTGCAGTGTTCATCAGAGGAAGATACACCGACTCTTCGGGCTGGGAGTAGAAGTTCTGGTCGGAGTAGCGGAGCACGCAGTGGTCGGCACGGACGGAAGCGGACCTCCGGTGAGGGCAGCCGTCACCGGCGGCGGCAGCTGCTGCAGATCGGTTGAGGCAATCGAAGCACCTGGCCGGAGATGCATCCGGGCGGCACTGCGCGAGGCCGTAGATTTGGGAAGATGGCGTGTTGCCAACGGTGATGTTGGAGTAGAGGGAAGTGAAGTTAGGAGTAGAAGCGGTGAGGTTGGATATGAGGACGTCGAGGTTGGATTCGTAGGGGCTTGGAGAGGAGTAGTTGGTGTTACCGCAATACGCAAGAAGAATTTGTTCCTGGGCAGAGGATTTGGCAGCGAGAAATAGTAGCAGTATGATATGCAGAGGAGGAAGAAGAAGAAGAAGAAGAAGAAGAAGAAGAAGAAGACGAGGAGAGGAGGCGAGCGCCATTAGCGGAAACGTGGAATGGTGAGAATGTGGGGAGGGCTGTAGGGAAAGGTAGAGCAGAAGGTGGTGCGTTGATTGACCGTTGACTTGAGAAAAATCTGGCCCGTTAAGAAGGGAAAGACTATTTCGCTTCACCAGATCGTCAAATCAGTTCGGTCTAAACTCAAAACTTAATTTACTAAAAAATTAAATAAAATTAGAGTTGCACTGTTGAATTATTGAACTCAATATCTATAAAAAATTATAAAAATTATATTAAAAAACTTTGATAATGTGATATTATAATTTTCTTTGCTCAGGTTGCTCCAAGAGCTACCAAGTTAGAGCTCATTATTTATTTATTTATTTTTAATTTTTCTCTTTTAATTAATTTTTTGAATAAAGAAACATACTTTTTCTGTTTAATATAAAAGCCTTCTTTTATTTACTTCTTTAGAAAAATTTTGATTTTTTATACTATTATAAATTCATGTTTTGTTTTTTTAGAAGAAAATTTGAGGTTTATCATGAATATAGTTACTTATTTTCATTATTTGACAAACAATTTCAAGAAATCTCACTTTTTTTTTTTTATAGATATATTAATCTGAAAAAATTTAAAAGTTAATAAATTTGAATTTTTTTGAGTGAATTTTATATTATTTTTGTATTTTATTTATTATAATTATTATAAAATAAATATTTATTAAAATATTAAATTATAATAGTCTTATCTCAATTTAATTTCGATTGATCTTTAAAATTTTGAGCTTTCATTCTACGGATTCTAAAGTTTAGTTCGATTTTCAAAACTTTGACATCTAATCACGCTATGCTGCAAAACACAATTGTCAAAGCAGTGAGAAAAAGTCATTTTCATGTCATTTATGAGTTTAGAACAACCGTTTTTAATGGACATATTTTTATGTTGTACACTTGTACGAGATTTTTTGAGGTTTGAACACATTTATTATGACAAAAAATTATTAAAAAAAATTTATACAAAGCAGAAAATTTTTTAAATAAGACAACATATTTGACTAAGGGTGTTCATAATTAATATAAATCGAAGATCGAAAATTAATCAGAAATTGAATCGATTTTAGATTGAATCGAAATCGAGTCAATTTAAATGAGCCGACTAACGAGCAAAAAGTTCGGCCTGGTAATAATTTCGAGCCGATTTTGAGCCAGAGTAAGCTCGGCTCGAATTAAAATATATTTTATATTATAATACATATATATATATATAATATATTAAATTTAATATATATATATATATGTTATATAATATATATATGTATATATATTAAATTGAGCCGATCTCGAGCCGGATCGAGTTGAGCTTACCCACCTTGAGATCGGCTCAAAAAAAATTGCGAAATCGGCTCGAAGTCGATTGGAATTGACTCGAGCCGACTCGAAGTCGAACCCAATCAAGCTCGAGTCAATTTCGAGTTGATCGAAATGTGGTCAATCCAATTTCGACCAGGTATTAGCTCGGCTCGAAATCGGATCGTAACAGCCCTATATTTGACACAATCATTTGTATGATGTGTTTTTGCTTTATATGAATTTCTTCCTCCACAGGGATCTCTTTTTTATACAAATCAAATAAAATATTCACAAAAAGTGAAAACTTCGTATACAAAATAAAAATGAACTCATGTAGGTCTCGTTTAGTTCGAATTTTTTTTTGAACAAAAAATAAAATATATTTTATTTTTTAAGTTTAATAGGTGAAAATTTTATGTTAATATTAAAAAGTGTATAAAATGTGAAATACTTTAAATTATAATATTTGTATTTGTATTAGATATGAAATAAAGTTAATTTTTATAGTTGAAATTTCTGTTGGGCAAAAAAATTACCTCAAATCAAACGAGGCTGTAAAGTGAAAAGTACACGACATTGCAAGATAATATCTGTTATGAGTTTAGCATGGTTGACGAGCCCCACGCTCCTATACGTCTACGTCGTAGTAAGACTAACCAATTATTGAACCATTAAGCTTTGTGGGGACTGAATCTAATATTTTTTTTTTTTTGGAAAGAAACTTAAAACTTGATAGAAATTTATTTATATTTTATTTGTTTCAATATAGATTTGATACTTTTATGTCTTAAAGTCAATTAAGTTGAAATTAAATTGATTTAAATTTATAACTTATTTGATATGTGCAAAAGCAACAATTGAGAATTTTTCAAAATGTGTTTAGCTGCCCTATTTATATAATAAGTTATTATGAGCAATATAAAAAATAAAGAATAAATAAACACATAAATAAATAAAAAAGAATTTATAGTATTATGTCTGTATATATATATATATATATAATTACATTTAATTTAATTAAAAAATCAACTTAAAATTTAAAATATTTAACCAACCTGAATCAAACTTTAACTCATAATTATTTAAAAAAGAATTAATTTTAAATTG
Source organism: Apostasia ramifera (assembly GCA_019297695.1). NCBI lineage: Eukaryota > Viridiplantae > Streptophyta > Magnoliopsida > Asparagales > Orchidaceae > Apostasia > Apostasia ramifera. Next base: position 64,847 of record JAEMOT010002759.1, on the reverse strand, counting down.
AAGCCAATTCACCTGAAAACAACTTGATCCTTTTTAAGTGTCTTCTTCTTCTTCTTCTTCTTCTGCTATATCTTCACCTTTATCAAAAAAAAAAAAAAAAAAAAAAACATTCTAACATTTGAAAGTAGTTATTTTTTTATTTTTTTTAAGATTAACAACAACTAAGTCTCCTCAATTTAAATTTATATACATTTAAGTTTCTCTTATTTCAAAATTAACAAATTAAATCCTTTAGATCATCAATAGAGAATATTAATAAATTAATTTAACTAATTTAAAAATTAAATTAATATTTTAAATAAAGATAAAATTTAAAGTGACTTATTAACTAGAAAACATATAATCTATTAAATATTTTAATTAATACTTACAGATTTATTTGTATTTTACTTCAAACTAAAAAAATTACTCGGTTAATTTAGAAATTAGAATAATTTAATTGCATATAGGTCCAAATTAGAGATACTTAATTGAAATAAATCTTTTCTTGTGAAAGTTATTTTTTATGGGTATCTCGTTATGTGTTATGAATGCTTACTAGTTGCTATTGAATAAAATACCTATTAGAAAAAATTTAAACTTAAAAATCACTCGAAATAATTGAGAATCAACTTAAAAATAATTGATTTGAATTATAAGCTAAATGCCCTAAATTTAAGTCAAATTTGAGTTTAATATGGCTTGCTCAAAAAAATATTAAAATATATGTATGTATATATGTTATATTTTTATTTAAATTAATTTATGAAAAAAGACTTGCACGTTGGTAAATTTAAACTGAACATGCCTCCCAAACTAGAGATTAAAATCTTATTTTACGTGGCATTTATAAAAAATTCTAAAAAATTATATATTTCATGTCAATTTTTAATAATTAAAGTCAAAATTTTACTATACACCAAATCTTAATTCATAAAATTTCTATATCTTAAATTATTTTATGGATAAAAATTTAATATTAAATTTTAAACTCTAAAAAATAAAATTTAAAAACTGATGTTTTAATCTTGATTGATTAGCTATAATATAATTTATTTTAAATTTAATTTAGTAAATTTAAAATTTCTATTATACATCTTATATAATAAGATAAAATTTATCAAAATATTTCAGCAAATTATTACATAATTTTTTAAATTGATATAAAATATATAATTTTCTTAGATTTTCATATCATATATCGCTTTTTATTTGAATTTAAAGCTATACAATCTCAAATTGTGCAAAAAGATGATCTATGAAAGCTTTCTTCTTGCGTTCGAAGATTCATTTAAAAATTGTATCATGTCCATAAAATTAAGGTTATATTAATTTATTTAAACTAATTAATCAAATATATGTATAATTATTATGAAATTAATGATATAATATTGTTAACTAAGTTTTAAAGATCACAAAAATTTTGAGTCGAGTTACTTTGAATCGAAATTGATTTGAGTTAGTCAACTTGAAAACTTCAATTTTGTGTTGAGTATGAATTGCTCAAACTCGATAGGTAAAATTTAGGTGCATTGAGTTTCGATGAATTTGGTCAAATATGAGTCATATTAAATTTTATTTGAGCCAAATTTGAAAACTCTACCCATTTCATCCAAGTGCAGAAATGAGAGACTGGGTCAATGGACCAATTACTGTGGGACAACTAAATTAGTATTACATTCAAAAAAATTCATCCATCTTGTTATCTTGAATTTAAGAACAATTATTTCGTGTGTTAGTTTAGAGCACGAGGAGATATAGACAAGTGTAATAATAATAATAATAATAATAATAATAATAATAATAATAAGATGCAGAGGTGCAATACACGTGTCACATTAATAATTTATTTGAATTTAGGGCTTCGCATCACCACTTTTTCGCCGATATTTCACCATTTTCTCATGTTTTTAGAGTTTCTTTCATTTTTTGTATTGTTTTATTTCATTTGCTTCTTTTAAAGAACCTTCATGTTACAGGTCTTCTAAAGTTAATTGTTCAGTTGCCATAGCTCCCTTCCTTTTCATGTTTAAGCTAATTTGAGTGTTTGATAAATTTTTTTATTCTCTTAATTTAATCATTGAAATTTCTTTGAACGCATTAATTTCTTTTAGAATTTTCACAAAAATTTAGTGAACAAGTAAACTATCCTAACTTCACCTCAACTTTTGCATGTTAATTGTTAATTACTTATTAATTTCATATTATTTACATGATAAATTGCATTTCTCATTTCATTTAATGTTAAGATTGCATTTCATGTTTCATTTTGTGTTAAGAGCACCGATCTAAAGTTTCATAATGTTCTGATATTAAATTAAAACTTTTAAAATAATAAAGTTATTCATTTGAAAAAATATTTGAATCATCGGATCACAAATTAATTTGTAAACAATGAAATTGTAAAAATTTGAAAATTAAAAGTTTTTTTTTTTTTTCAAATACTTTAATTATCCAATTTAGACTATTCTAATTAGTTGAAATTTTCAATTACCAAAACCATTCAACAACTTTGTCACTTATGAAAAATAAAATAAAATTGTAGCTTATTGTTCACATAAAGCATTCTCATGCTACGAGAAATATAACAAAGAAAGTAGACCTAGAAAAAAAATACAAGAAGAGTGGCCACATCAAGCAACACCGAATTGAATTTACTAAATGGAAATTCTTCTTTTAATATGAAACTCTTAGCAGACATTGATTCAATGCTTCGCAAATGTGAACAAAAAATTTCTCGCAAGAATTTCAGCAGACATATCATCCAGAAACCTTAACATCGAAGAGTTTTTGAATTGAGATAATGAGATTAAAAAGTTTTATGTACTGATAAATATCCTAAAGTACATCATGACTTGATGCTATTTTTATTAGGAATTTTCATCAACTTCATTTAAATTTATTCTTAACTTGATTTCACCAATCTGAGCCAAAAACATCTCGACAAGTAATTTTCTTTAATCCTGAAAAACTTAGGTTCTACATGTACTAATAAATGAAAGATTAATCTAGTATATTATTATTAATGTATTTATCATCATCAAAATCAACATGATGAGTTTAACACGGACAATTAGCATGAGCAAGAGATGAGCTTAAAGTTAAATCAGATCAAAATTCCAAAGAAAAGAGAATTAGTAAGCGGAACTTACCTAGCCAAAACTATAACCAAAAAAAAAAAAGATTTTGGAAATAGCTGCATGCTCTTTTAAAGTAGTTTGAACTAACTCAAATTGAGTCGACTTGTCTAACAGGAGGACACTTTTAGATATCTGACTGAAGTTGAGTCGAGTTAATTTTGAGGCTGCAAAAGACGAAGCATTATCCGAGTTTATGTGCCAAAAATCAGAGATTCCACTAGATGAATCAAAAGCTTTAGTATGTAAAAGGCCACAAGCGTCAACAATGCAATCTTTGGTGGATTCTGTGATGGCAAAGCAGAAGTGGATCACACCAAAGCTATTAGAGTAAAATAAAACATCGCTAATTAAGAAAATATTAAAATTTGCAGTTACATTAAAGAGACAATTTTGATGTTGAAATATGACATCAGTATGAGCAAACATCAAATTGCTATCTAGCTTCCACATTACTAATAGTGACCACATTTTCAGAGTTTGGAAGCCTCATCTTCTCAAAAATATTAATCTCTAATTAATCTCCTAATATTAGAGATCTAGACTCACAGAAAGAAGCTTCCCCTACATAGAATCCTGGCGTTAATGGCCTGGGAAGTATAAAAGAATATGAACTAAGCATCTGCATCACTGAAGCCATGCTTGGTCGCAGAGATGACTCATTCTGGACGCAAAGAAGCCCAATGTGAATGCATCTTATTGCTTCTTTTGCATTGTAATTATCTTCAAGACATTGATCTACTACATCTAATGCTGTTATTTGATCCAAATTTTGCCAAACCTATTCGATGAAATGCAACAAAAAATATTGGTTAGTGAAAATTAGTTATCTTTAATTTTTCTGTCAGCTTCTTGACATTTTTAATAAAATTATCAAACATTAATCTATTAAACTGTCTACGTTAACACTTCAATAAAAGGGGAAAGCACAACCCCAAACTCAATCTCTTTAGGGAATTTTGTTCAAGACTTTTATATTCGTTATTGATATTCTCCAGAAACTTAAATTTGTATTTTAATAAAACTATAATATGAAATAACTAAGAAGCTTGTTTAATCAAAATATAAGAATTGTGTAATAATACCATAAAAAAAATGAGATGAAGTCCCTAAGCCTAGCCACTAAAAATTCTAGGACCATTGGGTATTACTTTAACTAATAGTTAAGGAGATAGTACAATGTACTATCCCCTAAATTAATGGATAAAAATAATATCCAAAGGTCATAGAACTTTTTTATGGCAAATTGTGGAGGCTATCATTATTTATAGCATAAAGATGTTAATAAAGTAAAACTTTGTTATTAATTTGTTAGGACGAGCAGTGAATTTGAACTTTCTTACATAGCCGAGAAGATCTAAAGAGCTTCTTGAATCTTTGAAGCTAGCATTTCTTCTTCCGCTGATGATCTCAAGTATCAATACTCCATAACTAAATATATCTGATTTAGTAGAGAAGAGGCCATGCATTGCATATTCTGGCGCCATGTATCCACTATAAAAAAGAAATAAAATTTCAAAGAATTTTGATCTACGTGCCAGTAATTCTTTGACATAAAGATGTTACACTTACTAGGTGCCAATAATTCGGTTGGTAGTTTTCTCTGTTTCATCAATATAGAATAGCCTTGCTAGGCCAAAATCTGATATTTTAGGCCTCATGGAGTTGTCTAGTAAAATATTGCTTGCTTTCAGATCTCGATGAATAATTTGAAGTCGCGAGTCTTCGTGAAGATAAAGGAGTCCTCTGCCTATACCTTCTATAATCTTGTACCTGATTCCCCAATCTAGTTGAGCTCGCTTAACAGGATCTTGATCTGCAATATATATAAAAGAAAGGAAGATTAAATATCCTCAAACTAAGCTGCAACATAAACAACAACTATTGCGAATATGATACAGACTAAATATAAATTTATCAAGGCTTGCATTAGGAAGGTATTCGTAAACGAGTAGTTTTTCATTCTCTTCCAAGCAGCAACCTAGTAATTTGACAAGATTCTTGTGCTGAAGTTTCGCGACCAAAACAACCTCATTTTTCAATTCAACAAGCCCTTGTGATGATGTTC
>JAEMOT010002759.1:46872-58680 GCA_019297695.1 Apostasia ramifera | reverse complement strand
CCGGTGGTGCTGCTGGCATAGAGAAGAATGCATAGTTCTCAAACCTCAGAGAACAACTCACCATAAAAACCCGGCCGCCGACAAACGTGGACGGCAGGTACCCCATCGTTTTGTTAAGGCAAAGGTGACAATCACGGCTGTAGAGATCTCTGGTGCACCACGCCATCCCGTAAATGTCCACCAGATTGGAAAAGTTGGAAACCACCCTAACAGCGAATCTCGACTCAGCTTTAGCAGCTTCCAGCATTATCTCCTCCATCAGAGCATTCACTTTCTGGCTAAAGCTCTCCGGATCCGAAGCGCTTACAAAGTTCGGTATTACAAGATACTTCGACTCTTCGGGCTGAGAGTAGAAGCTCTGGTCGGAGTAGCGGAGCACGCAGAGGTCGGCGCGGACGGAGGCGGACTTCCGAAGAGGGCAGCTGCCGGAGTTGAGAACGACGTCTCCGGCGGCAGCTGCGGCGTATCGGTTGAGGCAGTTGAAGCACGTGGCCGGAGATGCATCCGGGCGGCACTGCGCGAGGCCGTAGATTTGGGAAGATGGGGTGTTGCCAACGGTGACGGTAGAGTAGAGGGAAGGGTAATTGGGGGTAGAAGCGGTGAGGTTGGAGATGAGGACGTCGAGGTTGGATTCGTAGGGGCTTGGGGAGGTGTAGCTGGTGTTGCCGCAATACACAAGAAGAATATTTCTTTCCTGGGCAGAGGATTTGGCAGCGAGAAATAGTAGCAGTATTATATGCAGACGAGGAAGAAGAAGAAGAAGAAGAAGAAGACGAGGAGAGGAGGCGAGCGCCATTAGCAGAGAATGGTTAGAATGAGAGGCGGATATTCTAGACTCGTGGCAAGGAGTGGCGTGGAGAAGAAATGGCGCGTTGATAGTAAACGGTTTAGACTTAGACAACTCTGGCCCGTTAAGACTGACGACCGACTTAACACACCACCTGGAATAGAAATTTCAAAATACTCGTAATAAATCATAGAAAATAAAATAAAAAAAATCACAACTGAATGTGTATTCAAACATGGCAGTTGAGCCAGGCTCCTTGCCCATAATCAGTTGCCAGCTAGCTCCATAGGTCTGTACGGTATGCTAATTGAGCTAAGAAAAGGTGGTTGTCATTAATAAAAAGTGAGCTGATTATACGTATTGTTGACATGGGAAGTAGGGGGTCCCAAGAGAAAGAGAGAGTCCCGAGAGGCAGCGGTATACGGAGAGCTAAACCTGATGATTAAGACTTAAATGAGAATAATACGCATCCAGAACAACACACAGGGATTTAAGGTAGTTCAGGGAAGAAATCTTCTACGTCAACCGAGTGATCAGCTAATTTCACTAGAAAAAAAAAGGTGATGATCGAAAAGACCAGTACAATGAACTAAAAGAAGAGATAACTTCCTTATCTTGAGCTCTTAAAACAAGGGAGATCCTACGATTTCAACCAACAATCCAAAGCTAAAAGCCGAAAAGAAAAAACCCCTCCTTGATGCCTGCTCGAGGGTATTTATAAGCAGGAGATGGTGAAGCTCAGTCCGGGTTTTCCGGAAGAGGGTAAAAAATTCAATTACTTAGTTCACACTGGTGGTCCAACTGCTATCGGCCACCGGAGGAGCCGGAAGTAGTGGAAGGAGAGCTTGACTTCTTGATCTTGGCATTTCTTCTAAGGGTCCGTGATGGCTGGAGCACGCGAGCCCTTGGTTTGCATGACTAAAAGAAGCATACTATATTAGAAATGGTGCGATCGTGGCACGCCGACAGCGACAGGTGCAGCTGGGAGACATCGTCATCGATGTTGCTGAAAGATGATCTTGAATCATCGTAGATGATGTTTGGTTGAACCCTCGTGGTCGAGATTTGAGACCTGCAAGAATAATAATAATAATGAGGGGTTAGTGCTCCCACGGCGCCATGTGTATGACAGAGATGCAGTGCTGGAATCACGTGTTAACAGGTATTATACAACCAGCCATTTCACAAAGCTCATTTCTATTAATGAAGTTCATCCAACTCATTTGTTCTTATCTACTCCACTTCCATTATAAATATTTATATTTATGATAAAGAAAGGGTTCTACACAGATAGAAAGATTATTCTCCATGTTCGATGATAATTTAATTGTTTAGCTCTAACCATCCACTCTGTTGCATTCTCCCTTCTTAGTGTTGGGTTGGTTTCCCTTCTATGTGGAGGTTATTTGATAATTTTTACCAAATATTTGGCCATTATGTAAGGGGTATTTTAGACTTTTTGTCATTTAGGGTTATCTTCTTTTTTCTTATGGGAAGATAAAAAGCCAGCAAAATTTTTTTTGGTATGTGTGGTGGCTGCTGTCTTTGACAAAAAGGTGAGCTGAAAACAGAGAGAAAGAAGCTAAAACCTAAATCTGGAATTTCTGCGCAGTTGTGAACAAGCTGATGATCGAGTAGTCATTTGTTATCCAATCATGCTGAAATTTTTACTAAAGTTCGTCTCTTCTAGCTCTTAAATCTGGACGGTGTGATCGTGGATTGGATCTCTTTATCGTTAGCAGTTCTCATTTGAACAGCAGCACGTGTTTAGTGATATCTACAACTCCCCTCTTCTTATTTCTATATACTTCCATCTTGTTGATGATGTTGAGGAGGGAGCTCAAGTGTAAATATTTTTTGATGTTTTTATGAGTTGATTGATGATTCTAACTCACCTTGAAGAAAGAAGTCTGCACTACTTCATTTAATTCATGTGATTGTATATATATCCTGGGTATTGGTTCTATATTTTGTGAATTAGCGTTCATACTATTTGCAAATATATATTCTATCCAAATTTATAATTGGCTTTCTTCCCATCACTTAGCGCCACCTCGTAAGTTTTTTTTTTTCTTTTCTTTTAGCTTTGCCTATGGACACTTAACCACTAATTTATATAATTAATAACTTTTACTCCACTACATATGGGTACTCTATTTTTAGAGATCGTTCTGCCCTTTTTATTTTCGTTCTTATTGACAGAATATATAGAAACCCACGAACTAAACTTAGATCATTATAAAAAAAAACTAGACCAGAACTTTGAATTCTAATTTCAAGTTGAATGATCTGTCCATTTAATATCGACTTTCATCACAGTAGTAGTTGATCGGCAGCTACATATCTAATTAAATTAATGATTAACACAAGCGCCGGCAATTTTTTACGAAAATAGAAACTCGCTTGAAAGTCACTCGTATTTTACTTGATTTGAAGTTAACTCGATTTTCTTCCAGCTTGAAGATAGCTCGCTCAAAATATACTCGAAGTCGCTCCTAATTAACACTTGTTTATTAGATTAATTAATAAACTCTAAACCCCACCACGCTTGAAAGCCTCTGACACACCATGTGATAGCTCATGGAATCCTTGGCTAAGTCCTACATTTGTGGTTTGGTGGCCTAAAAGTCATCGTGAAGAGAGATTTCAAGCAGAGGATGTGAATTAAATAAGCATCAGGCTCTCATTATAAACTTGGTAGTTTGGTTGTCTCATTGAGATTAACTTCGTGCAGCAGCATCTCGAAACAAAATTTACGTCGAAGTATTATATAAAATTTAGTTGGATTAGGATCAGCATATGGGCACTCGAATTCTGAACAGCCTCCTTTCTGCATTTCTCACTTTTTTCACAGTGAACATTCGTCTGCCGAACCTGAAGATGCAATCCAATTTGGAGCAAACCCCATTGAATTTGTGTTTGCGTGTGCGTGTGTGTGTTTCTAGTAAGAACAATTGCACTTTGCAAAGTTACAACCTATACCCATATTTACATATATCATTAATTCTTCTAGATGTTTATATTTAGTTTTTGCACAAGGGTTATCGGAGCATCTAAAAAGAAGCACAAATGAAGCAACATTCATGCTCTCCATTGCACAAATAGTATAGCAAAGCACATGCTATTAATGAAGATGACATCATATTCATACCCAAATCAACAACTTTACATCATAAAAAAAGGGCAAGACAACCATGCATATTCACTACTATATTACTACGTGCTCTGTGGTCAAAGTGAAGAAGGCATAGCAAGAGGAAAGAAAGGAAAAAAAAAAGGCTTATGATTTGCTCTCTTCTCCTCTTCGTCTGGTGATTCGAATGTAGCAGAAGATGGCAGCGAAGATGGCAGCAGCGAGGCCGCCGATGATCACCTCTCCACCAGCCATCGACCTGTCGAAATGTGGGTCGCTCGAATGAAGAGGTGGAGCTCCTCCCACCTCTGCTTGCTGCACTTTCGAAGGTGGATTTGCCGTGAGAGGCTGATCATGAAGCTCAAATGCTGAAGTCTGAACTGCCATGGGCAAGGTTCTAGCCATTGCAATACTCAGATAAAGATTGGAAGCAACAAGGCAAAGGAGAAGAAGGTGGGCCATGACTGAGGATTTCTGTAGGAGCTGCTAACGAAGAGCTTTTGGTGATATATAAATAGGCACTACGTTGATCTTTAGAAGGGCTTTGCAGTGGTGAAATGTTAATTTTTTTTGGCTAAGTGTTGGTGAAAATGACTACATGATGATTAATGAAAAGATATAGAGGCTCACAGAAGCTTCAGATATTTGGAATTTTTTAGGCCTTGAATCTGCTTAAAGTCCCTCCAGGAAGGCTGTATTTGGGGAAGCTTGCTATGCAGAAGAGCGCTCATCAACAGTTTCTTAAAAGAAAAAAGTTTGTGTAATTACATTTTTCATTCTATAAATGTGTTTATTTCTCATTTTACCTCCACCAGTGAGTATTTACAAGTAACTCCTCCAAATTGAGAACATATTTATGTTCTTAGCTAACTTCAGTACTAAAAGAATCATTCTAAAATAAGGTTGATAAACATATCATGCATTCATTAATCTAAGAGAGCCAAAATATAATTCCATTAAAGTTTGGGTGATTAAAATGTAAATAATTCAGCCATTAAAGAATTAAAGAGTTACATATAATTTTTTATTAAACAAATGTAAAATGTATAATAGTGACAAATCTAAATCCCTTTTTTAGTTTTAGTAATAGGAGAAATTTATTGAACAACATAAATTTTTGTGCTTTTTATTTGTTACTAGATCTCATAATATAGTACTCATAATACATAGCTATTTAATTACAATCCAAAAATTACATAGATTTGAAATTTATAGAAATATTTTCATGCACGTCTTTCCCAATATTTTCATGCACGTCTTTCCAAAAATTACATAGATTTGAAATTTATAGAAATATTTTCATGCACGTCTTTCCCAATATTTTTGATTTCATATGTTCTCTAACAATTTGAATTCAGTATTCTTAAACAACAATTGTCTATAATCCAAAATTTAAGTTAAGAAAGTGAAAAAATATATCTATTCTCCATACTTCTCTCCCATTTCCATTGTGCTTTTTGGCCTCATAAGCGATGTGAAATGATTAAAAAAATGTGGCTTTGGTAACCCTTCCTTCTCTCGATGGGATCCTCTGCCCTGACAATTAGTTCAAGGTCAATTTTGATGGTTCCCTAAGATTGAATTGCATGACAGGCACGTGTGGGGTGATTAGCGATCAGCACGACACTCTCCTCAAAGCCACAAGGATCAGACTCCACACTCATGTTGTTTACTCGGTAGAGATGGCAGAAGTTGCGGAAATAGTGAGCTGTTCGAAGGCTGGTAGACATATTCGATGGAATTTGTTTAGAGTAAGACTCATCGCTGGTGATTGCAAATATCTTCAAGATAGGTAAGGGAGATTCTACTTATGATAGTCCTCTATTCTATATTTTTGGTGTTTTTGTGTTTTTAAAGCTTGTAGGATTATACACATATATACAGCTGCTAATAGAGCAGTCGACTTTACAGCATCCTTTTGTTGCTCTGGTGACGTCGTATGGGAAGGAGGAATGTCCCTCCCACATGATTTTCATGTGATCCTTGCTGAAGATCATTTTTTTGTACCTGATATACTTACTTTGCTTCTATAGTAATATAGGCTATGTCCGAGTTTAAAAAAAAAATGTAGATTTGTTTGAATACGTAGATAGACTTCAAGGTTCTAGATCTAATTTACCTGATAAATTAGCAATCAGATCAGCTGGATCAACTTTATCAGTTTTTATTTCATTAGCATGCAGGAGAGCAAGTTAATTCATATAAACAATAGTCAAAGAGGACTCCTCTTATATGTTGCCCAAGGAATAGGTAGCATTAGTTATTACAATATTATTGGAATCACACATGCAAGATAATAAAATTTAAACACCAACGTTAGCTGGCATTAGCTAAACTATAAAGGAGTACGTTTATGGATACATAATCGGTTCCTTCTTCTTGCCAACAGCTGCGGTGTGGTGATCATGGATGTAAACAAGGTTATTAATTTTCTTCTTTCATACTTCTTGTTTCTTTTGTATTTTTTTTTTCTTTCATAAAAATTAAGTCTTTTTTATAAAAAAAAAATTTATTGCACATTCTGTTCATTTACTGTCCACATATAAAGAAGTGAAAATATGAAAACCTTCTCATTTTCAAAAATAGCTCTCTTAAGTATTATAATAGATATTATGATAAATTCCTATGCTATAGTAGTAGTTTTCATTGAAGGAATATCTATATCTATATCTATATATATATATATATATATATATATATATATATATACATACACACACATTCTATGATGTGATAAGTGAATAGAAACAAAGTGTGGTGGTGCTATCAGTGTGTTCATTTTGTGGTAGATCGATGAGTTAGTATATGCCAGCTATGTGAATATCAATACCACTCATATATAATATTATATATATGGTGCAAATTAAAAACAAATGGCCTTAATTAATTTGTTCAACATGCATGGCATTGCCTTCAAGGAGGGAGAGAGAGAGAGAGAAATGAGACAGAAAGAGAGATTTAAATCATCCTAGTGAGCCAGACGACGACCTGGCGGTATCTGAAGACCACACCAAAGCTTATATATATATGATCACCATTCATGCAGCTGTTTCTGTCTCCACTAAGTAGAAACGCCTGCATGCCGCATCACCATGGGCAGCATTCACTGTTCAATCAGCTAATTAATATACTGCTTGGGACGTTGATATTATCAGTTTGAGGGCAACTAAACTAGCTCGATATTCCGTTCGATAATAATTCGTTAAAGCTCATATATCAAGTACGTATATTCAATAAGAGTATGCTATTCGTTGCTCGAATTTAAATTTGTGATATTGCAGGCTCATGATTAATTGGCTCAACAGTTTATGCGTATACAACCAAGAAGAGTATGCGTTGTTATCATATATACCAGTCGTGATCTATTTATGAGAATTTTAAAACTAATTTTAATTTGCTAATATTAACTGACATATATATATATGTATATCCATCAATAATTAATGTTGTGTCTCATTATTTGTTTGAATTATGGGATGTTAATTTGATTTCATGTAAGTATATAAATATTATATCAATTATTGTTATTTAATTTAATGAGTAGGTTATTATACTATGAAGTAAATGTTTTAATTATGATTAAACTTCAGGAATTAATTTGAAGGAAATTTATCCTTAAAATCTAGGATCACTAGCTAGCTGGCTTCTTAATAATTATCTGCCACGTTGAATGATTAAGGCAACAAGAATTATGTGTATACAGCGGTTGTTCAAGAAAATCGCTGTAAAAAATTATCTTTTACAACGATTGTCTTAAACAACTGTTGTAAAAGAGCTATATATGATGATCTTTTACAGCGATTGTTCAATCTTTTAAAGCAGTTTTGAACCGCTGTAAAAGGTCAATCTTTTATCTTTTATTGTGGTTTCGAACTGCCGTAAAAGGTATGGCCTTTTACAGCACATACGCACATAAAAAGCGGTTTATTTATGATATTTTACAGTAGTTTTTAATCATTGTAAAAAGCCTGTATTCTACTAATATAGAGATAACTTGAGATGCATGTCAAGCAAGCATCAAATAATGCAGAGATAATGACCCACTCTTGAGCCACCATGCAAGTGGGTACTAAAATAAAACACCATTGATGTACTAAAATCTTGATGATGATCTTTAATTTTTTCAAAACGAGGCTGTAATTATCGTTGAAATTAACTAATTATTTTTGTCAGTTTTATTTTAATTTCGATCAAATTCAATTCAAAATTTACCGGTTTTATTTTAGCTAAAATTTTCACATCTACAGAATAAAACTTCTTAAAATTTGAATTTTTTTATAAAAAAATTACAAATTAACATGACACGCATTAATTATGTTAAAAATATCAAAATCAAAACTATCAAAAACATCAAAACTACTAACATTAATTTATTTACGGGTGAAAATTAAACCAAAAAGTGAGTTTTTATGCCTTGGTTCAGAGGGTCATAGCAATTTGAACAGTATTTTAATGGCTTTGAGTTAAATTTAACACACAAATTCTACCTTCTAAATCTAATACAATTGGATGTTAATTTTCTCTAGCAATAGAGTTCTTGCATGCCAGTTGCATTAAATTACTATGATACTATTACATTATCATTTCTTATGGCCTCATTTGGTTCGAATTTTTTTTTAGACAAGAGAAAAAATATTTTATTTTTTAAATTTAATAGAAGATTTTTTTTTTAAAATGTGCAAAATATAAAATAATTTAAATTCTAATATTTGTATTTATATTATATGTGAAATAAAATTAATTTTTATAGTTGAAACTTATGTTGAATAAAATTTTCGTCTCGAAGCAAACGAGGCCTAAGCATCCATAGATTTTGATCATAGCATTGTAAAATCCAAGCTAAAAAATATTAAGAAATGGCAAAAAAATTTAAAATTTGGACCAACAAATGAAAATTTTTTTGGTTAAAATTATGTGTAAAACTTTTAAAGTATTTTATTTGTGCAGTATTCTCAGTTCTCAATCTTTTTTCCCCCTCTATTTGGATGTGTAGGATATATACATTTTTTAAGAAATAAAAATAAAACAAATAAGTAAAATTTAAATGTTCAAATATTAGGTGTTTCATATAAAATAAAGTAGTTTTAAATGTTACGTAAATGCCCCAAATATTTTTCCTACTCTTTCAATTTAATATTTAATTTAAGACATTTGGATGCATATCATTTTCAAAAATTATATTAAAAATCATCCAAATTTACTACTAAAATTCACTTTGTACAGTAGAAAAAGAACTTATTTATGACCGATCTCACATTCGCATTACACCGTCATCATAATTTGTAAATGAAATAAAAGAAATTATGATTTACAGAAAAATAAAAAAACTATTCAAATATTTTAAAATATTATTTGTATAATTATATAATTTCTTTTGAATTTCATAGTTGTTCTTCATATAAATTGTCACTTTTTAACATATTAGGTGGTACAAAAGTGTTATAAAAATAATATAAACTGTAATTAGAGTTGAGAAACTGAAGCACAAATAATATTTAAGAATTTGATGACATAAAAATACTACTGTTGAAAGTGACCAACTTGTAAACCCCTCCTCCCATGTTTTTAAAATCACATTAGTTAACCGACTTCTTAATTCTTTTGTTACCAAAAAAAATTTTAATTCTTTATTACAAGAGAAATATATATAATTTTTCTTATTTTAAAATATTGGGGACATTTTCATGTCGGCTAATTAATTAAAGACCTTCTTTCATCAAAAAAAAATTCAGAGTTGAAAAACTAATGGTACAGTAGATGCAACGAAGTTCTCGTTGAGTATTAGCCGCTTGATGACGATCAGACGATGGATGTTGCATCATTGCTCCCTCGAAAATCTTTTTTTTTTTTTGATAAAATTCCTTCGAAAATCTTAGCATGAACAGTTCGGCATTCCTGGAAGGAATTCCTGGGCCAGGCCCAGGCCCAGGCCCACTCGGTTGCCTCGTAATCCGTTTGAAGAATTTACTAAAGGAAGGGGTAATTTTGTCATTTTAGAGCCCAGACGCCTGCTCTATAAAATAGCCATGCCGTGGAGGAGAGAACTAGAGATGAGGTTGCTTGAGTTCGTGTCCTGTAAGCGAGCATCGTCGCCGGCGCCGGAAGCTGAGGAGGCGCAACCGCCTTCGGCACCTTCTATGATGCCGGACAGGCGGCGGCGGTGGCGGTGGCGGTGGCGGAGATCGCGGTCGGAGGGGTCGGCACATGCTTGGCAACCGTCCCTCGGCTCAATTTCCGAGAACGGAATGCTTCCTCCGCCTCCGCCGCCGCCGCGTCCGCCGGAGGTGGGAAAGCCTGGTAATCATTCGGATAGCGCGAGAGGACGGAGAACCACGGCGAGGGCAGAGGCTCCCTCACGCGAGAAACGGAGCGGATCCAGGTGAAATTATAATAATTACCCACTAAGATTGTCTTAATTGCGAGGATGCCATCCAATTATTTCGTACATAAAAAACCAGTAGTTTTTTCTATGGTATATAAAAATAATAATAAATAAAAATAAAAACTAGTAGTTGGTCAATCATCAGAGGCCGATCAAAACCGTTCGTTCTGCATCAGACGGCTTTTATTATTCGTTTTTCTAATTTTTTTCCCCCAGAAATTACGAGGCGCCGGCGGTCGTTCCTGCATTATTTTCGCCCACGGTGTTTATATTCTGAAGGAAAATGGGTTGACCGGAGGTCTTCTATGGTGTGGCTTAAAGAATTTAGGAGGCTGTGGATGATTATAGATTTTTTTTCCTTATTAAAAGCAGCTCTGTACATTAAAAATACTGTGTTTTATTCCAAAAATTTGGGACGAGTTTAAATTGAGTTTAAATCGAAAAATAAATCATTTTGTTTGGTTTAAAATACAATAATTTGGTAAGATTTGATATACTGAGTATTTCGATTAATCGATTTGAATTCGGTTTTATATATTTGGAAATCAAACCATCTAAATTAACCGATTATTAAATAATCCTGTATATAAATATAAATTTATTATGTAATTTTAATTATGTTGTGGAGCTGATTATGCAATTACTTTTGAATTTTTATTGACTTTTTTATTAAGTTTATTATGGTGATATGATTGAGTTATTTTATATACTTAGACAAATTTGTAGACTGTTGTTGAGAATCAAGGTG
The DNA here is from genome assembly GCA_019297695.1 of Apostasia ramifera. Classification (NCBI taxonomy): domain Eukaryota; kingdom Viridiplantae; phylum Streptophyta; class Magnoliopsida; order Asparagales; family Orchidaceae; genus Apostasia; species Apostasia ramifera. The sequence continues at coordinate 47,630 of JAEMOT010002759.1, read as the reverse complement.
GATTTTTTAATTAGTTAAATTATTTTTTTTATATTAAATTACTCTTGCATTAAGTTTATTGTCTAGATATTTGTATAATAATATTTAACATCATCACGAGAAGGTTTAGAAAAGATTTTAACCAAACCAAATAAATATTTATTTGGTTGATTTGGATTGATTTATAATCTAATTTAGTTGGTTTGTTATTTTAAACTTTAAAGTTGAATCTAATTTTTATTTTTGATTTGGCCACCAAACCAATCAATTAAACTGAATGCACCAGCCTAAATGTCATAGCAGCACAAGCTAAGCTTGAAATCTCAATGAAGAAGGTTTCGTACGATGAAGAAAACAACATCTATCGCCAGTGGCGGAGCCACATGGGAGTCAGGGGATGCAATTAGGGCTGCTTATTGGACCGGTTCGACCCGGAACCGGTCCGGAACCGGTCCAGTAAGAACCGGTTCGGTCCAGAACCGGTTGAACCGGACCGGTTCTAACCGGTTTCGGGCCGCAGAACCGGTCCGGACTGGTTCTGCGTAAGCAGAATCGGTTATCCGGTTCGGAACCGAACTGGATTACCGGTTCGGAACCGAACCGGTTTAATTTTTTTTTTTTTTTTTTTAATTGGGCGCAGCGCCCGCGGCCCGCGTGGCGCGTCCGCCGCGCGGGCACTGCGCCCAAGCGCTGCCCAGCTGCAGCAGATAAAATATTTTTTTTTTTTAAAAAAAAAACTGAACGGTCATTTGACCGTTTGTAAATTGCAACGGTCAAAT
>JAEMOT010002759.1:0-46225 GCA_019297695.1 Apostasia ramifera | reverse complement strand
TACGTATTTTATATTTAAATTAAAAAATTATTATATATCTTTAATAAATAATCAATTAACTGATCATAATTTAAATTTTTAATTTACTAAATTATTTAATAGATTAATACTTAATTTATTAAATAATTTAATGTATTAAAGTTTTAATTTATGAGTAGCTATTTTATTAGTTAGTTGTTTGAGGTATGCAACAAAACTCTTAAATCAAAATCTTTTATTTTAAATGAAATATAGTAAAAATTTTAAATTTTATTTTTATAATTTAAATAATTTTAAAATTATATTATTATTATAAATAGTTTATTTGACCCCCCTAGTTTGAGGTCTTGACTCCGCCACTGTCTATCGCCCAAAAACTTTCGAATTTTTGATCAAGACAAATACTCTAATTAAAGGCTTGGGGGAGCAACAGCAGCATGTAATTCTCCCCTATGATCTTATATTAACTCGAAGATAGTTTTTTACAGAATTCAATGTAAAATAATCTGTATGGGTGTTCATAAATAAAAATAGAGATGCATTGTTTGTGTTCGAAGAAGGTAGGTAATTATTTTCTAGTAATATCATGAGAGAAATAAAATTAATATCGGATAATTTGACAGAATTTTGAACTTACTAAAAAAGTTGACAAGAATACATTGTATTAAATAGAGAAGTGCACGAGAATTTTTGAGATATGCCTATAAAAATATGACCGTAAGATATCGAGATGCCTTATGAAGGGTAATGCACGGGCTCACTGTAGGACGAGTCAAAGTGAACATATTTAACTCATCATTTGGGGCTCAGTTAGTAGCATTGACAATAGAGTTGATCTCCAGCAATATAATGTGATTCGAAGTTGGTGGGTCTGTGACTTCTTTATTTATTTAACTCATCCATATATTTATTTATTTATTTAGTTATTTTTGAATCTTAAATGAAAAGGGCAAACAACTAATAAATTAAAATATCTTTATAAATTAGTATATAAAACTAAATATATGTAATAATAATTTTCACTATAAATATAACTTTACGCCATTTAAGGCGATTCGTGCAAAAATTAGTCATTAGACTGTCAAAATAAATTAGTTATTATTGATATAAATTCATATATGCAAATGGCATATATCAAACGAATTCAAGACGATTAATATTTAATGATCATTATCAAGATGAAATTTATAGAATCAAAAAGTAATTAAAAATTAATTTTATTTCACATTTCACTTATATTTTAATAAAAAATTTATTTCATATTTAAAATAATTTGTTTTTTATCTACTTTTAAAACAATTTAAAATAATCTAAAATTATAATTGAGAAAATATGATTCAATTGATTTATTGTTGATAAAATGAAACATTTAACTAAAATGATAAACCGTTTTATAATCATCAAACTGTCTTTTCTATTAATTTTGTTTCATCCAAATAAAATAAAAAATAAAAATAAAAATAAAAGTGCATTGAGCCAAATTTGCTGGATTCCTTGAAGAGCCCATTCAGCCCAAATATTTGTGAGGATTGTGGTCGTGATCCATTTTTAACGATTAATCTTTTGAATCATTTACTTTCTAAAATGAAGTAATGTAATTGAAAATATTAATTTTTTTTTGTGTATTCTAAATTAATGCCAGTAGTTAGATTCAATAATTGGATCAGCTGCAAATTATTTTGAGGCTGAGGAAGTTAAATACCTTAAATTTTAAATTTTGGGGATATACTTTTTTTTTATTGGAATTTTTTTATGTTTGATCTCAAATAGCTTCAACTCGAACTCGATCCATTTATTAAATGGGTCAAAAGTCATGACCCATACTCGAAATTTGCGGGCCGGGTTCGGGTCGGGTTCACGGGTCAGATCATATATTATCACCCCTAGTAGGAACCGTCATTGAATTGTAGGGGAACAGTAAATAGTTAGTTCCTCTCTCTTGGTACTGATCTTGGGGCTGCTTGGCGAAACTCATCTTGTTATTAATGGTCTATTTATAGTAAGAATAGTATAGATGAGATTAAGTTGGTCAAGTAAATCTCATCAATGAGGACGTAACAAGGTGGCATGTTGGCGGCTGAATCAGCTCACACCTCTCGACAGTCCAGATATTAATAGCGGACACCTTCTTAATTCTCCTATAGGGATTATCACATCATAAGATGGCTATGACATGACGACTATTTAGTAGCCAGCTAGTTGTTCATCCTAACTGTTTGACTAGTTCCACATTATTGAACTAAGAGATTTTAGTCCGAGCAAGTCCCCTGGATTGTTGAGAGCCCTTGTTCAACTGACTGTATTTGGAGACTCAATTAAAATCGTCCACGTGTTATAATTAGGTGACAGTGTTTTTTTTCTCAATATTCATATTATAAAATGATATCATATATATATATAAAAAAATATAATTTTTATATAATTTTTGTGATTAATATATAATATTAAAAATATGAATATCGCTTTTTATGTGATTAATATATAAAAATTATATTTATGATATCAAGCTTCATATCGGTAGCAGTACGTACTATTAAAATCATTTTCCTACATGAAATATAACCCAACCCTAACATCTTGTCGAGTTAATTTTCACCAAAATTGATTAATTTTGTCAAGCTAATTTGTAAAGATCGATCTAAAACTTACGATTTTATTTCAGCCAAAACCCTTCAATTTCATTCCAACCAAAACTATCGTGTTTAGAACAAAACTTATTAAAATAAAGATCATGACATGTGTTATGTCAAAAATAACAAAATAAAATTAATCAATTAAAATTATTGAAACTAATACTTAAAGTATAGCGAAACTAAAATTGAAACTCAAAAATCTTCTGTAAAATATAATTCTATGCAAGAAATTTTGGGTGCAGCATCATGAGATGTTCTACAATAAGCTCCTGCCATCTGTGTGTGCAGGCGCAACTGGGACCACATATTGTTAGATTCTGTTTGGTTGGAGGCTATTTTGGTAATGATCATGATCAAAATGGCCTCTAATAATTTTATTTAATAAATTTATTTTTTATCCACAATATATAAATTTTAATATAAAAAATTTATTTTTAATAGCATTCTACACAATTTTTAACACATTATATTTAATTTTTTATTTTTATTTTTAAACAAGATAGTTGGAGGCCATTTTAGTTTTGACCTGGCCGCCAACTAAACAGAGCCTTAATGACATTTTTCACGTAGTTTTGCTTATATATGATAATAATAGACTTATATGTAATAAATATATGCTAATACAAAAGCCAATATGTACTTAAATTAAGCAAAAATAGGACTATATATATCAAATATAATATTGATCTACACGGTAAAAAAAAAATTGTTTCCTATTAACTTATTTTTATAGTGTATAGGTATGTAGTGGCTTTGTATAGTATGTTTGCTACATATATATTATATATTTTTGCTACATATTTGTATAGCATTGCTATTTATATAATAAAATTTGTGAAATGTTTAAAAAAATAAAATAGGAGAATTTATGTCACCCCAAAAAAAAAAATTTTTACCGGCGTCATCTTCTAAATCAAATATTTATAAATAATACCTCTAAGTCAAATATTTATAAGTGTCACCATCTATTGTGTATATGAATTTACAAGTTGGACATCTCACACTAATTTTTATTTGTCATTTTCTTAAATTAACTAGGGTTAATATGCATAAGTAAAATTATATTTAACTAAATTCAAGAAGATTCGTAATGATATATTTATGAAAAAAATAAGAGTCATTTACTTATGTTACTCCTAAAGTAAGCTTTATTATATATTTCACTCCTAAAATTATCTATTTACTTTTGTCTCCCCTAACTTTAAATGATTATTTTCACTTACTTTAATTTTGGAGGTGAAACATGACTATTAAATATTGACTATTTTAAATATTAGCCATTAATCTTGATATAATAATTTTCACCCTGAAATATGTAATAAAGCTTATTTTAGAAGGTACAAAAATAAATAAAATAATTTTGAGGGTGAAATATATAATAAATCTTACTTTAGGGTGCTATAAGTTAATTTTTTAAAAAATAAAGATATTAAAATGAACCAAAAATTGATATAAATGAGATATAAAAAATAAAAATGAAAAATATAAAAGATGAGTTTTATTTAAGAGCTAAATTATATGTAGTTCATATATTTAGATCTTAAATAAAATGCATATAATTTTGATCTAAAATAAAATAGCTAGATATTTAATCTTAATTAGTATAAAATAAGAAATGATAAATATAAATTAGCATAGCGATGATTATAAATTTATATTTAAAATTGAGAATACTATTTATAAATATTTAATTTAAGATGCAATTTAAGATGTTCATTCCGAGTCGCGTGACTCGTGTCTTCCTCTTGTAAAGCAAACCGAGCTGAAGACTATCTAGGGTTTGGCGCAGCACTTCTCGCAATTCTCGCAATAGCATCAGAACAGCACTACTCGTGTAGGCACTGGGTGATTGGAGGCTCGGATCTAGAAAGAATCGGTGCTTCTCAGGTTAGCGTTTCTACGGCCCTTCTGCCCTTTTACTTCAATCCCGCATCCCTAAAAGATTTTTTATCCCTTTCTCTGGGGGCATGAACCTTTTCTTTTTGCTCCAGTTTTTACTTCTTTTTTTTCTTCTGATATTGATGCTGAGATCAGTGCATATTTTCTAGCTTGCCACGATGTTGGTTGCTTCTTTAAGCACCTTCTGATTTATATATCAGGACCGCAAGGTTCTGATGCTTTGATTCATGGAAGTTCAAAAACCATAAGCTAATAAGTGAATAGATTTTGAATAGGAATTGTTGGAGAATTCACAACCGTTCTTTCTCGAAAACTGACTGTATGTTTTGTTTTACCTGCAATGTTGTGAGACGTACATGTATAGTTTAGGGCTTTGTGGTTCAGCCTGAAGTTTGTACTATCTTTTTGAATTTTACTTTATGACAGGGAAGAATGCTGTTAAGGATCATTTCCATCTTTAATTTGATCTCATATAATTTATTTTTTTGTTTTTTCCTTAAAAATATAGACTTTTGAGTTATTATTGTCCCTTATTGAATTAAATTATAACCTTGAGTCTTTCAAGTTTACTGTTGCTTTCTGCAGTATTACACTTCAAGAAACAAAAAATCAAGGTCATGGAGATGGCTGATAAGGCAGTTGGGTTCTTGCTAACCACAATCAGTTTGACTATATTCTCTTACTATACTTTCTGGGTCATAATTTTGGTTAGCTCATACCCGGTGTTCCTCATTATATTGATTAGTTTGGTATCATCAATATGGGTAATGTGCTTTCATTTTATTTATTGTTTGCAGCCTTTTGTAGACAGTGATCACTTTATTCATAGATACTTCTTGCCTCGAGAGTATGCTATCCTTATACCGGTGTTTGCTGGTGTCATAATTCTCAGCTTCTTATCTGTTTTTATTGGATACGTGATGCTCAAATCAAAGAAGAAGTCTACCTGATTGCAAGCTTTCTTTTTTGTCTAATATCCATCAATTTTAGTCCAGACAACGTTTTGTATTAGAAAATAACTTGAGTTTGGATCTGCTATTACTTCCACAGCTGTGTAAGTTACAGTATACTATCTTCATAAAATAAATGCTTGGTTGTTTTGATGCATAATTGCCTTTCATGTGCGGTAATTTCTTTCATTACTTTAGAGTGCTATATAGAGATGTGCTGCATGTAACGTGTTAGTATTGATGGAAGTTAATGAAGAAATCAGGGATTAGAGATGGAGTACTAACTCTACATTCAAATCAATCCAAACGCGATGGTGTGAGCTCTTCAATTGCTTATGCACAAACTTATCTTTTCTGTTATAATAACTATGCTCTTATGTTGCTTATATTCAAACTTATCTTTATTATGTGGTAATAATTGAACTTTTCCTATAAAAAATACATAGAATTACTTTTCCCTATTTCCTATGGATGGACAATTTTATCAGTTTTTCTGTACAATCCTTTTTTTTCATACTTTAAACTACCATTTGACTTTGGTTTTGTGCAAGTTTTATGGTACTATTTGCTTGTGATAGAATTCAACATAAAATGAGAGGTAGGTGGCTAATCAGTCCCTTGTAGGATTGCTGAAAAATATATATATCAGTAATCTGTTTTCTTCGACTGTCTATTCATCTATTATTTACATCAGCCTAAATGTTATGCCATGTTTTCAAGTTTTATAGTACTATTTGCTTGTGATAGAGTTCAACATAAAATGAGAGGTAGGTGGCTAATCAGTCCCTTGTAGGATTGCTGAAAAATATATATATCAGTAATCTGTTTTCTTTGACTGTCTATTCATCTATTATTTACATCAGCCTAAATGTTATGCCATGTTTTCAAGTTTTATGGTACTATTTGCTTGTGATAGAATTCAACATAAAATGAGAGGTTGGTGGCTAATCAGTCCCTTGTAGGATTGCTGAAAAATATATATATCAGTAATTTGTTTTCTTCGACTGTCTATTCATCTATTATTTACATCAGCCTAAATGTTATGCCATGTTTTTACAGGCAATTCTCTCAGTTTATATTTTTTCATACTTGTGAAATCATGAATCACCAAAAATGTGATAGCAAGGATCTGAGACCCTTACAGTGAGCTCGGCTGTCAATTTAAGAAACTCCAGGTAAGCTTCTTTTTCCAGTATAAAATGCAGGCATTGATGGAGCTGGCAGTGTCAAAGAAAATGTGTTCAGCATCATCATCACTGAAGCCATGTTTGGTCTCTCCACCTGATCCTCTTGCACGCAGAGCAGCCCTATCTGCATGCATCTCAATGCTTCTAATGGTGAGTAACCATCACCAAGACTGTTATCAATGGCTTCCAACGCCTTCCCTTGTGTCCAGTGTTCCCAAACCTAGGCCACAAGCTAAATCAGATTAGGATGATATTTGAAACTTTAAATTTGCTTGAAGCTGACATGATTCAAAATCAGTCTGAAAATTTAAGTCAAATCACGAGCCAAGTGGTTTAGATTGGAGTACATTTCTACATGACTCCCTTTATATATGACTAGAGCTGGTTCAAATATACGTTACAAAAAGATCAATATATATATATATATATATATATATATGAGTTTTCATCTTATCATTGCTATTAATATCATGTTCTAGTGGTCTAGTTTGGTTGAGTCTATCTAGGTCATTTTTCCAGAACTTTCTAGCAACACTCAGCTTGCTTTTCTATGTTTGATCTTTTTGCATCATTCACGTTGGCTTGGTTTTGCTAGTTTGCTCTAGTTCACTTCAGGAAATCAAGCTTGCTAGATTTTGAGGTAGCTCGAATCAAGGGTCTTGAGCATAGTTGATATCGAAACATCTTCAACCTAAAAATTCAATCTTGAGTTGCTTAACTAGCTCAAAATTGACTTCATAGTACCCTGCTCAGTTTGATCATGACTTAATTAGTCTTCAGAAGAGTCATGAGATAAGTTCTTACATAGCTTAGAATATCTATAGCATCCTCTGATCCTTCATAAATGCAGTTATTCTGACCAGTTATTATCTCAAGTATCAGGACACCATAGCTGAATACATCTGATTTGGTTGAGAAGAGCCCATGTAAGATATATTCTGGAGCCATGTAACCCCTGCAATCAAGTCCAAGTGATAGTAAATGAGTGATGGAGGTTTAAGGAGAAGATGAAATGCAATCAAATTTAGTGGGCAAATCTTGGTGCAATGGGTTCGGATAAACTTCACTAGACGCACAAAAAATGAGAATCGCCACACTGGATATGCCCTTTTTATGACTCTTAAGCGAACTTACAATGTGCCTGCAATGCGATTGGTGTTTCTTTCAGTTTCATTGATTCCGAAGAGTTTTGCAAGGCCAAAATCTGAAATTTTAGGGCTCATACTGCAATCTAGCAAGATGTTACTTGCTTTAAGATCACGGTGAACAATCCTAAGATGGAAGTCTTCATGCAGGTAAAGTATACCTCGGCCAATCCCTATTATGATCTTAACCCTTGTTTCCCAGCCCAACTCCTTCCTCTTATTGGGATCTGTTAAATATGATGCAGGCAGGATAAGATAACGCATATGATTCAGTAACTGTTTTGTTAATTAGAAATTGAGGAAGGTCATAAGATGCATACCAAATAAGAACTTATCAAGGCTTGAATTAGGTAGGTATTCATAGACAAGCAGCTTCTCCTCCTTGTGCAAGCAGTAGCCCAGCAGCCTTGCAAGATTTTTGTGCTGTAGCTTTGCAACAAAATTTATTTCATTTTTCATTTCTGCAAGCCCTTGTCCTGAAGAACTTGATAGCCTTTTTACAGCTATCTCCCGTCCATTCGTTAACACCCCCTGTAATCCCATGTGCACAATGTAGGCAGGAGTCATGGTTAAATTCTTTTATGGCATATTGAATCTAATTGATTTTTTTTTTTTTTTTTTTAATCTTGGAACTATAACTTTCCCTATGTATGGTTCTAATCTGAAATCTTCTGATATTCAGGCAATCTCTTTTCCTAACGGTCCGGCGGACCACAAGTGGAGACATTTGCGTTCTATTTAGAAATTGCGTAAGTTGTTTTCCCCTTGTGTATAGAAGTTTCAAACTCGTGTCGTTTCAAAAAATAAAAATGAACTTCCTACCTTATAAACTGTTCCAAATCCACCTTTTCCAAGCTTATTTTGTGGGGCAAAATTGCTTGTGGCAATTTTAATGGCACTGAACTCAAATAATTGAATTTCACTATTTCTCATCTCATCTTCATCTCCTGTTAAGGAAAAAAAATACTATTAATGTCAGGATATCCTCAACTTATCAAGACTAATTAGTCAAAAATTTGAAATTATGACACAAATTTCTGACTTCAATAAAAAATGTTGTTATTCTTATAAATTTATTTAGTTTTGTTATTTATTTTATAATTTTTATTTTTTAAAATAAAGTTAATTTTTTATTTAAAATTTTTCTTAAATATAAAATAAATATAATTTTAATGTAGGTGATTGTGTAGAATTAAAATATATTCAAGTTTTGTGTAATGCGAACTTGGGCTCTGTTTGGTTAGAGAAAAAAAAAATAATTTGGAAAATTTTTATAGAAATTTTTAAAAAAATATGTATGTTGTGAAATAAAATGAATTAGTTATATTAAAAATTGTGTTGAATGTGAAATAAAATAATTGTTTAATATTGAAATTTATGCAGAATGAAATATAAAATAATTTTTAAAATTTTTTAAAAAATAAATTTAAAATTTTAGTTATAGTTAAAATAAGTTATTTTTTTTTATCCACCGGACAGGGCGAGAACTATAATTAGTTCATAAATGTATGTGCAGTGCAATGCATGAGTTACCTGTTTTGGCACGACTGAAAATTTTGTTCTTTCTCAGCAGTATACGTATGAAAAAGATGAGTATCATTAGCACCAGAGCTCCACATGTCACAAGAAACAGAGCTATTCTTATTTTAATGTTTCCTTTTCCTAAAAAATATATAGAATTTATCAAAAGGCAGTAATATGTATTAAAAGTTAACAAGCCTATGCATATATATAAAAATCTTGTGTTAAATACATTAATGTTTCTCTCATTGACCCAAACTCATATAATTTTCAAATAAATTTGATTTAAGGACTTGGCCAAAATTTTGAATCCTACAAATGTAACACTGAAGTTGAACCTGAATAATATATTTTTAGAGTTTTTACATACAGGACATAAAATTTACACGAAATTACGCATTTCACCATCAATTCATAAATATTATCACTATCACACTATATTCATTTAAAGTTTACGCATTTCACATATTTCACATATTTCATATACTTTATAATATTATATATAAATTAAAATGCATAAATTCTTTAATATTTAAATTCTAATATATATTTTTATTTTTTACTATAAACACATCAATTTTCTTACTTCAATTAAAAATTATAGTCATGTGGATTTAAATTCGACACCCTAATTAGAAATTTTAAATAGGATAAATAAATTAAAATACATAAATTCATAAATATTTAAATTGTTATTTATATAAATTTATTTATTTATAGTATTTAATTAATATATTAATAATATAGTTAAGATCAAGGCCAATTTAGAAATGTGAAGTTCACCGTCAAAGAATATGATATGAAATATGAGAAATGCGTAAAATTTAAATGAATATGGTGTGATACTTAATTGAAATAATATCTTATTATATTAAACTTGGAAGGCTAACATTGAATATTTTGGATTTATATTCAGCTGATAACCAATTCAATATCTGTATTTTTATTTTTTTTATTTTTTAATAAATATTTAAGACAGTCTAAAAGACATATATTGAATAAATAAATTAATTAAGGTATTAATATATATATTATGCAAATAAATTTGTTCAAAAAATTCATATATAAAATAGAGTAAATTATATTTGAATTTTTTAATTTAGAATATAATATTATGTAAGTTTATATCCTAGGCTCAAAAAATCAAATGTAACTCATCTTATAATATATTTTAATATATATTTCAAAATAAGATTAAAATAAAGTTCAATTTAATTTGAACATTGACTTAATTCGAATAAATATTAACAGACTTAAAGCAAATGTGACTTTTAATTTGGCAAAACTTTCTTAAACTCTACTGGTTTCAGCTCGAAAATAAAGTAAATAATATTTTGATCTCTTTTGATTGCCTTTACGTTTATATAATTTTTAATAATTTTTAAATTAAATAAATTTATTCATCAATTTGAGCAAAAATATAGATGAGTCATTTTTTGTGATGGAATGTTACTATTATAGTTAAAAATTATCAAAAAAAAAAAGTTTAAAATAGAGTTAAGCGAGAAGTATTGTCAGTAACTGTTATTAAAAAAAATTATAAAAATAATTTTTTTCTACTAAAATAGTATCATCTATTATCAAAAAATAATTTATCTATATTTTTACTTAAATTGATGTATCAATCTATTTTTAGTAGAAAATTAGAGAAATTTATATGTATAAAAAGGCAAACAAATGGACACATGCTGTTGACACAATTAGGACCTATATGAAAGTTTACCAAAAATGAGGGCTCAAATTGAGAGACCAAAATTATGCCTCAGATGCCTTACCATGGCCGGCATCATTCCTTTCGATCCCCTCCGGCGCCGGCGGTTGCCCTGCCTTCGTGGAATTGATGTAAAACTTTTCCGAGAAGAACTCATTTGTGTCGTACCTCACCTCGCAGCTCACGGTGGCCGCCATTCCCCTCTGGTTCCCCGGCAGGATCGTCGCCATCGCTCCGCTGAGACAATTGTGGCAGTCATCGCTCGACAAGTCCATCGTGCACCACGCCATTCCATAAACTATAAGAACGCCATCGGAGATCACGGACTTCCCCACTGCGAATCTCGTCCCCTCCGCCGCTGCCGATGATATGAGATTCGTCATCAGTGACCTAACAGTAATTATGAAGACCTGCGACGTCGTCGTATTCTCCGCATTGAGACTGTAGTAGAAGGCTTCCTCTTTGGGTTCGCCGAAAAACCGCAAATTCGAGTAACGCAGGAAGCAGTAGTCGAGCCGGAGGGCGGCAGACTTGCTCCGGCCGCAGCCGGTACTGTTGTCCGAGACGATGGCTGCGGTGGAGCGGTTGATGCAGGCTGCGCAGAGCTCGACAGGGGCGTCGGGGCGGCATTGCGCTTGGCCGAAGATCTGAGAGGAGGAGCTGTCGTCGGCTGTGATGAAGGTTGAGTAGTAGGTAGGAGAACGGAGGGTGGAGAAGAGGAGTCCGGCGAAGAGGCGACGGAGGTTGGATTCGAAGAGGCTTGGAGTGGTGAAGCTGACGGCGCGGCCGAAGCAGAAGGCTAAGAGCTGGGAGTTGTTCGAGAGGGAGTGGGATTTCGTGGGAAGGAAGAAGACGATGAGAATTGGGACGAGGAAGGTGGGGGTAGGCCGCATTTGGCGGGTAGGGGGCGATGGGCTTGATGAGGGATGAAGGAGGTCGACTAGGGCTTTATGAATGTTCTTCCTTGCGGTTTGTGGTATGTTAATTCTAAAGGTAAATTTCATCCGGATATGTGAGGTTGTCTTCTAATTATATATAGGTCCTTTTTTGATAGAACATAGTCTCATAGATTTAAGAATGTTATGATCTCGGAAAATTGATGAAAACAAGACAATAAGATATTCTTGTAATATTTAAAAACATTTTCTATAAATTCACTTAAATTTCATGAGAATTGAACTCGCTTTAATCTGCCTATAAAACAACGCCCAAATCTAGCTTGGCCACTAGTATGAACATTTTTTTATTTCTTTTTCTCAAATACTATAAGTTTTTCTATTCAAATTGAGAATAGCAGTAGTGCGAATTTGAACTCAGGAACCCCTGATTTCAGACAAGCTCCCACTTTATTGGACTAGGAGAAGCTCCATATTCATTTCATGTTCAGTTAAGATAAAATTTTCATATATATATATATATATATATATATATATATATATGTGTGTTTTTTTAATTATTTTTTTAAGTAAATTAGAATGGTGATATTTCTGAAAAAAAATTGCTTTACTTATAATTCTAAAGTCAAAATTAATTTGTGAACATTAATGGTAATCTTGGCAAATTGGAAAATAACTTTTAAGAAGTGGTCCAAATCATTCAATTGTTATTTTAGTTTTAAAATAGAAAAAAAAAACATGTTCATAATCTCTAACTACAATCTAGTTTTACATTACTTCTAGGTCAAGCAAACAATCTACTTTTTATCATCATGCCCCTATCTAACTACAAATGTACACAAAATCATGTTTCTACTAATGAAATGATATTAAAATTTTGGTGGTGCAGGTGGCAGTTCAACTGACCAGGAGTGATTCTCTGAACCTCAATATCGCAATTAAATAGGTACTGCTAAGTCGAACCACTATCTCTAGTCATCTGAAAGCCATAAAAATATTTGTGGAGCAGACAATCCAGTCTTGATATCTTATAATGGCCTCCTAAAGATACGTAGACTTAGGAATATCTCAAGATTTCTCTTGTCAACAACCAAAATACAAGTAAGCCTACAATGCGTACTTTCAACTTTGTACTCAATGCCGGATAGTCTTTGATGTTATCCCCCTAAGAGCTTTCTATTACTTAGCCGCTCAAGGGTGATCCAAAAAATTAAAAAGAATATAAGTTATTCTATTCTACCACAATGGTGTTATCCTCTTCATAGTGAATTATTCTTCTAATTATCACTCCAAAAGTAACTCCTAGTTTCCTTCAAGATCTAGCCAGAAGCTAGTCCTCATGTTTCTCAATAGAGCAAGATGCATGTGACATCCTACCATCGACGCCTCAAAGAAGAACTACTTACTGAGTGGTAATTAGCATATTCACTGGTAATATACTACCAACTTCACCATTGTATTCAAATCTAAATAGGTAATCTTTCCTCCAAGATGAAGTACATTATGTCATATACGACTTTTTTTTGATAAAAATGTCGACATATAGGACTATGAAGGATGTTTCATAGTGGTCTCTTAATTACAACTTTATTTGATTAGTGAAATCTTTCAGGCTTGACTTGCCTGATGGAAGTAAGACTCCAGGAGGAGAAGAGTAGAGAATTAACAACACATTAAATCAAAATAATTATGTCAAACAATGAGAAAGGTTCATAAAGCTAGAAGTCGAAAATAGAACAAACAACTAAAAATGATAACAATAGTCTAGAAATTAGAAGTAAATGGACGAAAGTCTCTCTCATCTAGGCAAAATAACAAAATAAATTAAATTATCTCTAGATTATCATTGTTGTGATCTTGTGTACTAGTACCTATCACGTTAGTGACAAAAATTTATTAGAATAAACTTATAGGTTGTATACTAATAAATCTTTATAATAAAAAAATTCAATTATAATAATGATATAAACATATTAACTGAATCATATAACAATATAGTTATTAACTATAATATAATATAACATGAACAATAATTAATATAAGATGAGGAGACAGTTTGCATAATAAAAATAACATAAGTAAGAGAATAAGTATAAATGCATTAACTTTTTTATCTTTTCGGTCAAATATATATCAATAGCTTGAGCTAGGATAGGTGTGTACCAAAGAAATCAATTATTTGTAATCCATTGCCACTTTAAAAATTTTATTTACATATTTAGTTATATGACAAGTTCATATACTTGTTCAACATTAATTTATCTCTGAGTGTGACAACAGGTTCATACATTTACCCTCCTATATGTGTCAGAACTGCGATAAAATATCCAAAAGTTTGAAAAGTCATATATTTGTTCTACATAAATTCTATAATCAAATAGTTCAATCTGCACGTCAATCAAAATCCATTATGAACCAAAACGATGATGGGAAAAGCACAATTTAATCTTGAATAGTATGGTCTTATCCATAATATCCGATCCTTAGTCTGATTTTTCCTTCAACAGTCCGATCTTCAAAATTCAATGCTCCTATTTTATAATTAGACGGTCCGATAATTAATGTTACTGTCCAATTTTAAGTTCCTATCAGAGCGATCCTATGATTGGACGGTCTGATAATTAATTATATGATTTGATAATATTTTTTTACTATTTAATCAATACGATTGGACGGTCTGATTGACCCTTTCATGTTCCAATTTTGGCCCAGAACGCGATCTAGAGTTCATTTTCTCACGGATTTCACCTCTAAAACTTTGATCTATCACAAATAATAATCCTATCATACTTTTAAGTAAAATAAAGATCAAATTAATATCAAATCATGAGAGATTCATTGATAATTCATAGATAAA
The DNA here is from genome assembly GCA_019297695.1 of Apostasia ramifera. Lineage (NCBI taxonomy): Eukaryota > Viridiplantae > Streptophyta > Magnoliopsida > Asparagales > Orchidaceae > Apostasia > Apostasia ramifera. Next base: position 31,447 of record JAEMOT010002759.1, on the reverse strand, counting down.
AATGGTCTAATATTCTATAAGAACTACATGCTATAATCTCGAAACATGGTAGACCACGAACATAGTTCCATAGATCTAGGTTCCATGTCATAGCTTTATTTTTCATTATGAAATTTGTTTAAATGCTGTTTTAAATATTTTTGAATAAATAATATTAAAAAGGATGATTTACACACATATCATAAACAATTTGGGCTTTTACGTTTCGAAAATCTAGAACTTTAAATTTTCATACAACAGTAATTCAAATTATAATTTAATCATTCTTGTATGTTACTTTCACTCATGTTAATCGTAGAGGAAAAGACGAAGAATATATGTGAAAATATTACATATGTGACGGTTATTTTGAGATATATTAAGTGTAGATTGAGAATATTTTTATGAGTATTTAAAAGTAAATAAGTCTTCAAGTGTCTATCGATGATTATCCGTGAGTACTGAAAATGAATGATATACAAATAGTGAGGTTTGTAAAATTAAATTGCACGGATTTATTTTTTTTTTGTTGTGAGCTTATGTGTCTGGTGAACACTAAAGAGTTAAAAATATCAAATTATAATATTTAGTTCAATTTTTCATACAAGATCTAAATATTAATTTGAAAGTTTTTTTTTAAAAAAAAAAAAACTATGTAGTTGAACTCCTAGCATGCTTGTAGTTTAATAAAAAGATCTTAATCAACAACAGAGGTTTAATGTTTGTATTCCCCAAATGGCATGACATTCCTATGGTCTCTTCATTATTTTTTTTTTTTTGTTGTTGAAAAAGTCTTAGCAACATTTTGGCATTAGTAACATTGTACTTATTCTTGCTATCAAAAAAAAAAATCATACTTATTCAATTACATATATATATATATATATTATATTTTCATATTAACATACAAATAGATAAAATTATTTTTTAAAATCAGTCGTAGCCTACATATAACTCAAAAAGATAAAGCAAAACTAAGTACAGCATATCTCCGGATCCTCAGCAAGGATTGAGTAAAAATCATGTGGGAGAGACATTTACATCTCCTACACGACCTCCTAATCTATCAAATAAGAAATAATAAAATTCATTGCTTTGTTGGTAGATTAGTATATATGTATAATCTTATACGCACTTCAACTACAAGCCAAAAAGGATCAAAACTTAGTACTTATAAATGAAACACGACATCTTAAAGAACTTGATATAGAATATACTCGTCATTGTTTGTTTGGCAGTTCAAAATTAACCTGGTTTAATTTTGAACGGACATATCACTTCACACATAAAATTTAATATTAAAAATAAATTTTATTTCACATTCTACACACATTACTAAAATAATAATTAACTTATATTATATCCCTCACATATCCCAATATAATAATTAATATTATTTCACATCATTCACAACTTTCAATAAAAATATATTTCTATCTAAATTTAATTTTAATCTTGTTAAATTTAAAACTTACAAACAAACAGACTCGAAAGGAGATTTTAGTGGATCCATGCAGGTATTACTCATATAAAATAAAGTACATTTATTGGGGGTTTCACCTTATGCTTAAAACAAAATGCATACATTTAATAACATGGCTTAGCAATTTTAATATGAGTGTAGATCTTAAAAATTAAAAATATAGCATCTAAATGGTAACATTTATTGTGTAATTCTTATAAGATTCTTAAAAAAAAACATTATTTACGTGTAATCTACTTAGCTTATATTTCAATGATTGAAGCATCATTCACACAAACTACTAATGTTATTTATAGAGGCTACTCCCATTCTGTGCAGATCTTTTTTTTTATTCTTTGCTCCAAATACTATAATTTTCTCACTCTAACAGAAAATTATAGCCGTGTGAATTTAAACTTGAGATCCCATAATTCCAAGCAAACTCCCTAGCTCCTAACTGAGATATAAGGAGAAGCTCCAGTTTTTGAATAGTTCTTGATCTCTATTTCTTGCACACAACTTTGACTCGTCGGAGATGCTGAAACTCAGGTGAAAAGCCGGCATGAAATTAAAATTAACAAAAAAGGAATTATATTGAATTCATAATGCAAGAAATAAACTTACATATAAAAAATATATAAGAATATAAAAATATTTATAGATCACTGCCTACAAGCTTAAGTTAAGTTTTCAGGTTAGTTGGCAAGCAGAAAGGCCTCATTGATGCCATTGTAATTTGTTTGCCTTGCACTAGGTCTTCTTGCATGCAGAGCAGCCCAATCTGATAGCAGCTTAGCACTTGTTCATCTGAAAAGTTGTAGCCCTTCTTTCAGTAGTCCCATCCCTTGATTCCATAGATCCCAAACCTACGATGTACGTGAGATTTGCATGTTTAGTAAATTCTTTTAGTTAAATTGTTAAAAATTAAATGCAAATATTTTTTTTTTGTTATTTCATGACAACTAGTAGTTCATCATTTGCATAGAATCTGACAAAGTTGAAAGTTGAAAGACTTTCCTTCTGAAGGGTCGAATCTATCTATTTGATCGAAGAACTTGCCGATCGGGGAATATCATTCAACCAAAGAAGTGGCTCAGTCGAGATGAAATATATCAGGATACCACCAGCACTGGACATGTTGGATGTCTTTGATTGCAAACTAATGATGCAGCACAAGAAACTAGATAGTTGCTTGAAGGGTGATATCTTGGAAAGTAATGCTTTACAATGTACAAGATGGCATAAATACATCTATCTATCTGGGGAGTTTCTTCGATTTGTTGGAGTCAATCCATTCGTCAGTCGTTCGCTAATAGTGAGTCTACCATACCCTAGAATATCTTCACATATAGTTTCTAGTTATTCGATGTTTGAGTCTGAATGGATTTCTGTCAACCAGTTATCTGCCTTCTAATTATCTAAATGGAATACATGAGATTTAAGAGATAGGGTTTTGGTTTCACCTTGTAAGTCCCACCTCACTTCTTCCTAGCTATTTCCTCTGTTGCACTTCTGACTTCATCAACTTCAGTCAATCGATTTACTATTTCATTCTGGTTGTGAATAGCTTTGTAATAACTCAAATCATGCATTCTCCCTCTAATATTTTTTTTGACACAGTAGCCTTTTGCTCCATTATCCTATATATGCTTTCCCCTTAATGTGGTCGGTTTGCCATGTAAATCTTAGTTATCACATATTTCTTCTAACACTCACCTACGTTACTTCTCATGCATCTCTGCCTACCAATATTTTCACTTTGAGACGATCTCAACTTGAGAAGATTTGAGCCCTCTATGGGTCTGTAACAGAATTTTATACAACACATGAAGTAAAATAGTATTTTTATATTTATGAGGTAATTTCACGTAAACTTAGACATCTTTCTAAATTTAAATTTTCCTTTAATTTTTTAAATATATCAGTCAAACACCCATTTCATCTAATCATTCAAATTAACACCCAATTAAGATACTTCTTAACTGTCTTTAACTTAGTTATGTATGGCCAATTTTCACCAAATAAAATAATATTTAAAAACTTGAAGTTTAGGACTAGAGTTTAAGGTTTACATTAGGATTTAGATTTGTAGACAGAATCTAAGTTTAAGCATATATAAGCGGTTTTGTTTTTAAGATTTAGAACTTAATTTTTAAAGTTTAATGATCTAATTAGCATTTGGTTTATATATCTCTACGATAGCTAAAAATCTATCTTAATTGAAAGATTAATTATAAATAATTAAAAAATTTGAAGAGTCTATAAGATATATTTTAAAACTATAGAGTAAATAGGATAAGATATATAGAAAGATTTATGACAAAAATATAAAAATATAGAATAAATATAACATGTACTCATTATATATATATATATATATATATATATATATATATATGATTGGAATTATTAATGCACTCATGGATGTAGAAATAATCATTAAAAAATGTATATTGTGATGATTCTAGGACCCTCAAATTGAATAATATTTTCATTGATTTATTACTTGATATGATTTCAACAAAAAAATTTAAGTCAAAAATTTAAATAATTATAAATAGCAGTCATACTTAAAAATTTCTCCCAAATTTGTTAAAGAGATAAAAAAAAGAGCTTCAACTCTAATTAAAAATAAATTTCAAATTATTGAATATATATATATATATATATTCAACTCTAACTAAATTAAATTTAAATTTTATTTGAGATTCAACTAGTAAAATAGGAATAATTTATTTTTTTCTTTGAGATTCTATGCTTTTTTTTTTTTACTTTTTGAAGGTCATAAATTGTGGATACTCTTGCAAAAATGATAGGATAAAATAATAAATTTTATGTCTGCTCAATTAGGTTCATATTAAGATAGTATTTTATTTAACCTTTATGTTCTTTAATTTAAGAGGCTGTTATTTATGTTTGAATATCAACTTAATTTAAATCATTGAAATAAAAAAATATTTAATTCAAAATAAACTTAATATGCATGTAGACGTAATCAAGTGGCATTTAATTTACATAATGTTTAAAGAAAATAGATTAAAATGTAAGCATATATGTATATATATATAATACAATATTAAAAATTAGATTATGGTAAAATATTAAAAATGCATGTTTTATAATAAACATTAGCTGACTTAATTAAATTTGATTAAGTAAATATGAAAAAGTTGTCAAAAAATTGAGATCAACATGCACAAACTTTAAACTCCATATTTCTAAACAAAAACTCCTATTCTCCTCTCTTTTTATTTTTATTTTTATAATTTTTTTTTATATTTTTATTATTTTTTTCTTTGTTTAAATAAAATGTAATGACAATCCTACCAATCTAGTTATTATTTGAAAATTAATAATTTTACGTAATTTTTGAATTTAAAATGAAATTCAGAAACTTGTAAATTAATATGAAAGAGTTAAAACATAATTATGAAATTTTAAAAAAGTTAACAGCATTGTTCATATGAGTAAATATTTTATTAATTGAATAAAATATTTATTTTTTTATCTAAGATGATTTTTTTCAAGGGGATTTACATACAGAACATTGAATTTATCACAAATTACGCATTTTACCATCATTTAGTAAATATTACGCATATCACACTCTGCTTATGTTGCTTGTGGGTTTTACATTTGTATTGTAATAATAAGCGGAGTGTGATATGTGTAATATTTAGTAAACGATAGTGAAATGCGTAATTTGTGATGAATTTAATGTTTTGTACGTAAATCTTTTTTTTTTTTTATTGAATGTTATTTTTTATTTTTTGATTGGGATATTTGGATATCATCGCATTATTACTTTTTTTAAATAAACAAAGTTTTCTTATTTCTAAATAAATAAAGCTTATTTTTTCTGTTTATAGAGAAAACCAATGGAATCTTCCTGCATGTAACTGTCAGAAAAACGAAGTGACAACAATGCCCCATCATATTACAAAAATTACAATACGCCCAATCCATTTCTAAATGAAACAACCGGTAATGGCAGTAGAGTTATTAGGTGGAAGATTTCGTCCATTTCTATTCTCTCGTCGGCCGTACCCGTCGGAAATAGCTAAACGGCCAAGTACTCATCCAACGTCACGACAAAACCCCATAAAACGACGAACATGTTAACGATATTTACGAAAACGCCACTCAGCGTTGCTTTTCTGTTATCTCGAAATTACTCTGCCGCCTTAACTGGGAAGTGATACCTGCACGTGCCGCTCACACACCGGCCAATCGTGTTAGCCCTAGTGAGCCGAAAGCTGTTGGATCAAATCGCTCTCTCTAATCGGATGGTCAGGAATTTATTACCAGAAAAAAAACATGAAATAACCGCCACGTGTCTGTGCACCCGGTAATCGGGTACGTTGCGAAACAACGCAATCATCCGCGATCGTGCGGCCGCCTCCTGAGCGCACCGTGTGAACAGCAACAACGACGAGCACAAAATAAAGGCCAACCAGAATCAGGCACGTGTACCACGCTACCCCGCTATTTAAACGAGGCTCTGTGCCGCTCCCCCCTTCCTCACGATCGTCGCTGATAGGGTTTCGACGAGGAAGAAGAAGAAATGGGGAGTGCCTTTCAGACGAGGATCCTCGTGTCGCCTTCACTATCCGCACCGATTCCCTATGCCGGCGGCCTAACGATGTACGGAGGAGACTTTGGAGTCTTCGCCCCCTGTTCTCCCGCTCTGCTGCCAAATCCAATCGGAGTTGGATCCGCCGACGGCAACTATCCGGACAACAGCCTTCATGCTCTCCACTCCGAGAAGCTGGAGACTATCGATCCCTCTACTGGATCGCAGCTCTCTGTAACGGCCTCCATTAACATTGATTCCATTGGGCTTTTCGATCTTCCAGATCTTCTATCCCCAGATCCGCTCCGTGAGTCGTTCATGGAGAGTTTCTTCCCGAGCACGCTGCGCCGCCATTCGGTTGAACTACTCTCCCCCACCCAGTCGTCTAAGCTTCACAATCGGTCTCGTCCGATGCCAGAGCCGGCGCTCCCGCAGTTGACGGCTCCGACTGGGCCAAGCCTCCGTCGCATTCCATCGCCGCTCACAACCGAGAGATCGCGGCGGAGGAGGCAGAAGATCAGCGACCGAACGAGGATCCTGGAGAAGCTTATGCCGTGGGAGCGGCGACTCGACACGGGAACGATGCTCGAGGAGGCACACAAGTACGTCAAGTTTCTAGAAGCGCAGGTGACGGCCCTCGAGTCCATGCCGGCGGTTTCCGGGTTATCTCCATTGCCGATGCCTCCCGGGCACGCCGCAGGGCTTGAGAGGCTCACCCGGCAGCAGCTGCTGCAGGTCATGGTGAACTCACCGCTGGTCCAGGATATGCTCTACAAGAAGGGCTTCTGTGTGGTCTCTGCTGAGCAGACGGCTGCACTCCGCCGTGCAATGGAGCGGCGCCTGCAGCCTCTTCTGTTCCTCGGTCCCCTCACTGGCGACTGCTGATCATGATCAGTTCGATCGTTTTCGCGGTATGTTTTACTTCTTTAGCATTCCATCTAAACGGTTATGATCTTCAAGCTGAACGTCGACGTTTATGCGACACGTTTGAGTGTTTGTTGATGCGCTTTTTGGTTAGGGTTTGTTAGAATATTTGGGAACTTTTTGTCGAATATTAAGAAGAATGTTAGGGATGAGATACTTTTCATGGCTGTAAAAACATACAGTTCATACTGAAACTGTTTTCCTTTTTTTTAAAAAAAAAAAAAAAAAGTTGTTCGAAAATTAATTTAAAAAATTATTTAAATGAAACCTTTTAATTACGTGGATCTCCAGCGGGGAAGCTGAAGTAACAACAGCTTAGCTGCGAGTACCCGCAGTAGCATTATTCACCAGTCTCCAGCTTTTTTTGGGCTGCTTTATTTAAAGCATATTACCAAAAATATTGGCGTTTATTCTATTTATACAACAACTTTTCGTCTTATTAAAATACTTTTTCCATTAGCAATTCATGGATACAAGGAAATTTTGTTGTGTTTTTCTTTTTGAATATTTCTTTTGTTGAGCTTCGAGAATATCACAAGTTGATATATTAAAATTTAATTAAATTAAATAATTATTTTTTAGATGACATGATATAATATTAAGATAATATTGAATCAAATGTCTCCTAAATAAATTTTACCTTTTAGAAGGCAAAATTAAATAACTACTAATTTATTTAAAATAGTTAACTCAAAATTTAAAAATAAAATAAAATAAAATTGAAGTGCACTATCTTCTTATTTCCGACCTACTTCATGAGTGGAGCATTTCCGGACTTAATGAAGAGAAAGCTTATTTGAATTTCTACCCTACAAGAGTCGAATCCTATTGCTAATCAAGTATAACATCACTATTAAGTCTAATTTAATAAGAGTAAAACTTCTTAATACTTACAAGCTATTAAATTTATTTACAAGAGTAAACACTCTTGTGTTTTACAAATTATTGGCTTTCTTTATAAGAGTAAAGACTCTTGTTATTTAAGCTTGCTTCTTTTTAAATAAGAGTACAAACTCTTGTTACTGAGAATGGTTATATTTTAATCTAATTTAATAAATAACTATTGTTTACTAATTAATTTTTTATTTAACAAGCATAATATATCATTAGTTTAAATATAAATTAATTTCTCTTATTAAATTTTATACTCCTAATAATTTCTAATAACATAATTTAAATATAAATATTTGTTTGTATAATATCAATATATAATTAACTTTCATATAAATCTAGATAATTTTATAATAGATACTTACTATATTAATTCAAAATTAGTGCAGCATTGAGTACAAATTACATAATAGATAACTAGAAATGGTTGATTGATTAAAAATAATTATTAAAAGGCTAACAAATTATAAAAACAATATTAAAATTATATCAAGTTTTCTAGTAACATCAATAATTCAACAAAAATATGTAATTTAAAAGTAATAGATAATAGAAAATCTATCAAAATATAATCAATAATTAATAGTTCTAAAAACTTGAACTAACATTACTTAATTATATGTTTCAATTAAAATACTACAACTTTAATCCATAACTCTACATAGATGTCATTCTCCGAAGGCAAGACACATGCAATTCACTCTCCACCATTTAGAATCCGTTTGTTTGTAAAATTTAATTTTAAAAAAATTAAATTAAATTTAAATATTTTATTAAAAATTATGAATAATATGAAATAAAATTAATTATTATATTAAAATATATAAAAAATATAATATAAAATTAATTATTATATTAAGATATTTAAAAAATATAATATAAATTAATTATTATTTTAATAATATGAATATAATATAATATAAAATTAATTTTTAATATTAAATTTTATGTATAATTAATATACTGTTTAAAATTAAATCAAATTAATTTTTAATTTTTAAATAAATAAGCCTTGAGGATATACATAAAGATACCCATAAATGTGACTGGGAAAAATGTAGTGTTTGAAAAAAATAAAATAAAAAATGAAAATTCCTATGATAAGTTAAGTGAAATACGGTGATGCAATTTGTTGTCAATAATTTGCCCTTCACTCTCTCCTCTCTCTCCTTCCCCTCATCTGCTGCTCAATTTCCTGTACAATAATAAATAACAACAATATGGAGAAAATCATGACATCATAGTTTTCCGTTTAATTAATTTTCACATAAAAATCTCTCTTCTAATTTTCTGATTAATTTTTAGCTTCAACAAATTTTAACAACAATTTAGTGAAAATTCTTAAGAGCTGCCAACAGTATAGCACCGTAATTTTCTATTTAGTTGATTTTCACACAAAAATTTCTCTCCTATCTTCTGATTGATTTTTAGCTTCAACACATACCAATTAAATTAATTCTCACAAAAAGTCACCAATCTAGCATTAAATTAGCCATACTGTGCTACATTAATCACACAAATCAAAAAATTGAACAGGAAAACAGGTCATATACCTGTTCATTTCGCCAAATATTCTCCTCAATTCGAAATCCAAATCAGGTTCATCAAATTTCTTATCATATATATGTATATATAGAAAATAACTAACTATAACAATGACAATAATCATAAATTAGTATAGTAACACATAAATTTAAAAAAAAAATAAAAAAAAAATCAAACCTCAGATTTCAAGTCTGGTTTTTTAGCATTGTACAAGTCAAAAAAGGGGCAGTACAAAGGAACAGATCATGGACAATCCCCAGAGTTACAAACTTACAGTGGAAACCTTTAGAACAAGAGGGTGAAAGAGAGATGCGTAGGAGATTTATTCAACTTTCATCCTCAGCAGAACCAGACTTGGAGGAGCCGCCAGCTTTCTTGGGGAGGAGAAGATTGTGGATGTTGGGTATCACTCCGCCATTAGCAATCGTTACTGTTCCAAGCAACTTGGAGAGCTCCTCGTCGTTCCTCACTGCAAGTTGGATGTGCCTCGGGACAATCCTAGTCTTCTTGTTATCCCTAGCTGCGTTCCCCGCCAATTCCAGAACCTGACCAAGAGAAATCAAACCTCATTTTCTATTAGCAAAATTTCAAACAAAGATCAAAATCCGGCAATCCAATAACACAAAGATCAAAATCCGCCAAACGAAGGCCAACACTGATCAGAGAATGTTTTGCATGTCTCAATCAGAACGTCAGAGAGTAATCATCCGACTCGCCAACAAGAAGCACGAATTACCAGAAAAGCCAAATGTTCAGCTAATCGAACAAAACCAAGGGAAGAGGATTATACAGGAGAAAAAGAACGGAACCTCAGCAGCTAAGTACTCGAGGACAGCGGCGAGATAGACGGGAGCTCCGGCGCCGACGCGCTCCGCATACTTGCCTGCCTTGAGAAAACGAGCAATACGCCCAACGGGAAACTGGAGCCCCGCCTTGCTACTCCTCGACGTGCCCCTCTTCGAAGCCCTAGATCCGATCGCCTTCCCCCTTCCGGCCATGGATTACCAGTCGCTGAGAAACTCGATCCACAGGACCACAGAAAAAATTTCGAAACTAGAAATTTGCTCGCGCTTACCAGCGTTTTTATATCTGGGTCTGGAGTCTCCGGACCATGTGGTTTCTATTGTAACCAATCAGAGAAGAGCACGAGGATAATCATCTTTGGCCGTTGATTTGGACCAAATGAACGGTGAGATCCAGCTAAAACATATAGCACGCGCTGAAACTCGAAACCCGTTCAGAACTCGTTCGATTTTTGAATCGACTCGAAATCAATTTGAAAATTTTAAATCGAATCATGAGCTAAGAATTTTGACTCGAAATTTATTTTCAGTCAATTTCGAGTTGACCCTACCCCGCTCGAAACATGATTCGATTTGGCTCGAAATTATATGTATAATATAAATAATATTGATATATAATATAAATATATATATATATAAATAAAATATTATTATATATAATTTAGTTAGTGATTTAGTGGTAGAATAGAGGAGATTTAAATTTTATTTTCTTCAAGATCTTAAGGATCAAATTATTTTGAATACATAATATTTTTATATTTTTTTATAATTATGAGCCGATTTGAATCATGATTCGAGCTGGCTTAAAATTAAGTCATTTTGAGTCGAATCAGCTTGAATTATATTCTATTTTGATTTTAAATCAATTTTGAGCCGAGCTAAATTCAAATTTTTTGATTTTAAATAAATTCGATTCACTTAAAATCGGTCCGATGACAGCCGTAGCTGGAACATCCGGAGGAGAAATGAAAGTTTTATTTTTTGATAATAGTTTCACTGGGATGGCTCCCTGTGTCCATCCACGTGGACTGCATCCATGCCACGAGGTGCCGATGCCGACTGCCACGTGGACTGCAGCGGCAATTTGAAATATTAATAAATTTGTAAAATTTACTCGAATTTCTTTATATTATTATTTAATTCTGATTTTTATAAATTATTCAATAACTTTAGCCTTAGGGTAGTTTTCAATATTATTTTGTCTTATTCTATAAAAAATAATTATTTAATTTAATAATACAAATAACTTTATAAATAATTATAAAAAATTTTAATTAAAAATAATATTTATATTAATATCATATTAAATTAAATTCTCTCTTGATAAATTTCATATTTAGTTGAAATGAATGCAAACTTGAGATAAGCCAAACTACATATCAATCTGTGTCTTTACTTTCTTCCTCTTATATTTATTATTTTCGTTTGATATCATGTTTATTTCATACTTATTATTAAATTGTGCATCTTAAGTGATTTACATGCATACTAAATTAAGAGGCAGGTCAATATTACCTTTATATTACGTTATATTTTTTCAAAATAATAACTATTTAGTTTGATAACATGTATAAATAATTTTTTAAAAAGATTATGAAATTGTAATATAAAAAATAATATTTAAATATCATAATAATTAGATAACATAATAAAATATTTAAATATTATTAAATCACACACCCTTAAAATTTTGAAAGCCCTCTACTAATCAAATAAATAAAAGTCTTTCTCTGAATCAAAAGCAAAAAAAAAACTAATTATTCTCTTAACTGATATTCTCCCTATTTTCGTATCCTTGTAAATTATATTTGTAACGTTAGTGATAAATTATTGAAATAGACTCAATAGGTAATATACTAACAAAACATTTGAATAAAAAGAATAAAAATAGTAGCACAGAGCATTGTGAATAATAAATAATATAGTGTGATTTACATTGCAAGAAATGAATAATCAGTATAGTAAAATAAACATTAAATATAACTCAAATGCACAAATCTCCTTTAATTTAATTAATTTTACTTTTAGGGCCATAATTTCTTGTATTATGCCTTTTTTATATTTTTTGGAAATTTCATTAGCCCCAATTTGTACTCAATAGACAATATCGTACTAAACATCATGTGAGACCCTATCCATTGCAAACACGTATCTGCCCAAGAATCGTCTTCTTAATAGTCCAAAACTGCTACTGGACGCCCTTTGGCCAAATATTATATTTTTTCTAAGCTAAACCAAGTCTATAATCAGAAAGAAATCACAATTAATAAGTCTAGAGTTAGTTTGAAGGCAATTCAATAAAATGGTTTTTTTTTTCTTGATACAAAACTGAAATGAAATTTCACATAAAAATATATGTTCCAACAAACGCTCAGGCAATACTCCACATATTAACACAAACAACTGATCATCAAACTCTCACTTCAGATTAAAATCCAAAAAAAAAAAAAGCAAATTTGATTAATCAGCAGGAAATAGTCATCAATATTTGAAGAAGTCGAAGCTTCTTTTAGAGATTATGCTGAGGTGGCTGCTGGGTTCCTCCCATGGCTTTTCCTTCTTCCCAGGAGGCGACAGCTGAGACGTAGTAGGCCACGCAGAACAATCCATGAACAAAGCAAAGGATGCCTCCAATGGAGAGGAAATGCCTGTGCCCGAATCCGCAGGTAGCCTTTGACTTTGAGTTTCCCATTGCTCCTATCATAAGCAAAGAAAATCCCACCAAAAGTATGATCCTGCAAATGTTTATTCAACCCAAATTATGATTATTGATCTGATAACGCTTCGTAACTTTTAACTACGCCAATAGAGGTCATTCAATGGTCGTTCAGTGTATTTTTCTTTTTTAGTAATGTCTAGGTAGATTTTCGTCATCATGAATCATAAGGAAGGAAGAAATGGAAGGAAGGCATGAGATAGCTGAATCTGCTTGAACATTCATATCCTAAACATAGAAAATTAAAAAAAAAATCCAAGAGGGATTACATAATTTGAAATATACTTAAAGAGGAAAAACATAAATCATCTCCTTAAGAAGAAGATAGAGAGGGAGAATGAAATCATGAAAAATTCTTTTGCTTGCGGTAATGATCTTCCCTGGTGCAGAAAAAATTATTTATTCATAATAAGTGTAAGGCCCCCTTCGGCTACTCTAATCTGATAGTTCCTAGCTCTTCATGGTCTTAAATATTATTGAGAAATTATGACTAATTCAAGAGTTATACCTTGAGTTAACAGGGGAGTAGTTATGTAACAACACCTATTAATTTCAAATATTTTTGTTGATCTTGAAGCCAAATGTGTAGCTTAGATGGAAGTGCAAATTCTCATACAAATGAGCAAATCTCCTACTTCCAAAGTATTTTATTTTATTTACTAATTCTTCTCCTAGCCTAGTTGGGAGGGAGCTTGCTTAGAACTAAAGGTCCCAAGTTTGAATCAACACAACTACAATTCTCAATATTTAGGGCAAATAATAATAAAAAAAAATGTTACCGGATGTCTGAATTGGATGAATTAGTCGTGACATTTTCTTCATTCATTTTTTGTACTTTCGAAGCTGTTACTAGTTGCCTCTATACATAAGCTTTACTGTCCATTTCTAAGAAAATTATCAACAAAACATGCTTGCATCGAATAAAACTCGGATTGGGTGAAAACATCAGACGGGCTAGGATTCAAGACATATCAGAAATCAAAATGAAGGGTTATATGACAGCAAAATCAAAGGGATGAAAGTTCAGTTCCAGTGACAGATTTACATTTTTCACATTTTTGAGACAGCTAATGGCACGACCCTGTTTGGTGCGAGGACTAAAATCAGGACCAAAATGGTACTAGTTTAAAAAATAATAATAATAATAATAATTAAATTTTTTTAATCATTCTACACAAGTTATAACATAAAAAAATATTATTTTGCTTCACATGCTCAATAATTTTTAATAAAAATATTAACTTTATTTCACATCTTAGATCAAAATACTCGATTCGAATATTTTGGTATAGGATGTGAAGTAAATATTTTTATTAAAAATTATTGAGTTTGTGAAGTAAAAAATATTTTTTTATATTAAAACTTGTGTAGAATAATTAAAAAAATATTTATTATTATTATTATTCTTTTTTAAACTAGTACCATTTTGGTCCTGATTTTAGTCCTCATGCCAAACAGGACTAATTCCCAACACGACATGAAATTAGATCTTAGATTTTATGAAATCTAAAAGAATCAAATTACCATGAGACAGCAAGAGTCGCTGCAGCCATTTGCCTGTTTGCAGATGAGCGAGCGAACTCCTCCTTTGAGCAGATGCAAGTGCAGCCACCAAGAAAATTGGCCATCATATGGGCAGCAGCAAGAATCACTGCGGCTGCAAGCCCAAGCCTGTAGGCTTCATGAACTGGTTCCTTGCACTCAAAGATCAATACCCTCAAGTGCTTTCCCTGCATTAGAACAAGTTTTAATCTGCAATTGTGATTGATAATGAATCAAACAGGATGAATCCAAATTCCGGTCACCTTGCTTTGGGCTATCTCTGCCTCGATGCCGAGTATGCCGGCGGCGATATCCATTATCAAAATCAACAGGCAGACAAGGAAGCTGCCTACTCTCACCATTTTCAAAAAAATGTTGGAGAGAAAATGAGCCAGAGGAGTGATGTATAGAGGGTCTGTTTCTTGTTGCCGTTCATTTTAGGATAAAATATAGGAAAAGATGCGCTTAGAATTAGATTCTATGTAATATCTTAAAATAAGTAATATAATAATAAATGAAATAATTTAGATTTTGAATAATCTCTAGGCAATCGTGGAGTATGGCTAATACGATGAACATTTAGTTTTAAATTATAGGATTTTTATATCAAAGAACTATTTATTAATTAAGATGAATTTTGAATTGGTATGTAGTCACAAAGAATTATGGTTAATATAAAGGATATTTAGTTTAAATTATATATTTATAATTATTTCTAAAATTGAATATAGATTGAATGACTTATTTTAAGAATAAGTGATTATAATTATATAATAAAATTTTATCTAAGTGTTTAGAAACATTTAAAAGATTCGTACTACTATAGAGTTAAATTCAAAATTTAATTGTCTTTTTATATTTTCTAGTTTATGTCAGGTGTTAAGTAGTTGCTTTATTTTGAAAATAGCTCTATAAAGTGTGATTAGATTTTTTATTTGATAAGATGCATTTTGATGATTAGAGCTCTGATTATCCGGATATCTTCCCAAATATTATGTAAATAGCTAATATTGTCTCGTTTAATCATTATATTATTGAAATCCTGGACAACGATTAAGGCAAATGTGACATTCTATGCCTTGAACAGTTTAGAGATGATAACTTTGGGAAAGGTACTTCAAAGCTTTTCTTTCATGGTGCTTCTTCACCTTTAATTCTTGCTTTACAGGTTTTATTCCTTTTCTCTGGGAGTAAGCAAAGCTTGGTATCCTCAAAGCCATAAGCTAATGTTATAACTTAACAAGTATTCATTTTACAGAAATTTCATAAGGCCTGTTGGAAAACAGTAAAACGTTCAAGGTGTTGGGTTGTGAAGCAGCATGAACAGAACCTCAAAACCATCAGAAAGCCAAATTTGATTGACAGGAAACAATCGAGGTGGGCTAAAAGCTTCAGCGTTTTGCAACTAGCGCTTTGCACCTGAGAATGATAGTTCACAAGCTGTTGGAAATTGTGGCCTTCAAGGTGAAAAGGTCAAAGGAAATATCAGCCTGTAGGGCCTATTTGTTCCAATACTTCGTTCCACAGAAGAAGAAGAAGAAGAAGAGATTCTCATTTACCTGCAAAGAGAATCATATTCCTGTTATGGGTTTGTAAAGCCTGGGTCTTCTTATCAAGTATCCATTGGAGGAAGGATGGATTATTAGGCAAAAAATGGACCATTCATTTGGGTGGAACAGATAGACAGAAGTTGGGAATGGGTAAATATAAGAAATCAGACAGTATGATCCCTATTGATCAGACCACCCGATAGTCGATTGGATTGTCATGTATCGATAGGATTGTCCGATACAACCTAACAAACCAGTTTATTCTTTAGGATTTATTCATTACAGAGTTTTCTCTATAAATATTTCCTCATACGTCCTACAAATGATCTTTTGGCAGATTCTTAGCCTAGAGAAGCTATTTTAGGGTTTGAGAGGACTAATGGATAGTGGAATTTCATTTGGTAGGTTGCAGTTTTTCCCTAAATTTGGAGATTTTCATGTAAGTCTTGGTAATCTCTCGTTTCTTCTCCTTACATGATTTGCATAAGATTTTCTCATATCACCCGTGTTTTCAAATATATTTTCACTGCATTCATGTGGGATATTTTCTTGGACATATATTATCATGTGAGGTTTGATACTTCGATTCCCAATATTCTACAAATAAGTTACTTGAATATAATAAATAGAAGTAGTGAATAAAGAGAGTAAAGGGAACTTTAAAAGTTCTTTATCCTTCATGTTGAAGAGTATTTGTAGTCTTCGGTGTAATAATTCTCATCACATTCTCAGATTAATGACTAGCCATGAATGTGAAGGGATTTTCCCCTATCTTGTTATTTATAAAAATAATAACGATGAATGCCTGTTTTCGTAATCCGATTCATCGTAACTGCCATGATGACAGACGAAACATGAGTTGATGAATCATGTATTGTTGTAAAATGTAGAAAGCAAATAAAATGAAGAGATTATTATTCAAAAAATAAACATCATTCAAAAAACTAAGATAAGGTAAGAGATTATTCAAAAAATAAACATTATTCAAAAAAATAAGATGAGGTATTCCCTCATCCTAGAGTGAGTTGCAAAAATCCCTATTAGCAACAAAATCAAATGCCTTTTTGGCATTTCGGTATACATGTGAATCTCTATAATTATGAAAAGAAAGTAAAGTATAAACAATATCATGTATTGAGGCATCAGACATCCTCCTTGATACCGTCAAGCAGTGCCACAGTAGTGATAGATGAATCTTATGCTCATGCACCAAAAGAAATCCATTACTTTGTTTTTTGATTAGTTAATTGCAAAAATGCTGCAATAGTGACAGATGAATCTTATTAACTATGCATTATAGAGTTTTTTTGTGAATATGCTGTGCACGTAAAGAAGAGAATACAATGGCCATGTATTCCTGCATCTAAATCAATTATCAGGTTGAAAAAGGGCCATTTAAAAATCCATATATAGATGCATAGTTTTTTTTTTTTAATTATGGTCTATGTTAGATGAGAGAATTCATAGAGGTTCTGTAAGCGGAGAAGAAATTTTGGATAAACCTTGCAACATTCCTTCATAATTTTAGTAAAGCTCTTCTGATTATTTATTCTTCTACAATAAGTGTGAGGTGGAGCTGGGTGCATATCTTTCGGATATGTTGTATTTCACAGTATATCCAAGCTATAGGTCAAGAAAACGTCAAAATACTACGTGGTTGACGTTACAAAGTCATCTTAGAAGTAAAGCCATAGAAGTAGACATTCAGAATAACATTGAAGCAGAGCCCTCTGATTGATTCCAGCATGTTGCAACTTCTGCATTGAAAGCTCCAGATAGACATATTCCCAGGAGCAACATAAAAGGAATTTGTACTCTACTTTTCCAAAGGCAGACTCACCACCATATAAATGAAAATCTCAGATCAATCCTTGTTACAGCCAACCAGAAATGTCTAACAGGAAAGTTCTGAAAGTTCTCTCAGAAGACCAGAACTCCCGGAAATGGAGTGTTCCACTCTGTAAAGATGTGTTCATCTCTTTCATTGCGCAAGGTGGAGATATTGTGCAGAGAATTTTTGCAGAAGGATCAATTTTCAGTCCATTTCTGTTTGAAACGTTCTTCGATCCTGCTGATGCCTTCCCACTCTGGGAGTTTGAATCAGAAATTCTCCTCACTGGGCTTCGAAATCCCTCGAAGAGAAGCATTAGCTGGTCAGAAACAGAGGAAGAATACAACTTAAAAGCTGAATTACCAGGTAATGTAATCTGGTCATGATCTTCTCTGCCAATCACTGTGAGAACGTTATCCAAGTTTCCAGCTTTCTTCAGAAGTTCCTAGAAATAATGGTTGGACCTAACCAAAATTCGGCTTTCACTCAAATCCATTTAGTTTGGTTGACTTGGAAAATATCCTCTCACCGGAAGTTTGTATAGAGTGTTCAGTGACAACCATAATAATTTAAATTCAATGATTTTAAGTGTACCTTTGGTAAATCTGAGCTTTCCTATAGGGAAAAGTGTATGTAATCCCTTAAATCACATTACTGGTCAGATGTGGGTTGACCAAAATCAAGCCTGGTCAGCCCTGGAAGCGGAACCCGACCCATTTAAATTTCAATTTGGGTTCTGATGGACCCATCTAGGTTAAAGAAAAACGTGGGTTGGATCCGAATCTGAATTGACACCCCTGTGTCTTTGCTAAACCAATCATTTACTTGCCTCTTGAACTATTTACTAATGAAAAAGGTTGTTGATATGAGTTAAAAAACTGAAACGCTAACAGCTTTAGTGTTTTTTGAAGATGCAAGGAATGTTGAAGTAGTAATATGCGGGGAAAAGAGGAAAGTGCTTGAGATCAGCGGAAGCTGTAAAGGTGAAGAGACTACGAAGTCAAGGGACTGGAGGGAAGGCTGCTGGTGGGAATACGGTTTTGTGAGGCGATTAGAGATGCCTGAAGATGCTAAGTGGAGGAAGACAGAAGCCTATATCATAAATGATACTATTCTCGAGATTAAAGTTCCAAAGATAACTTCGAATCTAAAAGCTTTATCTGACGAATGATCTGGAGCCGAGGGAATCACACTTTTATGAGTGCTGGCAATCATTGATGCTTTATTTTAATTGTACACATCATAGAAAAATAGGATGAAAAGTATAAAGAAGATAACTGATAATCTTCTTTTGAAAGATGTAAAAGGAATAGTAATTGGTAGTTATAATACACTGAATACTGCCTTGAGGTTGAATATGTTCATGATATGCATTTGGCTTCCAAATCGTGTTGGATAGGACGTCAATGCAAATAGAGATCAAATCATACAGAATACTTAATGGGGTTCAGCCCAAATTAGAGCAACTACCTTAGCATTGACTGCTGACGGAAATGAATTATTCAGAATTACGGAGAGGTGTAATCTGAATTCAGCAGAAATAATTTTTTGTCCATTAGCTAATCGAAGTTAATGTAATATTCTGGTTCATAAGGAGTCAATTGAAGGCTCTCCCCCTAGACCTCTGACACGTTTAGGTAACTGACTTAGAACGTACACACAGCTCAGGAATCAAGATACCCCAGAACACGTTTAGGTAAAGAAAACAAATGTTGCTTCTTTTGTCTTCTGGAAAAAACACTTTGTGCCTATACCTTTAATTTATCTGGAGATTGATTTCTCTATATTAAAGATTAAACATTTTGGTTATTATACTTGCATTAAAACTACTAATAATTCAGCTCATTTGTCAGTTTTGGAGACAAAACATGCTCATGTTTCCAGACATCCAACATAAACTTGAAGGAACCAAGTAGATAATAGAAGGGTAACTTCATCTTCTCTAAGATCAAACTATTGGAATGTGAATCCTAATTACCTAGGGCTTGTTTGTTTGAAAGATTTAATTTAATAATGTTAAAATTAAACTTTGATAGAGATAATGATGTGAAATAAAGTTAGTTATTATGTTAAGATATGTGAGGAATGTGATATAAAGTTAATTATTATGTTGGGATATGTGAGGGACGTGATATAAGTTAGTTATTATTTTAATAATGTGTGTAGGATGTGATATAAAGATAATTTTTAATATTAAATTTTATGTGTGATGTGATATGTCAAGTTAAAATTAAATCAAATTAATTTTTAAATTTCAAACAAACGGGACCCTACTCATGATTCAGTCCATCATCTCACATTAATATTTGATTTTTGAAATGCTAAAAACAAGTTATGGTTAATTATTGTGATTTTGAGATTATCTTGTAAAATAGTTATGTACAATTAATTAGACCTCAGAAACTTGATTGTAGCTTGGAATAAGAATTCTAGTGCATCCTCTGGCCTGTGTGTTTTCCGTCTTTTTCTCTTTATTCTCCATGATTTGATCTAAAGCCAATTAATAATAATGCAATCTCAAAAGGATGAAAACACTGATTTCATCAAACTATGTGAAGATGAAAGTTCTGAATTGAAAAAAAAAGAGATCAAACTGCAGAAAGTTCAAAATATAGGAAATAGTTTACCCTTTCCCTTTGATTTTCAGAAAAGCTCAAGAAGGTGATTTGCAGACAGAATCGATTAAACTCAAAACACGATTTTGCTACGGTCTAGAATTAATTATATCAACAGATTTAGAATTACAGACATATGAAGGAGAGCTGAAGCTTCAGTTACATACAAATTAATATATCTCTCCCTCTATCCCAACTTGGCCAGCACATTCCCAAGCGCAGATTTGGTCTCCGCATAATACTTCTCCGCCTCCGTGGTGTTCTTTCTCTTCGCCGCATGATCGAGCTGTGAAAGGTAGAAGCAACAGCCATTATATAAAGCTCCACGGCATCAAGAATCAATCAAAGAACTTACTTCACCGATGGTTTCGAAGAGCTTTCCGGTGAGATCCTTGAGGGACTTCTTCTCCTCCTTGGGCTTGGCGGCAATGACGGTGTTGAGGTCGTAGCGGAGGCACGAGGCCCTGAGCCGGAGATCGTTGATGACGTACGGCCATTGCTTCTTGTCGATGAACTCCTTTACGTTGACGATCTCCTTGGCCGACTCCTTCGCCCTCGCCGCCGCCTCCGCTGGAGGTAGGGCTTGAATGTAGAACCGGTCCTTGTAGGGTAGATCCAGGTCTCTTGGCTCGTCCGAGTTCAGGGTACCGGCTGCAGAAGCACCTCAAAAACTTCGTTTTTTTTTTTAATTAAAAAAATCGTTTTTATTATCTCACATAGATGAGCTTAAATTAATGATCGGCATTTATAATTTATTCATAATTACACTTTTATTAATATTTTTTAAAAAAAATACTTAAGTTTCTGATTATTTTTTTTTATAATTTCTTCACTTCAAGGTCTTTAGAGTTTAGAATATGAAACTAAAATTAAAATAAAATAATAAAGATATATGACAATATTTATTGCGGAGCCTGTTATTATTATAATGAACTTCAAGTTACTTATGTGATGTAAGCTGAGTGCCTATCTTTTGAGATGATTTAAACGTACGATGCTGTCTTGTAAGTAATGTATGAGATAAATCATTGTGTATTGTTCTGAAAGAATTTTATGAAATGAGTTCTATAATATTTAGACTTCAAGTTTATTATCGATTGATTTGTTGACCAATTATAACCCCCTCGATGACACAAGTAGGCATCAAATTTGTACTTTCTTGTATTAACATACAAGTTTATTAATGATATAGCTTTTTTTTTATGTTATTATCAACCATATAGCTTATATGTGCTAAAGATGTCAAATTTGTATAAGCTAAATCTTAATATTCTCTAATTAGCTAATTATGCTCGTATTGTCCTAATTGTGGTTCAGTTATTAGCATGAATTTAACTATGTTCGGAAACAAGTTCAAGTCACTTAAATCGTGAAGTTCAAAAATTTTGTAATTTTATACGGAAAATGATGATGTTATGTAGGCTACAAGAACCAAAATAACTCGAAACTTGAAGCTTAGCTCATTTGTAACTAGTTGAAATTTGGGCTTGATCTAAATAATTTTGAGTCAAATTTTGACAAGCTTTATTTTGAGTCGACTTCGAGATAAAGTTGGTGTAAAATTAGCAAATTGGAGTCAGGCTCGAAAATTTGGTTCCAGCTCAACTAATTTTGAACAGAATTAGCTCAACTCGATCTCGCCTAATTTACAGACCCATGCAGCAGGAACTTACGGAGTCCGCCTGAGGGCGGTGGCGGCGGGCCAATCTTGATGGGCTTTGGCTGGGCATAAACGATGCCGGCGGCGAAGGAGCTGCCGGCGATTGCGGCAGAAACAAGACCCAGCACCGCGCGCCGCCCGCTCTGCGAATCTCCTTCACCCTGCCCGCTCTGCGCATGAGCCCTGATGACGACGAGGCCAGCCCGGCTGACCGGAACCCGTACGCTCGATGGCGGCGCCACCAGCCTGCTGCCGCCGGTGAGCTGGAGGCTTCCCTCCATCACCGCCGGCGAGGAGCTTCCTAGACCAGCCATGGAAGCCATTGCCTGCGCCATTCTCTTCCCCTTTCTCGCGGCGACGTGAGCGAACAAAAGAAATGGAGGAAATATTAAGCCCATCTTATCCGCACTCGTCCGATTCGGATAAGTAATGAGCCACTGTATGACTGACACGTGTCCAGACATGTGGTCCATTCTCGTTTGGGAAGATAGGCTGGGTGTATGGATGGCCAATGGGTATTTGCCACGTGCACCCCTGCAGGCTGCAAAAACATTAGATAATTTTTTTTGATATATTAGATAAAAAACATTATTGTTGCCTCGTGTAATTTGGAGTAATTTTTTTGGTCCATCATAAATTTTAATTATAAAACTAAATTTTATTTCACATTCAATACAAATACAAATATTAGAATTAAAAAATTTTCATATTTTACATACTTTTTAATAGTAAAATATTTTTTTTTTATTAAATTTTAAAAATAAAATAATTTATTTCATGTTAAAAAAAAAACTCATACCATTATTGCACTATTATTTAATGGATGAAATTTCTGTTACTATAAAAAAAAATCCATTTGTTGCTAATGTTTTTATTTAATGCATCCACAATTTTTATGGCTCCATTTTGCGATACATGCTTGTTATCACGCTTGTAAAATAGGTTGATAAGTCACATAATTTAATATAAAATATTGACCCACACATAACTAAAATTTTTATAAGCTAATCAAATAATACAAAAATATTATAAAGTGAGATTATAGGATATCTAAAAATAATAAGATTTTTTATTTTCAATTCAAATAGCCAAGAGAAAAACTAGGATAATGCCTCAGCAATTTAAATTTATCATCTAAAAAATTATGTATAAAATGTATGAGGTAAAAAAGAAAATATAAAAAATAAAGAGAATAAATGATTATAATTTAAAAGGGAGGTTGCACGGTTCAACAAGTGAGCAATGAGCTAGCACTGGTTGACATTTTGATATTAGAGTTGTCGTCTTATAAAAATTAATGAATAGAAATCTGCGACAAAAAAGCACTATAGATTAGCAAAAAGTGTATATTTACTATTTATAGATTCTATAAAATGAGAAATCATACCGATTAATAGCATTTTTATCTACCATTTTTTATATAACTGGCACATGATGATGTCAAATTTATGGGAAAGCACCTATATCTCTATGTTAGAATTATTTTTTTCTTTTCGAGAGAGAGAGAGAGAGAGAAGCAGTACAAAGTTATCAAACTACAAACTGAGTTTGAAAGAATAATATCAAACTAGTTTTGTTCCTTAAGCTTATTTGTCAAGTTATTTTTACGATCTTTTCATTAAATTTGTTCGTTAAGCTTGTTTGTCAAGTTACTCATGATCTCTTTATCAAACTTGATATCACTCATTTGTATAATCTAGATAGAGTGTCGCATGGTTTTATAATTTGCTCGAATTTTCAATATTTCGCGTATGCAATTATTGGTAACAAATATTTTCCAAATTCTAATGGCCCAATTGCTGCTTAACTTGGCTTATTACTCTTTTTCCTACCATGGGAAGGAATCATGATGGCTCAATGCTCAACGGGTTTCTATTAATTTGATATAACTAGCAATTTAATTTAATTTTATTGGATCTTAAATGATCTATGAAATATTCAATGAGATCCAATTCCAATCCACTGAATTATTTATTAATTTTAGAGATAAAATGATTAGTCTACCCCTAACATGAATACCTTTGATGATTTAATGAATTGAATAACGAACTTTAAAATACAATTCAATTATAATTAACTCAAACTATGATTTCTAATAATATAAAATAAATTGCATATGACTTCTAAGATTATAAAAGTATTGTAAATTGATCTCAATTTTTTTAAAAAAATTTGATTTTATTTGAAGACTTTAATGTTTGGTTCCAAATCTAACCTTTTTTACTCATCATTTTTTACAAAAATAAAAAGTAAAATTTAATCATCTTTATTATTTTCAAGAATAATCATATATATATATATATATATATATATATGTATGTATATATATATGTATGTATATATATATATGTATGTATATATATATATATATGTATATATATATGTATGTATATATATATGTATGTATATATATATATATATATGTATGTATATATATATGTATATATATATGTATGTATATATATATATATATGTATGTATATATATATGTATGTATATATGTATATATATATGTATGTATATATGTATATATATATGTATGTATATATATATATATATATATACTTTCTATTCTTACTCATATTTAAAAAATTTAAACATCAAAAATATTAAAATTTTGAGAAAATAAAAATGTAAAATTTAATCATCTTTATTATTTTCAAGAATAATCATATATATACTCTTCTGTCTTTACACATATTTAAAAAATTTAAACATAAAAAATATTAAAATTTTCAGAAAGTAAAATGTAAAATTTAGTATATCTCTTGCATTTTTCGAAAAAAATGTAAAATTTAAATTAAATATATTAATATATTTTAAAAAATTAATGAATGTGTCTGAAGAATGTAAAATTTAAAATAAAAATATTACTATTTTAAAATTAAAAAAATTATGAATGTGAATAATCTGAGAATGTAATAATAAATGTCAAAATAAAATAAAATAAAAAGTCAAACGATAATAGCTCGATCTTAATTAGTACTCATCCGAAAACAATATCAAAGATCAAAAATAAAGTTTTT
Source organism: Apostasia ramifera (assembly GCA_019297695.1). NCBI lineage: Eukaryota > Viridiplantae > Streptophyta > Magnoliopsida > Asparagales > Orchidaceae > Apostasia > Apostasia ramifera. Next base: position 6,330 of record JAEMOT010002759.1, on the reverse strand, counting down.
TGAAATTTAAGATTAATTTAACTTAATTGTTTAATATAAATCTTTCTTTAGAATTAGATCAAAAGTTTTATATTTGGTATATTGAGGTTTTCTGCTATAACATTATGAAAAATAAATGTCTTTCAAAAATTTATTTTACATGCATAACATTTTAAATATTTATATTAGTAAATTTATTATAAAAATGTGATTTGCATGTATTATTTAAAATTTATTAGTGTGATTAAAAGTAATATATAATAATTATTATATATAGTTCAAACACAAATAAATATATATATATATATATATATATATATCATATAAGATGTTATGGTTATTAAAAAGTGTTACAGATGATGTTAAAGGCCACAATATATGCAAGTAATGCTAAAGATTTAGATAGTTTATGTGATTTGTTTTTGAGAAAATCATATAATTAACTTTTTTGAAACTGTTATTTTTTTTTTTTTTGAAATTGTATGATTTAAAACAATGATAAAAAATAATGATAAATTTACTATTTATTTTATTTAATAAATTTAAACTAAAAAAAACAGAAAATACATAATAATAATAGCATTTACTATTGTTATTTAATAACATGAATTCAAAAATGTAAATTGACTCAGGGCTATTGAAGTAAAGAGAGAGTTGCAGATTAATTTTAATATTTAAAAAAATTTTATTTTGGTCTCTAAAATTGTCAAAATATTGTTATTAGATTTACGATAATTGTATTTGCTCATAATAAAAAACATGAAAATCATTTTTAACTAATTTTAATCATTTATAACTTGTGTTTTCACCCATTTTTAAAAATTTAATTAAATTTAATTTAAATAAATTTTCAAACTTAATTTTTCTATCTTTTATTTTCTCCGTTCTAAACATTGAAAATAAAATATAAAAATATTATTATTTTAAAATAATATTTTAAAAAAAATTAAATAATTAATGATTTAGAATATCCTTAAAGCATAATAATAAAATTATAATAATACTATTTTAGTTGGAATTAAATTACAGTATTTATACAACTTATGGCCCTGTAGGACTCAAACAAAGATTTTTAAAAAATTAGTATCCATGTGCAACATACTTATGACCTCGGGGCTTGGATGCAATTTATCCTTCAAATAATTACTTTTGAAATTATTTTTATACTTTTTACATAAATTTACCTAGCATGCCGTAGGGCTGTTTACCGATCCAATTTTCAGTCGAGCTAATATCGATTCAAAATCAAATTGATCACATTTCGATCAACTCAAAATTAGCTTGAAATTGATTGGATTTAACTTCGAGCCAGCTCGAGTCGATTCCAGTTGACTTCGAGCTAATTTCGAGTCATTTGCGAGTAGGCTCGAAAAAATAAAACCTCAATTTTTTTTTTGCCGATCTTGAGCCTGGTAAGCTCGGCTCTATCTAGCTCAAGATCGACTCAATTTATAATATATATATATATATTATATACATATATTACAGGTGTGTATTATATATATATGAATTTTAATTTGAACTGAATCAAGCTGAGCCTACCACAGCTTAAAATTATTACCGAGTCAAACTTTTAATTTGTTAGTTAACACATTTAAATTGACTTAATTTTAATTCGATTTAAAGTCGATTTGATTTAAAGTCGATTCGATTTAAAGTCGATTCAATTTTAATTCGATTTTTGATCTTTGATGCTTATTAACTCCCTGAGTGGACATATTACCTGATGCTGGTGTGCAGTATTGTGGAAACCACCAAAAACCCTAACCTCCCCCTTGCTCTATCTGCTCTTGCATTCCGGTGGACATGGGTCTGCTTTCTTGGTGGAGAGGCAAATCAGCGCGTCAGACCACGCCGTCTGCCACCGCAATCAATGGCGGCAGGGGAGCTGGAGGAAAGCACACAGATTTTGCGGCGGAAGTACCGGGGATGAACGGTGCCGTGGAGGTTCGCCGGCCGGCTGATGTTACGGTGTTCGAGTTTGGATCGGTGGCGGCCGCTGGAGAGAAGGTGACGCTGGCTGGGTATTGCCCGGTATCGGAAGAGCTGGAACCTTGCCGTTGGGAGATCGTCCCCGCCGCTGGCTCGGACGCACCGCAGTTTCGGATTGTCTTCTGATTCATGTGCATCTCTAAACCTCTCTCTGTTCTGTTTAAAAGACGGATCCTTTACGAAATTGCTCTTTTGTTGTGCAAGAGAATTCTGTGGCTTCTGCCTTGAGATAGCAGGACCGGCTTCCTGTATTTTAGGGAATTCTCTCCCTCTTTTCTCTTAGTTCATCGTTCAAATCTTCTTTTCGAGAGTTATGGTATCTGTAGGATTTAATGGCAAGGGGCATAATACGAATTTGAATGATTTGTATAAAAAGGTTTGATCACTTTAGGAGATCGACTTCCTGGTGATTTCTCTAAGCGAAAGAGAAGATTTCACTTATAATTTGGATGCCAAACGCCTTACAAATTTGTGATTAGCTCAAGTCTTACACGTGGAATAATCTAATTGTGGCAGTGGGCTAAATGCAAAAGCAAAATTTGAAAACTTCAAAGAAAACATAAAAGGCTCTTATGACACTGGTCTTTATATAATTCCACCTCTTTAAGCTTAATGTTGTCCTCAAGGTTGGCAATCAGGGGATTTCTCATGTAATTAGTGCCAACCTTCTTACAGCTTCTAATGGTATATGTGTTCATTGATTCAACGCCTTAGTAGCAGCACGGTTTCTATGCTTCACCACCCTTTGATCCAATTTTTTTATTCTTTTTAATCCTTTGATCCAAGAGTGCCACTGGCTGAATTTTGAAAATTTCATTTTCTAATTGTGGCAGTTGTTCCACAGTTACATCACTTGTCCCAACTTTTTCCTTATGATAACTCAAGAAACTGAGTTATTTTGGATCGGTTGTGAATTCTAATTCAAGCAATTTATTCTAACTATCTTCTATCACTTTATAAGGATCATAATATCGTGGAAAGCGCTTGAGATTTGAATTGACCATTACTTAAGTTTGTTGAAATAATTGTAATTTGAGATAAGCTATATCACCGCCATCAAATTCTCTAATAAGTTTAGCATTATGTTTGTCTAACTGTTGTTTCACAATAGCTTATAGTTCTTGAAGATTTTCTGCAGGTAATCGTAAGATGCTATCTCAGTGTTGAAGTTCAAAATGTACATTAGTGAAGCCATTACATGCGAGAATATTTTCGATGGGGATTGGCCATCTACAGCTTTGTAAGGTGTCATTTTAGTGGAAGAGTGAATTCTCATTCTACACCTGCTTTACTCAAACATTCAGTTGTTGACTTGAGTAATATCTTATATAAGTCTCCAAATAACAATTTACCACTTTAGTTTGCCCTTCACTTTGGGAATGCATTGAGTTCTAAATAAATTCATCCCATGCAAATGAAAAAGTTTAGGGAAATTACATAAATGAGTGAGGACTTTTTTTTGATTTAGATGAATAAGGACAATTTCTGTTCCTACAACACCAAAAGTAATCATTTCTTTAGTTTGTCACTCGATCTCTCTCTTTGAAAGTGAGTGTACCGATAGGGTAGAGTATTTGGTGGTTGAGGCTCGTAAATAATAGTGATTCGATGATTGTGACTTTGAGATGTGGTAAAGTAGTTGACCTTTTGAAAAGGTATTCATTGGAATTCAAGAGCTTCTTCAATCCTATTGGGTTCTTACTTTGGACTTGCCTATTCAATGTTATAGTCATTCACATAGCAGTGTCTTCTTGGAGTTTGTTTGAGAAGAAACATGTGAGCCCTTTTAGTGTGTGTTGTTTAGTATATGAAATTTGAATTTCATAGAGAGATTCGAGAAATCTTAAATAATAGGTTCAAGAATACTAAGCAAATGTGCTTCTAGCACCACTTCATGACCCCTCCCTTGAAGTAGAATTTCTGAGCAGGTATAGGAAGATTAGTGCATTTATCGCTAATAAGAAGCTTATCACCGATAGCCTCCATAACTTGAAGGCACCACTATTTTTAGTTGTTTGACAATGAATTCTTTTGACCAATCTTGAATCAATAAAATCATGCGTACTTTGAGTCTCTAAGAATAGTGACTGGTTGTCGTTTGAATGTACCTTTCACTCGCATAGTTTGAGAAGTAGAAACCAATGTAGTAGTTTTTATAAAAATTTCTGGAAGATCTTTAGGACGCCCTCTCTTTTATGTTACTCTTTTTTATCCCTCTTATTTAAGTTTTTTATTGCAAAGCTTATGAAGATAAGTTGGCACAAAAAGTTTCGTAATTTTAAATGCTAAGGATTAGTTTAGTGAATTATTTTGTGGGCGTCACCTCGTTGAGATGGCAAGAAATATCAAATCAATAGCTAGATGAAAGATCAGATTATTTTTATATCAATGTGTAAATTTTAATCTATAATGAAGGGTTTTTATATGTTATTAAATTTTTAAGAGTTCAATTTAAAAATTATAATATTTATTATAAATATGATGTCATATGAGTAATTACTTTGTATTTTTTATTGCATGAGAGGGCAGCTTAATTTTTTTGCCTCAAAATTTTTGATAATATTAATTATAAAAATAAAATGTGTATTTCACATATGTATTTCACATATCTTCTCATCTTACATATTAAGCAATATCATTCTTTAAATAAGGTACACTTACGTGGTATTAATTCTTTTGTTAAGATGATAAATTTTTACAGTTGTTAATTATTTTAATTTAATTTATTTCTTTACAAGCTAGTATATATATAATAACATTTTAATTGGTGTTAAATTAACTTAACTAAATAACTAAAAAACTCCCTTTTCTCTCTATTTTTAAAATATATTCAAAATAATAATTTAAAAAAAATATGACCAAAATGGGCTTGATGCACTTTGTAACCCTACTTGAATTGTTTAATATTTAATAAATAGTGATTTAGATAAATGCTAATAATTGTTTGAAGAGTATTATCATATTGTTAATTCACAATTTTTTTTAAATATTACACAATAAATACAAAATATTATATTTTACATATTTTTTTTAACTTTTGAGATGTTATATTTAAAAAGAAATATTTATACAATGAATATAGAAATTAAGTTAATTTATAAAATTTATTATAAATCTTAAAATATCACAAATATCACATTTAAAATAATTATTTTTTTATTTTTCATATCCTGCAGTAAATTTTATCAGAAGATTTACCCATAATAAAATCTCAATAAAATCTCAACTATTGATCATTTAACTATTGATCTTCATGTTACGACATTATGGAGCAAGGATATAAATTATACATTATATTAATATTAAATAATAATATATTTAATTTAATTATGTGGTTAAATATAAAATACTTTCAATAAATACAACTATTTAAACTCTATTTGATTGACATCTAAATTAGTTATTATTATTTTTTAAGTCTCGAAATATTTGAATTGGATTTCTCCGCGTGTGGAATAAACAAAGTTAATTAGAATAGTCTAATCTTAGTCAACCTTGGGAATCTGGACTATTTCTCTCAGCCAGTTGATGCAGTTCTAGATGGCAATTTTTCACAACGATCCTCTTATTAATTTATCTTTTTTTTTAAGTTAATTTTATTTATCTATTTTTTTTAAGTATACAAATTTTAAGTTAATTTTGTTTGTCTATTTTACCGAACTAAACTGAGCAGCAGCTTGCGGCCTTGGGAAACAAAACAATTAATTTTCTCCTAATTATATTTTCTGTAAAATTAATTTTCATCAATAATGTTACCGTCGCTTGATATATTATTTTTAAATTAAATAAATCATTTAGACTTTTGAAGCTAAAATTAATAAAATTCAAAATTAGAATCGTACTTTTCAGACCCTAATTGAATATTCCAAAAATAATAAAAAATAAAAAATTGGGAGTGAATTATTCTAAAACCTATGCTTTATTTAATTAATTTAATTATCTAAAATATCTGAGTAAGTACTCTAATTTTAATGATTAATTCCAGGGTCAACCGTCAACACAAATAAAAAGCTGGAAAGGAAGACTTTAAATTAATATTTCTAATTTTAATAAATTTGATGTTGAAGAGTTTAATGTTACTGTAGATATTATTTCATCTTGTTCTGAGATGTTGAGGAATATTATTCTACATTTATTAATTATTACTCAAATGATATTTGGGAACATCTAAATATCGATTAAAAAGAAATAAATTAGTTAAATTCAGGAATAATAAAATTAAGAGGGCATTTGATTTAGTATTATGTTATATAATTTAAATGATATGATATTTATATATTATGTTTTAATTAATAATTTTATACAACAACAACAACCAAGCCTTAATCCCACTAGGTGGGGTCGGCTACATGAATCCTT
>JAEMOT010002757.1:132191-173487 GCA_019297695.1 Apostasia ramifera | reverse complement strand
GTTCAAAATAAAGGAGTGCCACGTGTATGGCTGTGATGCAGCGCTGGAGCCACATGTCAACAGGAACTGAGGTTGCATGAAATAAATTTGAGAAGATAGAGTGGAAGAAAATGAAGAGTAATATGCGTATTTTGAATTAATTGCATAAAAAAATTTATATAAGATCTTGTGTAAAAAGAATGAACTTTTATGAAATTCAAGCTCAACTTGGGGCCCCTGTATATAATTAATTCATCCTTTTTGCAACTGCCCGTGAGGAATTATTCAAAAGATTCAAAAATATTGATGGACGTTTACTGCTTTCCTACGTGTTCAAATTTCATGACGTGGATTTTTTTTTGAAATCATGACGTGGATTTTTTTTTTAAAATACATGACGTGATTTTTTTTTTTGAAATACATGACGTGGAAATTGGCTTTACGGTTATTTGATAGTAGTTAGTACGTTTACGTTCATATTTATTTACATTAATTTAATATTTTATTTCGCCATTAACGGAAATCATGTGAGGCATGAAGCTTTGAGAAAGTTCTACATGATAAAATTATTTTAAGAAAAAGTTACATGATTATTATTAAAATTTAATTATTTTATATATTTAATATTTTAATTTTTAATATTATATATTATTCATAAAAAATATAATTTATGTATAACTCATATTATAAATTTATGACATATATATATAAAATAAAAATTATAATTTTTATGTAATTTTTTAGCGAATATATTATATTAAAAATTATTAAATATATAAAATAGCTAAAATTTAGTAACATAATTATCTATTATTGTAATTACAAATTTTATTTTTGAGATTTTATAAATTAAATCTTATAAAAAATAGCAAATATTTAAAATCCTTTATGCATGGCATATAGGTAATGATTCTTTTTAACTTTTGAATTTTTTTAATAATATTATGTAGGTATAATAATAATAATAATAATAATAATAATAATAATAATAATAATATGTACTTCTAGGAATTATATAATTTTTTTAAATAATAAAGTTATTTAAAAAATAAAAATACTACAAGAACCCATAATTAATTTACCCCAAATACAATAATTAATAAATAATTTTAATAATTTATTAACTAAAATAATTTAAATTGATCTTATGTCGTACATTCATCGTATTAGCGGAATGAAGAGGTATCAGTACCTTGGAAATAAAATTTATGGACTTTTATAAGCTCCTTTGACCGAAAGAAAAAAGATGAGATAAAATATAAAGTTTCAGTTATTTTTAAAAATTATGTAGTAAAAATAAAATTAATTTATTTATATTATAACTCAAATGGATATTAACTTTATTCAATACTAAGGAATAAAATAACTAAATTTTAAAAACTTATTATTACTTTAAAATAAATCTAAAAAATGTGAAAATGTATAAACACTCTTATCAGCATTTCTTTAACTTATGATAAAAATTAACTTTTTTATTATTACAATAAAAATTTATTAAAAAGTTTTTTAAAATAATTTTTTTTTACCTCAACGAGTAGATTAATGATTTTAATCAAAACAATCTAGTATGTCGACTTCTAATTTGGTTAAGTAATGCAACCAATCATATTAGCATGTCTAAGTGGATGAGATATATAGATGTTTTGTCTTAATTAATTATTGCCATTGTTATTTACTTAAAAAAAAAAATATTTGTGATGCAAAAATTTGCCCTGATAGTATAAATTGCATTCGGGTCCTAAGATATTGATACTATTGGAAAGAAGTTTTATAAATTCAAAACACTCCGCATTGCATCTAAGTCCTCCATTAATAGAGATATTATCGAACTAAAATGTGATTGGTGCGCTTATGTTAATATTGGATAGTATATGAACAATCAGAGGTGTTCAGATACTATAAAGGAAATCACGCTCATGATATTAATAAGAGAATATGAGAAATTTATAGAATTAATTTTTTTAGAATATTTTTGGTTAAAAAAAATCACGAAACAACAAAGAAAATTTATTAGCATGAAATTGAAAGGAGCTTAAAGGGAAAAATCTAAAACTAAAATATGATAGTGCAAAATAATATATAGTCATTTATATTGAAAATTATTTATAATTATATTGAGTATAACCGTAATTGATTTAATTTTAAAATAGTGAAGGCACATTTAAGTGAAATTTCATCCAAATGCTAGAGAATGGCTTCATAATTATTTGGGATTAGGCTCATAATAATAAAAAATATTTTATATTAATGATAAATATAATTATATCTGAGAATTATTATTATTTGCTATTATTAACTTGGCATAATCCCTCAATATATTTGTTAGTAGCCATCAATTAAGGAAAAAGTTTGACCTTCAAAGAATAATATATAATAAGTAAATATTGATGTTAAACTGTTAATTGTTTATGAGATTGTATCTCATAATTGCTAATATTAGATTTTTAAATCTCAAAAGATGAATCTTCAATAAGCTTGTATCTTGAGTCACGAGATTATGTTGAGTTGACTTTGGAATATTTCATCTTATTAAAAAATTATATGTGCTATAATTTTTTTGTCATATAAATAACTGAGATGAATACATTATCTTTAAGATTAACATTCCATTTTTTTTTATATTTTTTTTCCTTATAATAGTACTATTGTCTAATCTAGAACTATAGGAGCATATGAATAGACATATGAACTGAGTTAATAGAAGGATCAACTATTTTTGTTGCTAACCTAAATTTAAAAGGATAGAAAACGGTTGGGACCCAAATCAATTGAGTTCAAAATTTTTGGGGACCTGTATAAATGAAGTGTACACTTAAAAGACTTAGATGCAATTTACCTTCGGTTAACTCAGGCGAGGAGCTGACTCACCACCGATTCAACCCGTGTCGTAGATGTCAGATCAGCATTTTTTTTTTTTTTTTTGAAGTAAGATCAGCATTTTCACATGGAAGGGAAAAAGTAAATCAGGAATAATTTAATAATATAAAATAAAAAAAAAGAAATTAGTAGGATAGAAAAGAGAATAAAAATCAGTTGCTTGTCTTATTTTCATTCGTGCTAAAATTAAATAAAAAAACTCTCAATTTCCTTTGTTCGTGTTCTCAGCTCTCTCCTGCTGGCTCTGGTGGATCAAGCATCGCTCAAGCTGTGGTCTCCCTTCGTCCTCACGATCTTCTCCACCTCCCTGCCCAGATTTCTCAATTTCTCGGTAGGAAAGAAGCTCTGAAGAAGAAGAGTCGGAGAAAGCTACAGATCGATCCTATTTCTCTTTGTCGGCCCTTGATTTGCGCAGTTTTCTGGCAAATGATCTTGATCCGGGGAGAGATCCCTGCGTTTTGATCCCATTCCATCGTCCCTCTCTCCATTTAAAGCCATTGGAGGAGCTTTGAATGGAGAGCGGGAGACTGTGAAGGGAGAGAAGGGGGAATGTTATATTTGAAGCAGCCAGGTGGATTCTAGGGTTCCGGCGGCCTTAGAAATACTGATCCGGGGGGATTCGTATGGGCAACTGAGGAGACCCGAGCAGGGGGCTCGGGGACGCTCAGGTGCGGGATGGAGGCGGCGAAGGACGTGCTGGCAGATCAGATCGACGGAAATAAGACCGGTGAAGGTGACTGCTACCTGCAGAAGTTCAGGCTCTACGAGACCCGATCGGTGAGGCTGCTATCTGTCGCTCTGCGCCTTCTCCCGCGTATTCTCTTGCTTTTACGGTTAGGTTGAATCTATTGCTGTATTGATTGATGCGAGTCTTTTTTTTTGTAATACTCTCTCCCTCCGCAATAATTTTCATGCCGACCATTTGACCAAGGCCGTTCTCTGTGATATGTGCTTTACGGGAAAGATGATATTCATTTTTTGTAGAATTTAATTTCTTTGATCTGCTTATATGTAAATCAACCTTGCTGCATTTGTTTGGGCATTTAGTTCCTCGTGGATTGTGTTCGCAGTCGAAGTATTTTTTTTCCCCCGCAATTTCCACCTCAAAATGTATTTCACATCCAATATTTCATTGCTTGTGTTTATTAATTGCGTGTAAAAGATAAGCATTTTATGCTACTTTTACAGGAAACTCTTCCCTCATTCTTATTCTTCCACATCAGATGAGATTCAACCTTGAATCATATGCCTTGCCATGATATCTACATTGACAATCTATCAAAAACAGAAAATAAAAGAATTGACTGACTTGTTGAGTTATGATCATCTGCAAAAATGAATGTATTCATTGCAAAATTCAACGAAAATCCTGTGAACGTCTGGCTATGCATGTCCATTTGTTCTTAAAGTTAAATTTGAGCTTTTTAGAGAGACTCTTGAAACCAAGAGTTTTTGACCCTTTGTAGACAAAATGCTAACTAATTTCAGTGTGGTCCAAAGTGATTTTATCTTTTCTACCATCACAAAAGTCTGTCAGCTTTCTATTTTAACCGACAACACAGATGTTTATGTGGAATTAGCCCAACATCTTTGTGCTTAAACATAAATAAATTTGCGGTCACCATGAGATAATAAATGTGTTTGTATAATGTGGTTGCCTTTTTGCAGAAATTTTACATGGTTGGAAGGGACAAGGATAGAACATTGTGGAGGGTGTTAACAATAGACCGGTTGGAACCTTTCGATCTGAACATCCGTGAGGACTCTGCCATGTACTCGGAAAGTGAATGCAATGATCTTTTGAAGCGCATTCATGAAGGAAATAAGTCAACTGGTGGGCTAAAATTTGTTACTAGTTGCTATGGACTTATTGGTATGCTCTTACTCAACACTAGCAAGATAGAGTTAAAAAAATATTTTTGCCATAATCAGGGTCATCTAAATAATCCCACTGGAATGTTTTCTATTTTAGGTTTCGTTAAATTCTTGGGGCCATATTACATGTTGCTTATCACAAAAAGAAGGTTACTTGGTGCTATATGTGGACATAATGTGTATGCTGTTACCAAGAGTGCAATGATTGTTGTTCCAAACGCGGCCGTGAGGTCCAATATGTCCATTTCTAAGAATGAAAACAGGTCATCAGCTATTCACCTACAATTGCTACACGCACACTACAATTCTAGTCAATTGTTCAAATCTCATTTATACTCTTTTTCATAACAGAAAACATGTTGTGGTAACCAAGTATTATAGTGAAATCTTTTTAGCATGCCTTTCTGTGTGATTTCAGATTCAGGAGTTTGTTTGTCTTTTGCCATTTTGATTACCAATTATGTTAACCATGAAGAAACAATATGTCGAATCTGATTTATTTTGAATGTTTAATTCTCTGCAATATTCAACATTCAATTTTATTCTAGTTTGACTTGAATTACTAAATACTTCAAGTGTTTAGTTGGGCTTTTTTCTGAAATCTAGGAAATCTTTTTTTTGTAATTGCTAAGGCTGCAATTTGCATCAAAGGCACCATATAAGTTTGTCATGATGTTTTGTTTGGTAGAAGGCATCAAGACTTCTTTTTCTTAAGAACATTACCATTTTGATTCTCCATCTTATAATGTCAATTAATCCTTGATTCTGGCAAAATTTTTAGAAGGCACTGACATTTTTCTTTCCTTATGGTTTAGATACAAGAAGTTGATGTGCAGTGTGGATCTTACGAAGGACTTCTTTTTTAGCTACTCATATCACGTGATGCGCAGCCTTCAAAATAACTTGTGCAATGTTCAGACTGGACAAGTTTTGTATGAAACTATGTTTGTCTGGAATGAATTCTTGACAAGAGGAATTAGGAATCATCTAAAGAATACTTTGTGGACAGTTGCTTTAGTATATGGCTTCTTTATGCAGGTAAGGTTTTGTAAGTAAATGTTAGATTGGTTGGCCTTTGATTTGTTTCCATGAAAGTGTTTTCTTTAGCTGGTTTAGATTAATGTAGTTATTATTATCTTTACCGATTTGAAAGATTCAGACAAAATGCAGTTTCAAATATTTCGACGTGTATTCTAGTGCACTAATTTTGATAATAAACAAAATTTAGAATTTCAGATCCATATGTATCTGTGTATTTTTAACTGCCACCAGGATGATGGCTTGGTTTGAGATATATGTGCAAATTTGTTGGTTCTGATGCCATGCAAGAAGCTAGTCTTTACCATGCTATAGTTCAATTTTTCATTTGCACTTTTTGTAAAGAATCATTCATGAATTTCTAATTTGATCATTAGATGCATGCATTCGATAATATTTACTGTGCTGTTTGCTTAACCTTTCTTCGTCACTGTACTTACTTTTGCTGTCTATGCTTCTTGTGATAAGCCTACACCATTGCTTTGTGGGATTTCTTTGGCATCTCAATTGCCTTGTTTAGCTTATTTTATTGATTTCTTGTTTTGATGTATTAATTTTTTATTATACTTTTTGGTGTATGAAGGCCAAGCTTTCAGTGTTAGGGAAGAAGGATATTAGGTTGACACTCATTGCTAGGCGCTCCCGTCATTATGCAGGAACCAGGTTATTTTCTCATCTATCTTCTTGCGGTTTAGACCGGGGAAAGAAAAATCAAATATTTTATTGGGATTTGTGGTGTATTAACCATGCATTTGGAAAATACCTGTGTTATGTTGCATTTCTCTTTGTAGCATTTAGAAAGATCATTCTTCAATGAAACAGGTATCTAAAGCGTGGTGTTAATGATAAAGGTAGTGTAGCAAATGATGTAGAGACAGAACAGATTGTATTTGAAGATGTTTCAGAAGGAACACCTACACAGATAAGTTCTATAGTTCAAAATAGGGGTTCCATCCCCCTTTATTGGTCACAGGAGACGTCAAAGCTGAATCTAAAGCCAGACATTGTTTGTGAGTGTTAGGAATATAAACGTTTTTTGTCAAAGGTGCTAAAACTTATTTCTAACATTTATCATTCAATCTGTTTTCCAGTGCAGAAGAAGGATGAAAACTATGAAGCTACACGGCTTCATTTTGACACTCTTGTCAAGAGATATGGAAACCCAATCATTATTCTAAACTTGATTAAGGTAGGTTACTTTGGGTTTGATTCATTTTTGTGATTATGAAAGCCTATTATTTATATAGATACATAGTCTATACTGTCGCTCAACTTTTAATTTAGACATTTTCTAACAATCTCACCCTTTGTTTTGCCTATGTGTTTTTTGTCTTCAAAAGACAAAAGAGAAAAAACCAAGAGAATCTATACTTAGAGCAGAATTTGTAAATGCGATTGATTTTTTAAACAAAGATCTTTCAGAAGAAAATCGCTTGAGATTTTTGCATTGGGACCTCCACAAACATATGAGAAGGTACTTTGCTGCCGTTAGCTATGCCTTCATTCGTGATTTTTTTTTGCTTTTTTCATGTAATAAAAATACCCAATCGATTTCTAATATGGCACTTTTACCTTCAGCAAAGCAACAAATGTACTTCTGCTTTTAGGAAAAGTGGCGACATATGCCTTGCATTTGACTGGCTTCTTTTATTGCCAAGTGCAACCTGTTTTGGGGCTTGACAGTCATTCAAAGTGGCCTGATACATTGTAAGTAGTTTATTTGTTGTGTACGTTTTGCTGCACTAAATTGCTTTATTGTTCTATGTAATGACCACAGTTTTCTTTATGTTTTATGTACTGTAAGTAGAAAAATAAATATGAAATTGATAGCTTACAATGCTTTTACGAGATAGCATCAATGTTTGAATTAATTTGTATAAACTTGTATAATTTTTACTTGCTTTCCCTATAAAACCACTCCAGTATAACTACTTATTGGAACAAGCATCTCATCTCAGCTATACTGCTGTTATGGAAATATAGTAAACCTATGGTAATGATGAGGTTGGGCTAAGGTCGCATTGATTAGTAAGCGGGGAGTACTTTCTCGATCCTGCATGCATGTTCTACTGGGAGACATGATCTTCAATGGTAGTTGGGAACTTACGTAGGACAACTTGCAAAGGGTGGGATGTTCCTCTCATACATAAGAGCGTTCCCTCATAGACAATAGCTACAAGAATGGATCACTAGCAATGCTATGATCCTTTTGCTTTCAAGTGTAAAAGATGAACTAATCAGTGCAATGATGCATAAGAACTAGTATTCATTCTACTCTACTGGAAAATAGCCTAAAGTTGATTAAGACTAGGTTTGTCAACGGGTCGCATTTGGATTAGGTTGGCCCCGACTCGGATCCCAACCTGATCCAAATTCGACTCGGAAGACATCTGGATCGGATCAAAAATTGGATCAGATCGTGGTCGACTCAGATTCGATCTATGACCCGGGATGGATCTGGCTTTCGGATCAGATTTTAGGTTAACTCGAAATTAATATTAACTATAATTTACTTATTTAAGTCATTAATTTTCTTTAAAAAATGAGCTTTTCGTTAGTTTTGAAATTATATGTATAGTAATAATAATATTAATTAGTCCATTATTTAGTATATTATCAAATAATCAATATTAAATATAAATTAAAAAAATAAAATAAAATAAATAATTTAACTTTATTTATTTCTATTTTAAAAAATTAATTTTAATATACCTAACTTAAAACAATGATATACTATTTTAAATTATCACAAAAATTATACATATTAAAATAAGAATAGTCAACATATGTAAAAATATTATAAAAGAAAGAAAATACGTAATCTTTAAAATAAAATATTATAAGTAAAAATTTATAAAATCAAAATCTTAATAAAATCAGTTAGTAGTAATTTAAATATAAAATTTTACATTACCAAAGATAAATAAAAATTTAACCTTAAGCCTTATATTTTATTTTTATATTTATTTGCTTTAATAAAGAAAAAATATTATTACAAGAATCAATAAAAATATATAATATTATTTAAATAAAATCGAATCAGTTTTTAACTGGATCGGATTAATACTAATTTGGATTTCACCCGCTAAATATATAAACATAGTGGGTTGGATTTCTGATTAATATTTCGGGTAAAAAATTATTTCGTTTAATAGAATTATCGAATTAGAAATCGAATTAGGTCAGGTCATAATTTGACCTGTTGGCAGGCCTAATTGAGACCCCTAACAATCATGTTGCTCTACTTGAGATGTATCATTTTAGGTCATGTGAAGGGGGCTAGTCCAAGATTGTATTTTTTTTTATTGAAAAGACAACAGGCATTCTCAATCATTAGATGCTAGTCTTTTTTTGAGTTTTTCCATCTTCTTCATCCTTTGGTGCCTCGATTGCTGAAAAGAAATTTCAATTTGGAGATTAGAATTCGCTGTCTCTCACTACTTTTCATCTTAGCGCGCAAGGGCTCGCATTATAGCATTACTAAACTGGGTACTAATTGGCATCAATTTCACTTCGAGCTAATGAGGGCATCTGGTGGAGTTTAGTCATGAATCAAATGAAATTTCCTAGAATTTGAAGCTTCCTTTATTAAAAAAATATTAAAATGAGGTAAAAAAAGATCACAATAAATTGCTTTATAGTAGGGATATAGATCAACATTGAATTGGACGGTCAGGATAACACTATATGTTGAATCAAAATTCAAATTTAAATTAATTAGAGTTGTTGAAAATTTTCATATTTGCTTTATTTAGATTTAATTTGATTTGATTCATTAGTAGATTTGGGAGATTTGAAGATTCATCATATTTAGAGTTGATTTTATTTTATTATAATTGAACTAGTTCTATATTTATTTTCATTTATTTGATATTTTATTTTCTGCATTTAATATTATACTTTCAAATTTTTTCATGCAAACTCTCTATATAAAGATGTCGCTTTATATTGTAATAAGATAGCCTATTTTGATTAATAAAATGAGTTTAGAGCTTTCTGAGTGCTTAGATTTAGATTAAGGAGTTGATATTCTGGTAAAGGAATGAGTAGGATTAGCCTTTGGTAAGAATTCTCAAATTAGTCTAGTTATTTACTTTCAAAAAAAAAAAAAATCCAAATCTCCTCTCCAACTCTCTGTCCCCTCCGTTTGCTAACTCCTTGCTGTCACAGCCACATTGGAAGGTTTGCTGGTAATCAGTGACCATCACTGATCTCCCCGCCATCCTCGCATGCTTGCTCTCGCACATCTATCTCCTCCGACTCTGACACGCCCGTCTATGTCGATGCTTCTGGCGACAACTCCGCGATCCTCTACCTTCGCCTTAGTCTCAACCTTTGCCCTCATCTACGGCTCAAGTGTCGCGTTCGCACGCCGTCACATGCCCCACACGCTGCCATGTGACCCGCGCCCGACTCGCAATCTCACAGCTCGCGTCCTGTGCGCCTGCTCTGCGGCTCTATTCCTGTGTGTCCATAGTATGTTCCCCGCACGCCTATCCTACAACCCATGCTTTGCACGCCCATCCCTTACCCCTCGTAACTGTGCTGTTATGCAACGACTTTTGCTGAAACCATTTCACCATCCGCCTACTTATAGCTCATATAAGTATAATCTTTATTGAGCTTAAGTGGTCACTTATTGTTTAATTTCAATAAAGCTATTTGCTTTGTTTGATTATTAGATTTAGCTCTAATTGTGTGATCACAAATTTCAATTGAGAGATTTAAATTACTATTGGATTTTAATTGCAGGACGTCTGACTTAAATTTCTGAATCTTGGATCTAATTTGTTGAAATAAAATTG
Organism: Apostasia ramifera; assembly: GCA_019297695.1. NCBI lineage: Eukaryota > Viridiplantae > Streptophyta > Magnoliopsida > Asparagales > Orchidaceae > Apostasia > Apostasia ramifera. The sequence continues at coordinate 162,913 of JAEMOT010002757.1, read as the reverse complement.
ACCCTTAATCTAATTTGATAAAATTTTTTATTATCACACGATCCAGTTTAATTTTAATTTTAAAATATTTTAATTTACAGGATTTATAAATCTTATTTATCATATAAATTATTTAAGCTTAATTTAAATAATTTATCAATTAATTTTGCGGATTATAAATTTAAATATCATTTCCACATCACTTTGCTTTTCTATGTATGGACAACTATTTTGTTTAAGTAGAAAAATAAATATAAAATTGATAGCTTATGATTTTTCTGAGATAATATCGATGTTTGAATTAAGTTGTAGAATCTTGTTGTAAAATTTTTAATTTCTTTTCCTATAAAAGCATTGTAGTATAGCTACTCATTGATCTAAGTATTTGTATCTCAGTTATGCTACTGTTGTAGAAATACAATATTTTTTCTTCTAAATACTTACTCTCTTATATCATTATCATCTTTTTTTGAAAACTTTTCTTCAATTTAATAGGCATCATACGTCACATAACAATTCTGTTGCACTCCATTTCAAATGTCCTATCTTGATTTAATGATTAACATCCTTCTCTATGCTCTTTTTATTGTGGAATCATGGATAATGGACCCAAGGTAGTTGTTGTTCTCGCATGGCGAAACTATTATAGCTGCCATCTCTAGAGAATTTGCACCTCTTTCTGTTAGAATTTTGAATTGACACTGCATGCACTCTATCATCTACTTAATTTAAATCCTTTAGCTGCTCCTGTTTGGATGCAATGTCAGTTTAGTTGGGCATGTGGTAATGGTATTATTTTTTTTACAGGTCAATTTCATCCTAGGTTTCATTCGGATCCTAATTATAGTAAATGTTCGATTACCAATGGGATCAATTTAGGGTTACTTGAAAATCCTGTTGGTAAAATTGAGTTCAATTGCATTAAATTTCTCTAAACTGTTAAATGATTAGCATCTTATTACAATTGCAAGAGTATGCAAGTTTGTTAAGCACATGTTTATTTTGAAAGTTCAAAATTATCTATACATCAGATTGAAAATTTAGTTCGCAAAGAAGAATAAGATTTAATAAATCAACCATCTACTTAAATTAAAATAATCATTTGAAAATCCAATGAAAAATGGATAAGAATGTAGCCTTTATTAAAAAAAAGATGGGTGACTCAGAAAAAATTATATAAAACCCCACTCAACCTCGGTTATTTTGTAGCTTGTGGCAGTGAAAAGCAAAATGAACAAAAAACCACTTGGACTGCTAATGTTTGGCCTTGCTTTCCAGCTTAAGGTAAACAAAATTTGAATTCTCATTATGATGGGGAGTATTATGGTCTATCGCATCTAACTGCATGAATTTAAAAAGTGTGGCATGACTAATATCACAAATAGGCATTTGTTTGAGGTTTTATTAGAGCTTAATTCATTTTTTGATTTAGTTGCCGATGCCTGCCAGTCTAATTACGAACCTTAGCTGTGAAACTTACTTTTTGAAACTCTTTTCCTCTTTAAAGCTTCGTTTAAAATGGTTAGTTGATCATGAATGTTATGTTCAAATTTAGCAAGCTTGTAGTTGTGATGTGCCTTCATGAATTGGTGCATCGGTTACTAGTCTAGTTTTTATGATATTGTCTTGAAGTGTAGACTGGCTTTCTCTTTTTGATGCTGGAGGTATGACTTCATGATTTGGTTAATAGAAACCAAGTATAATTTTTTGTCCATTGAAATTTATGGGTTCATGTACATGTATTTGAATTCTCTTATTAGAGCTAATATTTTGTTAAAGCTAACAAACCATTTTCCTGCATGCATAGTTTAATATATAGTTGGTAAACGTTAATCATCATCGGTCATGGATTAAGTTATTCTCCTCAGTGCTAGTTTCATGAGTGTAGCTTCAAGAATCTTGTCATTATTATATTTCAAGGGACGCTGAAAAGTTCAATTGAGGTCATCGTTTTTCCTTGACAAATAATGGTACCAGATATTTATTTAATTAATTTACATATACCAATGTCAAAGGTTGTGTCTCGTTTCATAATTGTATTTTTGTAGTTTTGGTGATCATATGTAGTAAAAAAACATATCTAATTTGTCTTTCATGCTTATTTTTATTAGTTATCTCGGTTTTCTATTGGCTGCTTCAACTATAACTTTAGCTTTATTTATTGGTTTGAACAAGATTCGACTTATTTGAAACGAATGAAATTCAATAAACAAGTTGCAAAAATAATTAGAGCCTCGATGGAATAATTTATTATAGGTGGAATAGTTTAATATGCCTCGGTGGATTCTCATCATATTTCTTTTGAGTATTGAGGATTGCAAATCTTTATACTGGTAAGTAGGCTCTGATTTTATTACAGGAAGGACCGGGCGAGCAGTTTGTCTTATAACAAAGACAGTAATCACATTGACGTAAGATATTCAGATGCCATTGATACCTCCAAGGCTCAGCAACAAGAAGATGAGTTGAGTTGTGATGCTCCTGGACTAGAATGTTCAGCATACAGGATTGAATGTAACAATTGCTTGATTAAGCCACCTGTGTTTCAAGCTGGCATTCTACGTACTAATTGCATAGATTGCTTGGATCGCACTAATGTTGCTCAATATGCGTATGGTTTAACTGCTCTTGGGCATCAGCTGCATGCCTTGGGCCTCATAGATATTCCTAGAATTGATCTAGATGCTCCATTGGCTAATGATTTGATGAACTTCTATGAGAGAATGGGTGATACGCTTGCGCTGCAGTATGGTGGCTCTGCTGCTCACAACAAGGTATTTATAAATATTTATTATCAATGAGTTGTTCGATTGTAAGAAGCTTAACAAATGTTGTTTCATTGTGATTGACATAAGAATGTTTCCTTTGGCTTTCAGCTTTCTCATTTTTGTACGCAAATAGAGTCTACAACTAGTTTGGGTCCTTTGGGATTGTAGTTTTGTTGTTGCTATTGCTACTGTTGTTATTGTCATAAGCTATACGCCTCATTTGCTTGAAACTTAAAAAATCTCTAAACTTCTAAAAAAAACACTTACATCAATATTTTATATTTATTTCACATCATACATAAATTTAAAAATTAAAAATAGATTTTATTTCACATTCTATATGAATTTTAACCTTAAAAAATAACTTTATTTTACATCCTATATATATTTCAATAAAAATATTAATTTTATTTCACATCGTACACAATTCTCAATACAACAATAAACCAAGTTTTTATCTCACTAGGTGGGGTCAGCTACATGATTCCTTTATTTTTGTTGTATTCTATCAAACAACAAATGTTCATTTGGCTCTAAATATGTGAGATCACTTCGTATAGTTTCTAACTATGTCTTTTTTGGCTTTTCTCTTTTTTTTTTACACGGGCAAAATCCAATAATTCAATTTTTCTTGCTGGAGCTTTCTATCGGCCTATGATTTATATGTCCAAACCATCTAAGTCGTCTCTAAGCTTATCTTCAATTGAGATTACTAAAATTTTCTCGTGGATATACTCATTTCTTATTTTGTTCTTTTGCATGTATCCATTCATTCACCTTAGCATCTTCATTTTTGTGATACTTATTTTATAGATCAGTAGTAAGCACCACATAATATCGTTGGTCTTACAATAAGTTTAAGTAAAATTTTTTTATCACACAATACGTTAGATGCACTCCTCCATTTTGTCTAACCTGTTTGGATCCTGCTAATAACATTACCATTTATTTCATCATTATTCTATATGATTGATCCAAGATATTTAAACTGTTCACTCTTCTTGATAACTATATTATCAATTGTCATTTTTTCACTACAAGTGTCTTTTTTGTCTAAAATTACACTTCATATATTCAGTTTTTGATTTGCTAATATGAAAAACCTTTAGATTCTAATGCATTTCTCTATAACTCAAGTTCGCCTTAGACCCTTTTTTAGTATTATCAATGAGGAGAATGTCATCTGCAGTAAGTATACACTAAGGTACTTTTTGAATATGTCCAGTCAAAATCTTCATAATTAATGTAAAGAGATATGAACTTAAAATTGAATTTTGATGTGATCTAACTGAAATAAGAAAATTCTTAGTCAAACTCTTTTGTGTTTGAATACATATAATAATCTCTTTATACATATCCCGAATAACTTGAATATCAGCAGTGCAAATCTCTTTTTTTTTAAAACTCTCCAGAGCACTTTCCTTGCGACTTTATCTTTAGCTTTTTTAAATCGATAAAAATTAAATGTAAATCTTCTTTTTTCTTCCTAAACATCTCTGTTAAATCTCTAGATCTGCGATGCATAAAATCAAATTAATTTTATGATACTCTAGTATCATGAGATAATCTATGCTCAATCACCCTTTTTGAAAGTTTTAAAGCATAGTTCATTAACTTAATTTCTCTATGGTTAGTACAATCTTGTATATCATCTTTATTCTTATAAATAGGTATCAATGTACTTTTTTTATTCATTTAGTATTCTTTTAGTCTTCAAAATTATATTAAACAATTTAGTGGGCCAAGAAAATTTATTTTCTATTCATTTTCAAACATCTATTAGAATATCATCCAATTTAATTAGTTTTTTACATTTTATCTTTTTTAAAGCCTCTTCAATTTTTAGCTTTACCTATATGTTGATGTAAGAGTAATTTTTATCTTCTTTTTGGACACTAAAATCAGTAAGATTAATCATATTATCAGAACCATCATTGAAAAATCTTTCAAATTAGCTTATCCACCAGTGTTGAATATCTTTATTTTTAAAAAGTATTTTATGATTCACATCTTTAATGCATTTTACTCCAATAAGGTCTTTAGTTGTCTTATATCTTACTTTAACAAGCTTGTATATATATGTCTTTCTCATTATTTAGTGTTCATTTTTTTATAAAAATCATCAGACACCGTCTTCTTTGTATTATTAACTGCTTTCTTCGACTTTCATCGAGTAATTTTATATTTTTCTAAATTCTCTTTACTTTTGCATTTAAATCAGTTATTGTAAGAAACTTTCTTTTCTTATATTTCTTTTTTTCACGTCCAAGCTTTTTTATTATTTAAAGCTTTTCTTTTACATTCTCCCAACATATTTTTTTCAACCTTGGATGCAATTAGCAACTTTTAACTACATAAAATTAGCTTCTCCTTTAATATCCAACTGCCCATAATCTAGAATTTTTTTCTTAAAAATATTTTTATTCTCATTCTTTATATTCCACTATCGAGTCCAAGGGCATTGTTTCGATTTATTATTTCTTTTTTAGCTCTTTATTTTAAAATTTAAGAAAAATAATCAATTTTTGTTCTTGAAGACTCATTCTTATAAGTCATAATTTGTTCATCTCTTTTCTTAAATAAAGTATTAACAATTAAAAAATCATAAGTTAAGAAAAATTTTAAAATAGTTTTACCCTTTCATTAGTCTCCGCAAAATTATAACTACCATGAATGCTATTAAATTCCTCAGCAACGCTTTCAACATGTCTGTTTAAACCTCTTCCGATAAATATTTTCTCTTCCTGAGGTATTCCTTGTATCAATTTTTCTAAATCATTTAAAATGTTTTCTTTATACTCAATTTCAAACCTACTCGGGTAGCATATGCGTTTACAATGTTAATAGTCATGCCATTGATAACAATTGTTGAAAGCATAATTCTATCTTTATTTCTCTTTACTTTCACTGTACGGTCCTTTAAACTTTTGTCAAGAATTATACTCTCTCCATTTATGGTTCTATTTTTACCAGAGTATCAAAGTTTGAAGCTTAAACTATTAATTTTTTGTCTTTTTCCTCTACCCATTTTGTTTTCTGAAGGCACAAAAAATGAACCATAATATCTAGTAATTCCATTAATTTGTTTGTCTGGATGTTGATATTTTAAGTCTCTAATTTTATCCTAGTATCTTGGACCATTTTTTTACCCTCGTTCGTCTATGATGTGGGAACTCTTGTTCACTTATTACTACACTCAGGCGTCGATGCAATCGTTCTTGCACATTTTTTACTATATTTAGGTAATACCGTGCGTCGCCTTAGTTTTAGTACAATTTCTTAAAGAATTCGTGTCATGTTTATTCGATAAGTTTTACGCTGGCTATCGATTGCCTAATATAACTCTCCGCATTTCTCATCTGTGACTTGGGACTCGGTAACGGCACGTTATCGAGCACAATCTTTAATAAGAAAATAATTTTATTTCACATCATAATATTAATATAATTTTCTCTCAATCCCCCTCAAAAAAATGTAAAACATCCTTAAAATTTATTCTAACCAAACAAGGCCATAATCCAAGCATATTTTAGCATCGTGATGTTGCCCAGCAGTTTGTTGCATTTACTTGTTCAGACATCCTAATTATGAGGCTAATATCTTGTACTATTGAGATTAAAGGATGCACAAGGTTAAACCCAATGTAAATTTGAAACGCTCTTTTCATAAGGATTTCATTTTGGAAGCTAGTTTGAAGATCACACACAGTTTTTCTTTTGATATATGGTAAAGAGAAGTACTGTCATTTCACTTTCTTGACATTCCTTTTAATTTGAATACTGCAATTTATCCACCAAGAATGTGTTACTTCCCTTGTAATTCTATTATTTTTTTATTTTATTTTATTTTTTAGTCACGCTCAAAGGCTCATAGCAGATTTAGCATTTTTTGTATGGAATTGAGAGATCTGGAAACTAACATAATAATTTAATTGGCATCCATTTTTTTTTCTAAAAGCATATGAGAAATCTGATGACAAGTTTGGTTCTGTTTAAATTTAAATAGTTAGATGACTTTGACTTGGATTCGAGACCTTAAGTTGATAGATTGGATTTGTTTTGACCTCTAAACACTTACATGTCAATCCCATTCAGCTACCTAGTTCGATCCCATTGACTATTTCTTAGTGTTCAAGCCCTGATCTCGTTCTCAGTAGCTAAACCCTTTGTCATGCTCACAGTAGTTTGGTTCAATGCTCACAGTAGTTCAACCATTATTTTATTAATATTTTAAATTTATTACAAATTTCAACCACTTTATTTTATTTTCAATACAAACTCTAACATTAAAAATTAAATTTATTTTAGATCAACACAATTTCTAACATTAAAATCAACTTTTTTTCACATTTCACACATCTCTCAATATTAAAATAATTTTACTTTCCATTGAATTTATAAACTAATATAGTTTGGCTTGAGGTGAATCCCCTACCTTCACTCAGTATTATGATCTCATGCGTATCAACATTTGGCACACCCAACTAGTCTTGACATTATTTGTTAATTGCTTCAACAGTAGAATCCCAACTCCCAACACGACACATCTTCGTCATAGTCGATGCTTGGGATGTTAGCTCACCCATTATGTTTTACAATGCTCAGGTTGAGGGCTTGATGCTCTCTACGTGGTCTAGACCCTAAACATCATTAGTATCTCGACTTTCTGCTGGTCCTCATGGGCCTGACTCTCATGTTGTTCATTAACCTGTAAACATAGGAAACCTATTTTGTATTTAGGGATTATATAAACTCCATATATGTTAGGGTTTGAAGCATTTTTGAAACATTTTGGTATTTATATAGCTACCTAATGCTCCTTTCCTTGATAAATTTGGTTTTGCTCTATTTTGTGAATATTTCAATCTGCTGCTACCGAGGGTGTGGCCTAGCTTTTGGGTAAGCCTCATAAATCTATGTGCATGATTCAAGGAACCCGATTAAGCAAAAGAGGTGTCGCCACATTGCTGAAGAATCTGTTTTCTGTTGTTTCCTTAGACAATAAAGGCTACAAAAGGCTCGTTTCAAGATGGAGTATTATGGATTGTCAAAGGTTTCTTAGTGGTCATGGAGTTAAGCAGAATACCCTGTATATATTCTACAACTGACAATGATTGGCTCCAACACTACAGTATTCCCATTAGAAGTAGATCAGACTAAGGTATGGCATATTAGATTTGGTTACTTGGGGAAAAAAGGGCCTATTACATGTAAAATGTTTTTTTTAGATATTCACAATGTGGGAGAAGTTTGGATTTCTAAGAATATTATGTTTTTGGAAAGCAGTGTAGAATTCAGTTTGCTTCAGGTATCCACCAAATATAGGTGATACTTGACTGTATAAACTTAGAATGTTGTGCCTGTCTCTTGTTCCATCACTAGAAAGTGCTTGATTCTTTCTGTGTGATCAGTGACTACCTGATGACATGGTTATTGACAATGAAAACAAGAGCTAGGCTGGGTAATTTAGTATTTTTGCGCTGAAAATAACCTAGAGTTTTGCTCAAAGGAGTTTGATGATTTCTTCAAGCAAGAAGGTATTGCCCAACGTCTAACAACCACAAATACCCATCAGCTGATCTTTGTGTAGCAAAGCACATGGAAAAGACTATTTGAGGGAGAATGGTGTATGCTCTCCAATGCAAACCTAGACTCTGGTTCTTCTGGGAAGAGAATGGCGACCTTATGGTACTTGGTGAGTAATTACAATCGCTAGCAAGGACCATACAGAGGTATGGTCTAATAAACCTCATGGACTTTCTATTCCTTAAGCCTTTAGTTCTTGGTGATGGCTAATGTTTGATTTAAGTGGTCTTCCAAGCTGAAATATCTAAAGTACTTAAAGAGCCTATTCCACTAGGGATGAAAGGAAGGCTTTGGAAAGCCCTAAGTGCAACAAATGAAAAGGTCCTTAAAGAAGTAAAGGTTGGTGACCTATTTTTCATCCCAGCTGATTTTTATTGATTCCGTTTATTTTAACCTGGCAGTTTGATTACAGTGTTGTTTTGTTCTTATAGAAATTAATCAGTAGCAAAATCAACCAGCAAACAGAAAATCTGCAAACTCCTGAATTTAATTTTTCAACTACTCTATGTTGCTGGGATGAGCGGGGTTTCATACTCAAACACAGCTAATTTCATGATATTTATAGCACTCAATATAGGCCATAGATCAAGATTATCAAGCTATGAATCATATTAGTTCATATAAGAAGCATGATTTCACATGTAAGACATATTTTGCTCCTTGAATCCAGCTAGAAGCTGCAACCATAAAATAGCAACGCATATAAACCAATGGAAAACAAGTTGTCCACTAGAAATTAAGAGCTAACTGGAGATGGACTTCTCCTCTAACTTCTCTTGGAGCTAACTGGAAAATAATGAGTCACTATTTATATGGCTATCATAGTTAAAGATCTAAAGTGCTCGACGAGTCTTCCATGAATGATGAAAGGCTTTGGAAAACCCTAAAAGTGCAGCAATTAAAGACCCTGAAATCTAGAAAGTAAAGGCTGGTGGTTTATTTTATGTACCAGTTGATATTTATACTTGGCGGTTGATGTTAAGCATAGTGGTTGATTCCTGCAGCGTTTGATCCTTAGTGGCATTTGATTCCTTTTTTACTGTATTTTTCTGTAGTCCATTTCGATGAAGCCTACTTTGGGTGAACCCAGTAAATCTCCGTTGTGTGATTTGATATCTCTTGCAACTTATTCCCAATGAATAGATAGCTTAAAGTGACTACAGCTTTTTTACTATTCTATCCTTTCCAAATCCAGTTGCTACAACACTAATTCTTTTCTCACTAAAAGTAAATGTGACAACTCATTCTCCATGTAGTAAAATAAGTCCTAATAAAGTCACCTTTAAGATTCTATAATTGTGTTACTTTTTATGCATAGGTGTTCTCTGAGAGAAGGGGCCAATGGAAAGCAGCAACTCAGTCTCAAGAGTTTCTCAGGACCCTTCAGAGATACTACAGCAATGCCTATATGGACGCTGAGAAACAAGAAGCAATTAACTTGTAAGCTTTGTAATCTTTGCCTATGAATTCAACTTAGAGATTCTTTCAAAAACCTTAGAGATCCCTTCTATTCATTTCATCTCTCTTTAATTCCATATCAGATAATGACCTTACTATCCTCTGATTTTGATAGGTTTCTTGGATACTCCCATCCTCTACAGGATAACTCAGCTATTTGGGACCTCGATTTTGATCAGAATTACCATGCTATCCAGAATGACGATAGTTTGGCTTTCAAAACTCCAAGGTATGTATATTCGTATAGTTTTATTGCTGTGCTAATTTGAATTTCTTCTCTTGCTTTCATGTCCTGGAGGCATGTGCTAATACCGAGCCTTTATCAGCTTATACTGAACCATTGTGCTTCAGGACCTGCTTAAATTGCTTGGAATTTTTTAAGGTCTAGATGCAAGACTGTCTGTGATTCTTATAAGTATTTTGGGATTTTATAGGTCCTTAATCAAAAGATGTCTGTCAGATGGAAGCATTCTACGGCAAAGCGACGCACCTTTGTCGAACTGTTGTGCAGGAGAGAAACAGTTTCCTCTGGTTATGTCTGATAAAACACATGAAATTCCATGTTTGAGAAGACATTCTGATTCAACTCCAGAAATTTCAGCTTGTGAAAAAGTTGTATCATATTCCAGGTATGCTCTTTTTGTTTGTCACATTTGGTTTGTGGGGGAGTTTTCAACTCACTGTTTTTGCATGAATGTTTTGTGTAATCTTTGATTAGTAATTGTATAGAAGTAGTCATAGTATTTCCAAATGATAACTTGGTACTACTATTAAGTTCTAACTCTAACCAGAGTTCTCCATCAACCAAAAAAACAAAAAAAAAAAATCTAACCAGAGGTCTCGTTATCTACACTGTTTTTTCGTTTTAATTATATTAATTCAAAAAATAATAATAATAACCTAGTTGTTTGTTGTTATTGTTTATATTAATCACTTGGCAGGTAGTCATAGCTTTTTGCTTTTATACTTGGAATCTAATATGCTTAGGCTTCTTTTGTGAAAACTCATATTTCGTACAGAATCTGCTCAAACTTCGTTTTTGTAATTTCTTTCTAGTAGCATTTATGGAACAAATAGATAAGGCCATCCAAGGGCAGCGGCTACTGGATTCGGTTCTTGCCAGTAGCTTCTTCAACTTTGACTTCTGATATCATGCTTTTGCCTGTCCCAGGTATACTCCCATGATGCCTTGTAGGCGGCTTTTTGTTGAGAAAGAACTTGGTTTCTTCAGTGAACTTGAGTTTGATGCATCAACCTCTTCAAATTTCCTTGACCTGGAAGGTCTTTCTTCTTCAGGAAATTCATACGTGGAAGAAACTGATGAGAGGTATCTTCCTGCTTAATATTAATTTTATTTTTTAGTTCATCAGTTGTTTGAGTTATAAGTGGCTTAAAAGTGTATCGTGATTCTTAAATAATAGTGAGATGCTATTTGTGTTGGCAGGAAATCATTGTCTACTTCACATACTTCTGACAGATTTCTTTTTTTGCTCTTTTCTAGCATTTTGGTTTTGTTCATTCTATTGATGCCTACTTTACCAAGTATGTTGCATTGTTTTTCTGTTGTGGTAGGTCTACTGTTGGTTCAACAGTTTTTAGCTCTCCAATTGCAAACCTTTCAACTGATAATGTCATAAATGGCTTGGCATCTGAATCCACTCCACCGTCAAGTGAGAATGAATCTTCCATAAAGGTTAGTGCTCTTATTTCACGGTTTAAATTTTGTAGTTTCCATGTTTTGTAAGTCTCTTGCATGGAAGAGCATCTAATTGCTATGAAACATCAAATCTAAAAGCAAAATTTTCCTGGACATAAGTTTTTTGTAAAGAAACTGAGATACGGGTGGCAAAATGGTTCATCTACAAATAAAGATTTGATTTTTCCCAATTCGGCCTAATCTGATTAGCTCAACTTAATTCTGACTTGTTTAATGAATTTGTACCCATTCATTAAACTATACATCACCTCTTATTGGAACTCATTCATTAAGCAAGTCAGGTTTAAGTTGGGCTAATTAGGTTAGCAAATTGAACCGATTCGCCCAACTTAAACTCTGTTTTTTTCTCATTTGGCCTAACCAGTACTTCATAAAATACCTCCTTTTGATTTGCTAATGGGATCATTCATAAAACATTATGTGCTTAATACATTTCAGCAAAACAGTGTTGCTGAGTGTAAGTACCTCAATTTGTGTGACGTTGCTTGTGCCTTGATATTTAAGATGAATATTCCTTGGCTATTTTGGCATTTTGGTGTTTGAATTTTTGAATTCATGTTTTCTAGGTAATAACCTCATCTTTATGGACTGCCTCTTATTTCGATATTGATATATCTTGGGATACCACCTTTCCTTGTGACTCCCAGGATCTTTGGGTGTCTTTGTTTTGTATATTCATTTTGTATTGGTCTTGATATTGTCAATCTTGAGTTATTCATAATTTTTAGGGTATTTCAGTGCACAGAAGGTTTATCGTTGCTATGATCCTTTAGCTTGACATTGTTACGTGTTCATGGATATTCCGTTCTTGGACTGGTCTCTTATTTCTCCCATGAACCTTTAACTCCTCCATTTGTGCCATGTTCTCCACTCATCTTGTTGTTTCTACTTGCTCTTTACTGTTTGTATTCGTTGAAATCACACATGTGCCATAAAAGCAATGCAAGTATTCACTTGGTGGATCATTTTGCTTCACCTACTTCTGCCACAAATACTTTATCATTAGATCTTCCTATCGCTTTACGCAAAGGTAAATGCAATATTACTTATCATTTATATTCTCATGTGACATTCAAATATGTATCTCTGTCCTTTCTTAGTTTGCATTGTCCTCGTCTTCTGTATTTATTCCTCGGTAATATTGGCTCTTGTAATTTTTAATGAAAGGCATCTATGGATTATGAGTTATTTACCCTTAATTTTTGAGCCACATCGGATTTTGTCTTCTCATGGTAATCGTCCAATTGATTGTGAATGTGTGTATTGAAATTTAACTTTAACCTTGATGGAAGTATAGATTGCTACAAAGCTAAACATGTGGTGAAAGACTATTTTGAGACATCTCCTATTTCAAATTTGACTTATTTTCGCTTGCTTCTATTTGTTACTATTAATCACAATTAAAAGATTTTATTGATGAATGTGAGTAATGCTTTCTTCTGTGGGGATCTTTTCGAAGTTGTGTTTGGGGCAACCTCCAGAGCATGATTCTTGGGGGTTGATTTGGGTTGTAAGCTTTGAAAAGTATATACTGCTTTAAAAAAGCCTGAAGGTCTGACTTGATAAATTCAATAATGTGGCTTCTTAAGTTCTCAAAACATTGTAGCTAGCTATTCTATCTTCATTCAACACACTCAAGTTGGATTAGTCATCTAATTGTATATGTGAATTATCACTTGTTGACTGTGAATGATGAGTTGGTATTCTTAAAGTTAAGACTCATCTTGAACTTCATTTTATTACCAAAACTCTAGGTCATGTTTAGTAGTTTCTTGGGATTTCTGAAATCGCTAATGGTAAAATAGGGGATGTTACCGATTTGCTTGAAGAGATTGGCTTCTTGGTTGTAAGCTTGCCAACATTTATTTGGATATTGCTTCCATTTGAGATGATGACATGTCTTAGAATTTATCTTATTTTCATCTTCAAGCATCTTTATTATCCCCCCGACCGGGGGAGTCGGCGGTTGCGTCACCCAGCACCCCCGGCAGGCGGCGCTTCGTCGTCCGCCAACATGATAGTGTTCTCTACCGGTGAGATCGTACGAACCCCACCGGAGAGAGACCTCGGAGTAGTGCGGGCAGCCCCTCGCGAACTCCCGGCTTCGGCGACAGGCCTCCCCGAATTGGAGAGGCTATCTGAGGCCTCTTCGGGGCCTATTCTCGAATAGAAGGCCGCTTGGCGCCTGCTTGTCTCACCTGAGAGGGACACCTGAAAGCAAGAGTTCGTCCTTCATGTCCTCGGCTATATTATCATATAAAGACATCGTTGTGTTGGTCTCTTTTCAGAACCAAGAATGGTCCCCAATGTCGGCCCATAGGGTTCAGAAGCTTATGTGGCAGTCGCAGAGAAAGGCACGGTTTTTGCCTACCAGAAACTAGTCGATAAATCAATTCATCTGATTATTACTAGATTGGATATTTTATTTGTTACGGGTTTTTAGCTAGTATATGTAAAACCATAAACAACAATATTAGAATATTATTTGGATTTTGAGGTAGAAAAAAAGAATATTGTATAGAAGTGTCTAAACCCTAAACCCTAAATCCTAAACCCTAAAAGAATATTGCTTCCATTTTAGATGATGACATGTCTTAGAGGATGTTTTTGCCTACCGGAAACTAGTCGATAAATCAATTCACCTAATTACCGGAAACTAGTCGATAAATCAATTCACCTAATTATTACTAGATTGGATATTTTGTTTGTTACAGGTTTTTAGCTAGTATACGTAAAACCATAAACAAAAATATTGGGATGTTATTTGGATTTTGAGGTATATCAAGAATCTTTAGAAAAAAAGAATATTGTATAAATATGTGAAACATATTATGATGTTGACTATGCAAAGTCTGTGCTTGATAGGAGGCCTGTTACTGATTTCTGTATATTTGTCAACAGAGTTTTTGATAGCTTGAAAAAGTAAGAAATGAAATGCGATTGCTAGGTCTAGTGTTGAAGCTAAGTATAGAGCTATAGTTCACTCAATGTGTGAAATGAAGTAGTTTGAAACCATGTGGAGAATATTGGTTTTCAAATCAATCGGTCAATAGCTCTACATTCTGATTGCTAGTAATTCTATGTTTTATGAGAGGACTAAGCATATTGAAGTTGATTATGAGAGGACTAGCATATTGAAGTTGATTGTTATTTTATTAGAAATGCTCCAAAAAAGATGATTACACCTCATATTAGCTCCAAGGAGTAGCTTCTTGATATCCTCACTAAACCTCTAATTTTTGTGCTTCACTTTTCTTTGTAACAACTCAAGTAAAATAATTTCTATGCTCCATCTTGACATGAGCATTCTTTAATATGTCAGACTAGTTTGATTATTTTGTTTATGTGCTTGTATTGTATCTTACTCATTATTTTTGCTTGGTTAGAGTCTTTTCAACAGCAACTAAGCTTTTATCCCACTAGGTAGGATTAGTTACATGAATCCATTGTTTCCGGTGAAAATTTGTTTTTTTATCTCTACAGAACTGTGGGTTCTTGGTTGAAGACATTTTAAAAAACATAAGCCAATTTTAAAGTTTCCTCAAACTATTAGGAACTAGAAGGAGTTACCATTAATAATTTTACTTTATAAACAACAAAGACCATTAGCGAACTTGTTGCTGAGTCCCTTGTGGAATTATTAATTGAGCTCTTAATGAATGTTTAGTTGAAACTTGCTATCGAATCATATAATGATCTTTAAATGAGTATGACCACAATTTATATAAGCCCTTGTTCACTGACATAAACAAGATGAAAATTATCATGTTCAAGATCATTTGTTTACTATTTGAGCTTTTAAAAATGCCTTCAAGCTTATCCATGGATCTGGATGAATCAACATATATGAGCCTCATCGAGCCAAGTATTAATTAAGTCATCAAAAGCACATTTCATTTATAACTTCGAGCAAAAACTTTTTTTTTGAGGTTAGTATTGCCATAAAATTTAAAACAACAATACAATAGGTGCAGGAGTCAACCTACATCCTATGTGAGGATGTTGCAAAAATCAATAGAGAGGGGCATATCTTTCTTCCAACAAAAGACGCTTAATTTAGCATAATAGATCAAAAAATCGGTCGCACTATTTTATTACGCGAAACATATGTAATGTTATAAAATAGGAAAGTAGTCATGTATTTACAATTTGCTCGATAACAATATCCCTATGTGAGTTTCCTTGGCTATTTAGGTCTTCTCGTAGCATTACTTGTATGTGTGGCTGGTTGCTTGGTGTCGAATTGATATCCAATGCTCTATCTAGAGCCCTCTTTACGGACTTCTGATATTGCAAATGATCCTCCATTTGGTGTTTAGATGTATTGAATGTTCCAAACAAATGTTCTCTTCCTTGTTGCTAACCTGAATAGCTCTCGTTCCCCTTATGTTGTGTGATATCTAATTGGCATCAGGAGGCTTCTTATTGGAGCAATTTACTTTCAGTGAGTTGAAGCATCTCCAATGAGTGCCCCTCCAGCCAAACGGCAGACGTCCTCAGTGCATCATCTAAGCACAAAACGTTTACAAATAATATGAAGTTATTAATTTGGGCGACACAAACTAGAACTGACACAATAATGTGCAACTTTAACACATCCAGTTTAATAAACTTGTCAAAAACATTTGCTCCCAAATATGACCTTAATAATTATTTGATTGACCTTAACATAAAATTCTGACTCAGGTTTGGATCTGGTCGAAGTAGTGCCTAGGAAGGACATGCTTGAATGTTTTAAATAATTATCTGGATATTTCTTTTGAATTAAAGTTTTAAGTGAAGCTTTACCGATCTTAACCATTTGCAGAGTACAGGTGCTGAAATTAATTCAACTGATGACATTCCGAAAACTTCAGATACACTTAGAGAATTTTCTGACAGTTTTGTTAGCTGGGTAATTAATGGGGAGACACTGTCATTGGCATAGATAATCTCTGGATTCTACAATCTAAATGAAGCTAACCTTCTACTCCAGTCTTTTACTGCAAATGCAGTAGAAAGAAGTGACATTCAGCCCTCTATCCAGGGAGAGATCAGAGAGGCCATTCACTTGTAAGATATCCTCTCCTTTTCCATATTAGCATCGCAGAATTTCTTTATTTGGATGCGATCCATCATCTTCGGCAATAGTCCTATAGGATAGTATGAGTAAATGCTTATTATTTTTTGGAGCTTTGCATATGGGAAAAAAGAAAGAAAATATTTTTTTTCCTTTCATTCTGTATATATATAAAGTATTCACACATCTACTTGGTCAAAATATCAGAGGAAATTTGTTGGAATCATTTCTTTCCCCCTTTGTGCTATTTCAATTCGGTCCATTTTGATAGAAAATGCCATGTTTCTCAATTATATTTCTCACTAGTCCCCCTTCAATTTCAATATTGTTAACTGCGTAAATGATTGTAAAAATATGTTTGAAACTTTTTATACTTCTGTTGCAGCTGCTTTTTGCTTTTTTTTTTATATTACTTGTCACTAACTTGACAGCAATTTTATATTAGTACCTTGAAGCTCCTTTTACATTGCTCTGCTTCAAACTATGATCTGTTCTTCCCGATCTTTGTGCAGTATGATTCTATCTATAGTAACTGTTGTTTTTTTTTTTTGCATAATCGCTCGCAAGCCTGGAATGAAAACTTTGACTCAAATGAGTATTATGAGTTGGGTCTGTGGGAGAGAACTCACTTTATCGAAATTAGTTTTGATGCATGATAGATTTACCTACATGTTTCCTGCATTGGATTCCTGGCTTGATATTGGAGTTCAGTTCAAAAGGCTATTATATAATAGTGTATAATATATTGGAATTTTTAGTGAATTAAGTTTAAATTTACTTGTATGTTATTTATTGGGGTTATATAGCTTTTTCTTTTTGGCAATTATTTTGCTTCTATAGCAGGTGATAAATAAAAATCTGAAACATCATATTTGCAACCCCAAAGCTTAAAAAAAATAATCACATGACATTTTAAATTTTTCTAACTGCACGTAACATTCAATTTTTAATAATAATAATGTGAATCTAGTTAGTATATCGCTGTTCCGATGTTAGCATTCCCTGCGTTCAGTTGAGTGATGATTATGAAAATAGGATATTTTATGCAGTAAATGCTAAAAATAAAATGAAACAGTGAAGTGAATCAAATCTTCTTTTCCTTCTTTTATCAAGTAAAAAAAAAATCTTCTTTTACTTCTAAATTTGGTTTGTGGATATTTAAGAGCCAAAGTATGATGAAAACGATGCGTTTCTATGCTTTGTAAAAGATTCATTCTGAAAATTTCGTTTATAATAAATATGTAATATATGGTTTTAAAAAATATATACAAGTAAACAAACCTTAAATAAAGCATCTATTTTCATATATGTGTGTGTGTGTATTTCGTTTAGCATATAAATCTATTTCTTTTAAAAATGCTACTTATTTTTACCACTTAATTAATTCTTAAAATTTTCTCATGCATAAAGTTTAACTCTCTACATTTACACATACCTTTTTTCTTATGCGTTCTATACCACCTTTTAACATCTACAACTTATATTATATTAACTTTTAATTATAATAAATACTAATATATTATATTTTAAATCACGTTAACTTCCATGGTCAAGAAATATACAATAATGTCTAACAAGCGATCATTTTATCTTTCATGAAATTAAAGAAATATGCCATGATTTTTAACTCAGAGCTGTAATTTAATAATTTAAGTGTATTGTTTATTGAACATTTGTCAATAAATTTTAAGATTTAAATTGTATTAAAATAGATACCACTTTTCCTTTCCAAAAAAAAAAAAAACACTTTAAAAATTAGATACCATGCATAACTTTGCAAATTACCCGTCATTGATAAAAAGAGAAGTTAAAAATTCTATAGGCATTTACATACAAACCACTAAAATTTTAAATATTATATTCTTATTTAAATATATATATATAATACTTTATGATACAAATTTTATGAACAAAATAATATTTAAATAATTTTTATAACATAAAAATAATTGTATCAAAATCCAATGCTTAAAACAAATCCGATAAAGCAGATAAGCTTTACAATTTTGTCATTAGAAAAACCTATATGGAAAAGCTTTGTTTTAGCCAAACCTTAAGCATTCAAATACTTCAAGAAGCTCTTTTAGCTCAGAGCTGAAAACTGCAAATCTCAAAATGATTCATATTCATTTAAAGTAATATTCAAAATAAAATCAAAGAGAACAAGTCAACAAGGTCCCTAAAGACTCTTTTAGCCAAAAATTTCTTGAATTCAATCAACTAAAGATAGGGAATAAACGAGTAACATGCTCGAGGGGGATGCCTTCTGCGGCGCTCTTCCGGAGTTCGGCATGGTTGAATTCATTTCGAGGGAGAACAATCAATTGTGACCTACCATTAACCTTCTCCATAACCCAGCCATTGTTAGCAACCTGGTACTCCACGAACTTGTCAAGTGAAAGGCCTTCAATGTTGATGGCCTATCTCACATAAAGCAGAAAATCATTGAATCGATATCCAATGTTTGACCAAACCCACATAAGAAAGATTTAACCATCCCAAACCATTAAGCTCAATCATCAAGTCTGAGTGACTCTTAAGATGCTTAGACAGCTTTAGTTCTATCAGAAAACGAATATTGTAGTAAATATCTATCGTTCTTTTATTTTTTTTTGAAAAAGCAATTATCTATTCTTCTCAATTGAAACATCAAATAAGAATTGATTAATTTACAAACTTGTGGACAAATATCATCTCCTTGACGTTCCAATAATCATTCTAAAAAATGCAGTTTAAGGCATAGGAATTCAAGTGATTCAAACACATTCTTAAAGCTCATAATTGACAGCAAATGCATAATTTCAGTTGTGTTTGTTTGCAATGTTAACTTTAGCATGACAAATCACATCCTACACAGGCAGTAAAATTAAAATTTAATTATAAGATGTTTCAAAACAAATAACTGCCTTTATTTCACATCCTAAAATGTTAATTTCACATCAAACATAACTTTTAACTTCAACTTCGTTAATTTTTCTTTTTATGGTAACTTCATTAAAGTTAAACTGGCTAAACAAGCACCTAAAGTGATGACTTCCAACAAACTTACAAAAACATGTTCCATAAGACAATCAAACATGTTGAACTAGACAAAAATATGGGGGCAAGAAGTTGGATAAAAGATAGAAATTTATGAACCACCAAGTTTCATTACTTTCCAATCTGATTTAAATAGTAAAAATACGTTGGTTGTATGATGATTTCTTTTCCCACAAGACTTTGACCAAAGATACCTCCAGCTTTACAACTAAAACAAAATCCACCATGCTATCATTTTAGCATATAGAAATATTGTTCACTAACCAACATATACTTTTTAAATGTGAATGTATAAGGTCACATGCATTATGTGAAGAAATTGACTGTTTGAAGTTACCTCAGCAAGTACAGGCCTGGGCACCTTTTGATATGTCAGGGAAAGTACGTGAATGGCATATGCTTGAATTGCTTGCTCAAAACCTGTATATTACACTCATGATAAGGAAAATAGAGATATTCTTGAAAGAACAATGTGCACTTCACGGAAACAAAGCAATCTAAATCACTACTAAAACTAATACTATGAAAAGTACAATCAAAGATAACTTTCTCAGGATACCTGGAACAACTTCAAGTATGTGACGATTCTTGGCTGCTTCATCCCAAAATTGTTGAAACCTTGCTGTCTGAGATCATTGAAGTATGGAAGTTAAGCAAAGTGCATCTACAACATGTCAAATTACACATGTTTGCTCACCTCCAGATAATGTGAGAGAACAATCAATGTCTTGAACTGCTCTTCCATTTGCTGATAAAAGAATTTTACAAAAAAGGTGAAGCAATAAAGTTGTAATTTGCAAAGTACAATGATATACATTGAAAAAAAATCTAGATCCTCAAAAAGAAAAAAAATACTGGTCAGTAAATTTGAAGCAGGAGAAACTAATCATTGCAGCTACCTCAGAATCATCACACAGCATACAGCAAAAGATGAGAAAGAGCAATAACATAACTTGCAAACTAATGAATTCACGCTTTTCTCTATGTTCATTTAAGTAATTCTTTACTAAGGGGTCTAGGTAAAGGGGTAAGAAGCACGCTTTTCAAAAGAATATCAAAAGTTGAAGGATCAAAGGGATAATTAAGATATTCCATTTAAGCAAACAATTCTCAAAAGGCATAAACACACATGTTTCAATGTTGAAACTGTACTTGCAAATTAATGTGAACAATAAAATTTAAAAAGAAAATTTTGAAAGAGTGAACGTCAAAATAAAGGTCAACTAGCAAAGATCAAAGATGCATGCCAAGATGAAATGTATTAGTTAATAAGGGGAACCTACCACTTGCTCTGGAATCAAGAACAGGCAGAGGCTGAAGTCTGGGGCTGGCAATGCCATCAGAGCCTGTTCAAAACTAGATAATAAAATCATTGACACTCATCATACCAACGTTAAGTAGCTCACGAATATTTTCATCCATCATATTTGAAGAAGATAGAGTAATATGTTCAGCAAACCTTTATTAAGATCCGAGCTACAATCTGGATGCTCATTCTCTGTGGCTCAAACTGCAAATGAAATGTGCATCTATCAGCTAGAAAATCATGAATATTCTATTCTTTAAATGACTGGTAAGGATCAGAAAGGAGGGCACACCTGATAAAGCCGGAGAAGGCAAAGATTTGCATCTAAACTATAAGTTTGAGAAGAAACCTGTATCCCGATAATGAAATCCCATCAATAATTAAGACCTATTTTTGGCCTCTGAGGAGGAAAACTTTTATCCTAAAATTCAACTTTACAAGAACTGCAGTTTGGACTTTATCCTAAAATTATCAAAATTCTTTACATATCTGAAAATGAAAACTCATACTTAAACCTTCACAACATTTAATATTGGCAAGTAGTACCCTCAAAACCAAAGCCTCTAAGGTGCAACTTGGCAACATTATTGGTTTTAACAGCGCACAATGTGAGTTTTCATTTTCAACGGTGCACTGAGCCAAATGAGAAGATTGGATTGAAATCGGCTCAAACTTGAAATGCACCTCAATTCTCCAGATTCAGATTGTTCAATTCCTAACATGCTCAGGTTCATAATTACACCAACTTAATTTCAAAATCGAGTTAAAATTAAGAAGTTTCGAATAACAAAAATTGGTCAGGGATAAGAATCCGCCCTCAACTTTAAGAGAATTTGTGTTTAAGAACTAAGCCAAGCAACCAAATTTTCTAATCAAAGGCATATGTATAAATGAATTAACCGACGGCACAGTTTTCAGGCTTTGAGCGAGCCACTGAAAACTGGAAATCTACTTGAAACCAATTCCAAGCTAGATCCATTTACTCATGATTTGATTTGGAACAATGTTTAATTTTGAATTGCCTCAAAATTTAAGAGAACTTCAAGCTAGTTCGAGTTTTGAGTAATGTTATCTCCCCTAGTGAAACCACCTTAAATGTTCCTACCTCATGTCCTTATATATCTGCACATCCATCCTCTCCCAGAGACAAGCATTTCTTTTGCAGTTCATATTACAATGACCATATATCCATATGCACCTAAAACAATTCTTATGGATATTGCCACCTAATTACCTAACATTCACTGCCATCTGACAAAACTTTCCCTTCAACTAAATAGGGATTCTTCTATTGCATAAAACTCTAGTCACTCCTCCATCTCAACCATTCTAACTTGATTATGTGATTGACACTCTCAACTATGCTTCGTAACTATAGATAGAGGATCTAGGTAATTGAAGTGTTCGCATGATGTGGTATTGCCTTATCTAATATCAAAGTATCATCATCTCCTTCTTCAAGAATCAGGATCATCCAACTTAAAATACATGCACCCTTCCATATGTTCAACTATAATTCCTTTGCTTCTAAAATAGAGATGACTTCAAATCGATTTCAAGCGAGTCAGGCTCAACTCGAAATTAAAATTTTTGATTTTGAGTCAAGTTCGATTCAAGCCTATTAAAATTTTTCAGTTTCGAGTCAAATTTTTAGTTAAATCTAAATCGAGTCTAATTATAAGCCATATTATTCTATGAAAATATCCATCATACATATGAAATATATTAGAATATAACATTATAAAATCACATTTAAATTTTATATGTGTATTTTAATCTCATCTCTTTAATATAAACAATTATAATGCATTTATATACAAGAACTTGTCAAATATATTTAAAAAAATTCTAAATATGTATCTTTATACATATATCAAGTTGTTTGGGAGTTAAATCGATTACTTATCGAGCGAGTTAAATTCAACCTAAAAGAAAATTGATTCAATTTTGAATCGAGTAAAATGCAAGCAAATTTTGATTTTCGAATAAAATTGCCGCCTCTATTCTAAAGTGCTCCTCCAAATTCAAATTCTTAATAACACTTGCATAAGTGTTAATATTAGAACCACATCATACAGAGATTTATGTGCCATGAAATCTTGTATTGAGTATGCTTAGTCAGCTAGCCTATCGCTACAGCAAAAAGATAGCAACAACCAACAATTAATCCCACTAGGTGGGGTTGGCTACAGCAAAAAGATAAATATTTAAAGACAAAGCATTGGCGTAGTCTAGTTAAAATGAGAAACTTAATGAATTGCTATCATTAGTCCTCACACTAATAATTGCGATATAATACAAGTTCTTAATGTCATTAAATAGATGACACCAAAGAAACTTCCTTGGTATTTTCCATATTCGAGATCAATAACGAAGATATGAAGATCTTCGAAGATCTTCAATTTATTTGTCAATCTTCCAACAAGATAGCCTTCAATTTTAACTTTCTAGGAATAAAAGCATAAAATTCAGTGATCATATAGCCATATTTGAAAGTTTTTAAGTAAACTTTATATGTGGAAACATTTAAATGTTGTTGTTGTGTGTTTATAATTTGATACAAACTTTATGTGTGAAACATGTAATTGTTGTTGATATTGTTATTGATGTGTGAAATATGCAAATGTTATCGTTGTTGTTGTTATGTAAGTTAATATAAACCTTAGAGGTGAAACATGCAAATGTTATTGTTGCTACTACTGCTACTATCATACAACCATTTGAGCTAACAACTGTTGGCCTCTGTTAGTATATTCTATAAAATCTTTTAAAATAAGTTCATATTTACAACTATAAAACTCATACATACAACCTTAAATTTTAAATGTTACTGCATTACATTTCAACTCATAACACACAAATAAATGCAACCAGGTTCAGCATTTCATTAATAGTGTAACAAATATTAAGTGACTCAGTAAATTTGAACTTTAATAGATGAAATATGCAGATAATGAAGCTTAAAATGCTACCATGTAATTCCCCCAATAACTTAATACTTTGGTAGCTCCAGCCGTTCAACATCAATAAAAGTTTAAAGGCCTAGCCATAAACGATATTTGCTGACATGTTTTATGGATTTTTAATTTTGAAAGAACAAAATATTTTACAATGTCATTCATGTTGTATGATAACTTTAAATGCATATTATATAGCAACTTGTAGACCCCAAGTAGTTTGGGATTACGACTTTGTTGTAGTATACAATATACTAACCATATGGTTCAATTGTATTGGAAATAAACGCAACGCATCATTAGGAAGCTTCTGAGTTGTCGATGATAAACTCACAGTTAACCTAGCAGAGGAAGACACACTCCCTCCCTCCCTCCCTCCCTCCCTCTCTCTTTTTATATATACTAGTGGTTTTCACGTGCATTGCACGTTGTATAGTAGTAGGGGTGCACCTTTGCAATTTTGTTCAATTTGCATTGGTTCAATAAAAAACTTGGACTTAAACAGAGTAAAGTTGGTTTCACAATTTTTAGTACCAGAATTCAAACCAAATCAAAATAATTTGATTCGAATTCATCATTTGATTCGAGCCAGGATCCACCATTATTTAGCAACAAATTAAAGGAGGGATTGTAGACTTAATATTATATATAAAGGAATTTATATCTTCTGAACTATGATAATATTAGTGTTGTAATAAAATTAGGACCTAAGATCAAGAATAAGAGAAATAATGGGACAAAATATAATTTTTTAAGACCTAAAATATTAAAAAAAAATTAGAAGACAAAATTATAATTTTTATTATAAAAATTCAGACTTAAAGACCAAAAGTAAAAAATCAGGAGATCAAATTTAATTTCTTATGGTCTAAAACTAAAACTAAGAGACATCGAGGATGGAATTGTAATTTATGTTGTAAGGAATTAATACCTAAAATCAATATTAAGAGAAATGATGGGGCCAAATTATAATTTTCATTGCATGAAGTTAGGATCTAAGACTATTAGTAAGAGAAATCAAGTGTTCAATTTTTTATAAAGAATTATGACAAAATAAAATTCAGGAGAAGTTATAGGTCAAATTGTAATTTTTTAGGTCCTAAGATCAAGACACAGAAAAATTGAGTGACCAAATTATGATGTTTATTTTAAGGAATTAAGACCTTGGATGAAGTCTAGGAGAAATAAGGATCAAATTGTATTTTTTTTGAACCTAAGATAAAGAATAAGAAAATTTGGGGACCAATTTATCATTTTCGTTATAAAGAAAAATCGAAAAAACTGATTCATAACTTTTATTGTAAGAAGTTAGGACCTAAAATCAAGAGTAAGAAAAATTAGCAGACCATATTTTCATTTTTGTTGTAAGGAAGTAAGACCTCAGATAAAATCTAGGAAAAATCATGGATCAAAATGTACTTTTTCAAAACCTAAAATCAAAGCTAAAAAAAATTGAGGGACCAAATTATTATTTTTGTTATAAAGAATTAGAACTTAGGGTAAAGTTTAGAAGAAAACAGGGGTCAAATTGTAATTTTAAAGAACTAAAACAAAAAATATGAAAATTTTAGGATCAAATTATTATATTCGTTGTCATTATAGCAAATTAGAACCTAGGACTATGACTTATATTATAATTTTATAAGACCTAGACCAAAGGCTAAAAGAAACTAAATTATAATTAAAATTGTGAATAGTTATTTAAATATTATTTAATTAAAATAGAAGAGACTATTGTAATTTTTCGTCAATATTTATCCACAATCTCTCTTTCTCTTCTCTATGCTCACAGATAGCTCAATTATAAAATTCTTAATTTTTAAATTTAAAAAATTCATAAAAAACTATTTTTTACTCCAAACTCATACTTTATAATATAGTATAGATATATATATATTTATTTATTCAAGTAACATACACAGAGAGTTGACATAGGGGGTGGGGAGGAGAAGGCAATTTTAAAAGCATAAAACTAACTTGTTGATAGTAGTACAATGGAACTAAAAGGGCTTGAACACTAGACTTTTACATAAACATTAAAAATAAGATAAAATGATTATGGATGTCATGGCCTCTCCCTAATACAGGTTTATCACTAAACCTGATCAAAATGATGTGGCCTAAACAAGTTCTCCAACTATTCCTTCAAGAGAACTTAGATTACTTCATTTTCTTTTTGAAATGCATCAAACATAAGAGCCTCCACGGTTAAAAGAAAGAAGACAACAAACCTGCCAAACACCAAGGACCGAGTTTGATCTAATGTTTTATTAGGCATACATGAAAGAAGAAGATTAGTTTTATCTGGGAACATAAAAGACGTGAAACTCATAGAACTAAATAGTTAACCTTGTATGAAAATGAAATCAAATGGAATTTAGCTGATCAAAAAGAAACAATAAACCAAAAGATACTTCCGATAAACATGGTATAACATAATTCCACTAATATAATTCAAAAGCTTGGGCCAAGTAAGTTCACTGAGAGAGTAAAAATTACTATTTAACAGGCACATTAGTACGACTTCATATTCCAACTTTGATAGATAATGCTATGGAATAATGCATGCATCAGGATTCAAGAATTTCATGCCTAAAGCTTGCTAACACTGTCCATCCAATATTTTCCAAACATTCTCATAAAACTGAACTATTTGTATGGAAAGCTCCTACAAGACACCTCCATATTCTGATGAAAAGAAGGCGCTCTACCAGCTAAGCCCCAACGCTTGATTTTGGCCTTCCATGAATCAAATAAACACTTTAAATGCCAGTTTATCTGGGATTAAGAAGGCCCTCAAGGTCATAGCCCTTAATCCAGCTTTAATCAACTGACTTAAAAATCAAGTTTTTAGATCATTGTTCGGCAGAGTCCACAGGTAGAAACAATACAACACTAGGGCCAACTACAGGAAACAAAAAAAGCACACAAAAAGCCGAATCAGCACGATGTAAGATCGGTCCTTAACCAAGGAGAAGAGGAAAGAAAAGCGTGGAAAGGGCCAGCTATACACAAGGAATTTTAAGGAAGTCACCGCTTCACCTGCTCATTGACATGGTTCTCCAGATCGGCAAGGATGTCTGGATTGTATGGATTCAGTGCGACAAGCTTCTCTACCGTGTAGGAGATTTGCTGCTGCTGTTGAGGCTCGCGTTCTCTCCCCATAACGTGAGGGCACGGACTAGATCGAACCCTATTCCCAAAAGTGGAAGGGAAAGCGTAGGGAGGCAAAACCCTAATCGTGCAAACAGAGCCGAGGGAACCCAAGGGTGCTTTGTTTGCAAAGTTAACTTGCAAGGCTAAATTATCAAAAAAAATTTATAAGATTAAAATTTTAAAAAAAGTTTTTTTATTAAAAATTAAATACGAAAATAAAAATAATTATTATATAAATATATATAATATATAATATAAATTTAATTATTATTTTAATTTATGTGTGCTTATTTTAAAATATATGTATAATACAAAAATTGTTAAATATTAATATTAAAATTTATATATAATAAAATCTCTTTTGCAAGATTGTAAAAAAAATATTTTTATGAGTAAATATGTCAGATAAAAATAAATTAATTTGTTATATTTTAATAAAAAATATATTATTAGAAATTTTTTATAAGATATATAATAAAATTTAAGATGATATTATTATTATTATTATTAGTATTGTTGGATGGTGTTGACGTAGGATGTGGGGATCCCAAGAAACACCAAAGAAAGAGAGTTCCAGGAGACGACAGCGCGCAGAGGGGTGACGAGCCTGTTAATGGAGGCTCAGGGAGAAGATTTAGTCCAAAGCAACCAGAAAAGCACACAGAGATTTAAGGTGGTTCAGGGAGGAAATCCCCTACGTCCACCGGTCGGTCAACGAAGAAGTTTCACTAATAAGAAAAGGGTAGCCTTTAAGGCTGTACAATGCTTTGAGAAGAGTCGAAGAAGAAAGAGAAGAAGGAGAAGAAGAAGAAGAAGAAGAAGAAGCCAGGTGCTCCTCAATCGGAGTCCTGTTACAATTGAAAAATCCTCTTTTCTAGAGAGTTTTGTTTGTCTGTATGTATATCCTTGTTTTTTTGAAGAACTGTTCAGTGGTTTTTATAGCCGTTGTCGTACATAGCTCCACCCTGGTTTCCCGGAGGAAAGGTGATGGATGAGCTCTGAGCGCCGCTTGTCTGTCACCGGAGAGGTCCGCAACTGTACGAGGAGGATGATGGCTTTAAATGCTGGTACCTCCGTTTGGAAAGAGCGCCCGTACGGAGAGCTGCGGGGTTAGATGAAGTTGATTGTGACAGGCGTTACCTCGTACCCTCGGGCCCGAGGTTACGAGGGATGATCCTGGAACGTCGTGGTCGATGTTTGAATAAATCCTCGTGCCCGAGGTTTGACTTGGGTCAATAGTCCTGCAAAACTGGAAGCTGAGTCAGCAAATCAATCAATCAAGTACAGACCCGTCGGGCGCGTTCGGCCAGGATGCAGCGCAGGAACCACGTGTTAACAGATGGAATTGATGGTATTAGAATGTATATAAGAGAGAAAAGTTTTTCAGAGAAGTGAGTAGGATTTTCTTTTTGAGAGACAAAGAGTGAGGAGATCCATTTTTCTTATTATAATGAGATTTTTACAACCTAAACTTGACTTAAAGTGATTACTTCCGTCTCTCACATGATACTAATGATGGCATCGCGCTCAGAGCTTGGAGGTCTTGCTTGTATACATTGCATGTCCCCTACAAACTGGCCATAGTGTCTCTTAAAACAGTATAAAAGTTTTTACTTTGTACTTAACTGAATCTAGGCAATTGGACTTGGAGAATTCGACTTGAGTATTTCAAAGTGAGCTTTTCTTCATATGATTGCCGCTAAATTTTTCTTGTGCATTTGCTATGTGAACCCTCTACCTCATGGCTATTGCAATACAATAATAAATCATTATAATAAATATTGCAATGACATTCTTGACTACTTTTATCTTTGATATTCTATCCCATGCTTAAACAACTTTGTTGTTCCCATAAGCCAAAGTTTTTTTAAAAAATTGTTTTTATTAGAAACATTTTTAAAAATTACTGATAATAAAAAAGTAAAAAATAATAGGAGTGTGTTTAAATATTTTAGCAACTCTAAAATTTTAAATTTTTTCTTTTTGTTGTATTAATGAATTATTTGATTTAAGGGCTCATTTAAAAATTTATTTTTAAGTAACAGAGAAAAAATATATGAATTTGTGATTTTAATACAATGTAAAGTTATTCTAAGAAGTATAAAAATGTGAAATAAATTAAATAGTTAATGTTGAAATAAAATTATTTAAATTTATAAAAAATTAAGATATTAATAAAAGAATAAATGTCATCTAGATTATTAAAATTTTAGATAATTTAAGTAGGTTTATGATTTCAAATGCCTTTTAATAAAGTCTCTATTGTTGACATTTAAGTTTCAATCAAATTTTTTTAATTAATTTATATTTTTTATATTTAAATAAAATTTATATTTAAATTAAATATATAATTTTAAAAGAAAAAAATACCCTCTCTCTCACCTCTATTAATGCTTGCACTTCTCATACTATCGAGTCAGTGCAGTACGCCAGACCTACCTGTAAGGGCTGACACGCGGCGACCCTGTGAGCATAAGGCCTACATGCTTGCATTGTCGTTGTATCGCTCATGGCTTGCACGCGTGCAAGATCACTGTGGGTGTTGCAATTGGATCCACACTTCCTCATCAGGACCATCCACGTGGAAGTCCACACAGGCTCCACATAGGCAAGGCCTCCGAGTCGAACAAGGAAGGTATCAGCCCGAACAGCAGACGCCGAAAAGGTAGCATCCCGAAGAGGTAGCATCCGACGTGACATCTAACCGTTGGGAGTCGTACTGCTCTGGTGGAAGAAGCGGTTTTCCCGCCGACAGATCGCAACCGTTGACACGCCGTATAGCAGGAGTCACGTACTAGCTGTCCGCAGGCATTAATTGGGCCGTCACTAGGGCCATAAAATTCGGCTAGAAGTGACTAGACATAACAGGCCCGGAGTATATATATACTTCCTGTACACAGCCTGAAGGTGGGCTAGAAAAAATCCAAAAGAAACCTTTTTGAGTACTCTATAACCGAAATAAAGACATTTCTAGTGACATTTCAAGCCTCCTCGAAAAGGAGCCGTGGTTTTTCCGCCAGTCGGTTTTCCACGTAAAAACTCGTTGATTGTTTCCCGTCTTAACAATTTGGTGCCCTCACGCAGGATCAAACTTGATCCCTACATCCATGGAGCAAGCTCACGATGAAAGCGCTCCTCCTCCACCTCGCGAACAGCAGGCGATACGCCTACCCCAGGACGATGCAACAAGGGACGACCAACAGCTCCAGACGCTGACAAACACAGTCGCCACCCTCACTCGTACCATGAACACTTTCCTCGCTAACCTACTAGCTCTCCTTCAGCTGCAGAGACCCTTTCCCTTAGCTCTGCCCCTCGAAGTCCCGCTCCAACAACCAGGCGCGGAACGCGTCGAACTCCCAACCGAGGAAACTAGCACCCACGCCGCCGCCGAAAGCCGGCCCGAGGTGTATCCCCTGGCTCCCCCGGTGGACACAATTTTCTCTTCCGCCATAATGGCGGCACCGACGCCACGCGCCTACAAGGCCCCCCGAGTATCTGACTATAACGGCCTCACCGACCCGGCCCAGCATGTCAAGCGTTTTGAAAACGCCCTCGCAACCAGTGACCCTGTCTCAGACGCTTACAAATGCCGCCTATTCAGGAACACACTGACGGGCCTGGCTCTGGACTGGCTCGACGAAGTACCTCAAGGCTCTATCCAGAGTTTCCTGCAATTCTCCGATCAGTTCCGCACT